>JARQOD010000006.1:304271163-304304022 GCA_033576555.1 Oophaga sylvatica
TAAATTTTGTTTTTTTTATTTAGTGAGGGCACTATACTGTGTATTGGGGCTTGTGGGAAATCTTTATTTTCATGTGATTTTCTGCTCATTTTTCTGTTTATTTGGGAGCTGGGGGGAAATTCTTTCTTTGTTTGGGAAGTTTTTGGTTTCCCCATCATACTTTGCATGGGGAGCAGGGTCGGGGGTTGGGGGCGGGCCCAGACCTTTGCACCCTCCCTTTGGGCCCCTGCCCCCCCCAGGGGCCTCAAGTTTGCGGAAAACCACACAGATGCTATTGGGCCTGTGAGGCCGGGGTGCCTGCCTGCAGCCAGTCCCGGGGAATTCCCCCTGCCGCCGTTTGAACTGTACAGTTAAAGAAAATGATAGGGGAGAGAATGTCAGCTGTTGCTCCCTCCCCCTTCTTTCCCCCACTCTGCCTCGGGACCGGGGGTGGGGGCCCAATGATGTCTCACGCATCACTGGTTCCAGGCTTTTGCAGCGGGAAAGGAGGAAAGCCAGGAGCAGTGCGGGAACAATTTGAGGGGAGGGTGTGTTTTTTGTTTTTTTAATGTAACAGTGATACTGGCTAGGGGGGTCATTTAGGGAGGGGGTGTTTTTTTTTGCAAATGTGGTGCTATATCCCATGTGGGGCTGTGCTGTATCCCAATTTTTGGTTTGCTTTTGCTTTTTACTTGTTTTTGCTGTGTGTATCCCATGTGGTTGCTATGTTTGTTTTCCCATGGGTGCTGTGTTTTATACCATGTGGTCCCGTGCTTTTCCCCATGTGGGGTTTGTGCTGTATACCATGTGGGGGTGGGGTGTGCGGTTACTTTTATGGTGTTGTGTTTAAAACATGTGGGTTGTGCTGTTTTCCCTTGTGGTGCTGGGCTGTTTACCATGTGGTGCTGTGCAAAAATACCATGTGGGGGTTTTTGGCGGTATACCATGTGGTGTATGTGTGTTTGAAATTTGGGGGTGCTGTGCTTATACCATGTGGTGCTGTGCTGAATATCTTGTGGGGGGCTTTGTGTTTTATACCATGTGGTGCTGTGCTGTAAACCATGTTGTGTGTTTGCTGTATCCCTACAAAACTGTACGGGTAATGGAAAATTTTTTTGGGAATGACACAAATATTAATTTTTAAAAAGTCTACTGCTTCACTTTTTTAATGGCAATTTGCTTTAAACCCCAAGAATGTTATAAAGAGTGATCGTTTTAACTTGCAATTATTGAAAAGGGCAATATTTGGTAAAAAATAAACTTTACCCCCAAAACACATTTCAAATCTTTGCACCCTTTCCCTTAAAAAGGCCCAGCTAAACCTCTTTTCAGTAAATTTTCCTTTAACACAGGTGTGGGGTTTTGATAAAGGGACATGGCTGGAGATCAATTGTCAGGGATTAAGAATGACACCATTTCCCCACATTTAAAAAAGGGGTGGTGCTTGGCATAATTGTTTTCTTTGTTTAAACCCGGTTATCTCTAAAGAAACCGGTGCAGTCATCATTTCAATGCACAAAAAAAGGCCCAAAAGGGAAGGTATTGCCGCTAGAAAGATTGCACCCCAGTAAAAATTATTTGCATCATCAAGAACTTAAAAGGGGAGGGGGTTCCATTGTTGCCAAAAAGGCTCCAGGGCGCCCAAGAAAGACCAGCAAGCGCAAGGACCGTCTCTTAAAAGTGTTTCAGCTGCGGGATTGGGCTACCAGCAGTGCAGAGCTTGCTCAGGAATGGCAGCAGGCAGGTATGAGTGCATCTGCACGCACTGTGAGGTGGAGACTCTTGGAGCAAGGCCTGGTCTCAAGGAGGGCAGCAAAGAAGCCACTTCTCTCCAGAAAAAACATCATGGACAGACTGATATTCTGCAAAAGGTACAGGCAGTGGACTGCTGAGGACTGGGGTAAAGTTATTTTCTCGGATGAATCCCCTTTTCGATTGTTTGGGACATCAGGAAAACGCCTCATTCGGAGAAGACAAGGTGAGCGCTACCACCAGTCTTGTCTCATGCCAACTGTTAAGCATCCTGAAACCATTCTTGTGTGGGGTTGTTCTCAGCCAAGGGAATCGGCTCTCTCACAGTCTTGCCTAAAAACACAGCCATGAATAAAGAATGGTACCAGAATTGTCCTCCAAGAGCAACTTCTCCCAACCCTCCAAGAGCAGTTTGGCGATCAACAATGCCTTTTCCAGCATGATGGAGCACCTTGCCATAAAGCAAAGGTGATAACTAAATGGCTCAGGGAACAAAACATAGAGATTTTGGGTCCATGGCCTGGAAACTCCCCAGATCTTAATCCCATTGAGAACTTGTGGTCAATCATCAAGAGACGGGTGTACAAACAAAAACCTAAAAATTCTGACAAAATGAAAGCATTGATTGTGCAAGAATGGACTGCTATCAGTCAGGATTTGGTCCAGAAGTTGATTGAGAGCATGCCAGGGAGAATTGCAGAGGTCCTGAAGAAGAAGGGTCAACACTGCAAATATTGACTTGCTGCATTAACTCATTCTAACTGTCAATATAAGCTTTTGTTACTCATATGTTTGCAATTATATTTCTGTCTGTGATAAAAACATCTGTCAAACACACATAAAAACCAGAGGGCAGCAGATCATGTGAAAATATAATTTGTGTCATTCTCAAAACTTTTGGCCATGAGTGTAGATGTGCTGCTGATAACATGACACTGTATAGTGATCTGTTAGTGATAAATTAGTGATCATTCTGTCCCCATTATTCTTTCTCAGACGGTGGAAAGAGGCCGGAAACAAGTGTTGAATGACTTCAATATTGTCGATCACACGCATTTAGCGGCCTGACCTCAGCGCATGTAAATACAATCGAAGTAAATACAATCAAAATGCTTCTGTGTGATGGTGCAATGTGTTAGCTTTTGGGGCCCCATTTTAAACTTTGCCTAGGGCCCCACTTTGCCTAAAACTGGCCCTGCATAGGAGAGTTGTAAAGGGGAGACTCAGGGGACAATAAGGAGGGCATTTATAGTTATGGGGGCACTAAGGATATTGTGAGTTTAAAAGGCACACACAGGAAATTAATTATTTACTAGGAGGGAAATATGAGCACCATTTTCTATGGCACTTGCACAGGGCATTCATATTTTTTATAGGTCAGTTTTACCATCTTGAGGGCAGAAAGGAAGCATCATACTTTGAAAGAGCACAGTGATGGGTATTATTATGTGGGGTACTAAGAGGGGCACTGTTTTTGTGCAACACAGCATGTGCAGTAATAGGTACACATACAGCTGCAGTGGATCAGTATTGGTGTAACAGTAAGATGTCTCCATCAGAAAGAACTTTAACTGCAAGTATCTCTATATAGCTGCACAGTAATCTTATACAATGGCTTACAAAAGTATGCACCCCTTTGGAATTTTCCGGGTTAACTATCTCACAACCTGTAATTTCACAGGTTTGTTTTTTAAAGTATTCATCAGCTCATGTAAAGAACACGTCAATAACTGTGAACATTTGTATTTCTTTTATTATTGTGTAGCAAATAACAAAAAGGACAAAATTACTGAAAACTTCAACGAGAAAAACTATTGAACCCCCTAAAGTCAGTACTTTATAGAACTTCCTTTTATGGCAATTACAGTTACAAGTCACTTTGGATTTATACTGTTCCCCTTAAAGCACTCAAGTGTTGCTTTTGCATTATGAATTTGGTCATTGTCTTGTTGGAAGGTGAACCTTCCTCCCAGTCTCAAATCAATGACAGATTGAAACAAATTTTCCTCAAGAGTATCTTTGCATTTCGCACCATACATCTTCCTTTCGAATCTGACCATTTTTCATGTCTCGACTGCCAAAAAACATCCCAATGCTGCTACCATCATGTTTCAATTTGTTGATGGTGTTCTTGGGGTAAAGAGCTGTGTTGGTTTGGCGCCAGACATAGATTTACGTTGGTAGCCAAAAAAATTAATTGTGATCTCAACTGACCATTGCACCTTCCTCCATACATTTGGGGAGTTTCCCACATGCCTGTTGGCAAACTCAAAAGAAGCCATATAATTTTTGTGTGTAAGAAAAGGCTTACTTTCTGCCCACACTTCCATAATGGCCATCGCTATAGAGTATACATCTTATTAGGGTCGTACAAATATTCCAGTCTTTGCTTGGGTACTCTGCAGCTCATTCAGGGTTACCTATGGTTAGCTGGAAAAATATGATGAGGTTTCTGAGGTGATAGGTTCTCTTTGAAGAATAGACTTTTTGTCATGAAACAGCTGTTGGGTGACTCGGGACCAGGGGCTCCTTCCCTGACCCTATCACTAGGGAGCACCCTAGCTCTCCCTATTCCCATGGGTACTTCTGAAGGTGAAGATGCTGGGGCCTCCACCCTTGCCTCATCTATTGAGTTAGCCCTCAGTCTGTTCTCTTCCCCCACCCAGGGAAAAGGGGTGCTATTTTGCACTACAGTACACCAACCTGACAAACAAGGCTACACAAACAAGGGTTAACAGAAAACTCCAGGCATGCAAAATATTCACACATATATAACAGAGGAATGCACCTGGGAGTGGAGGATGGGGAATTTACTAAAGTAGAGAAGAGAAGGGAATTGCCACACTTACAAACCACGCAACAGTCACAGATAACTCCTCCAACACGCCTTCTCATATGAATACCGCTCCCTCCTAAAGCCATGCAGCAAATGCTAGCTCTGACAAGGATTTACATCAGAGCCCAGATTATAAAGCGGAAAGGAGTGGCTAACTGAGCTCAGCTGAAAGCACGGAGTTTTCCAACATGGCCTATTAACCACTGTTCTGCCAAAAGGAATAAACACCATTTAAAATGAAGGAGAAGTGCTTTTTCTCAGCACTGGAGTAGGAGCAATCAGACGCTGCAGTCTTCTGGCACCACACTGTCATGTTAACCACATGACACTTTTACTAGGTCATTCCAAACTTTAATATATTTTTTCTTTAGCAATACTTTTGTATAATGACTTCTGTGCTTTGGATTATAGTCTCCCTCCTTCTTGCTATCCAGCTCATGGATAGATGTCCCAACATTTTCCTTTATAAATTGCTAGTGTCATTCAGAATTCAATGTTCCACTAATGATGCCAAGTTGTCCTGGTCCAGATGATGTAATGCAGTGTTTTTATTTCTTCAATCTTAACGGAGTGTCAGTGACTTTTAAATTGATGGCCTATGCTTAGGATAGATCATCAATATATTATCAGTGAGGATGCGACATTCGGCATCCATCTTGGAACAGCTGTTCCAAGTGCAGGTGTCTGTCGGAATAGGTTAGTACTTGCATATCAGTCTCCCATTCAAATTAACCCCTTAGTGACAGAGCCATTTTGCAGCTTAATGACAGGGCCAATTTTTACAATTCTGACCACTGTCAATTTATGAGGTTATAACTCTGGAACGCTTTAACGAATGCAGCTGATTCTGAGATTATTTTTTCGTGACATATTGTACTTCACGATAGTGGTAAAATTTCTTTGATATGACTTGTGTTTATTTATGAAAAAAACGGAAATATGGCAAAAATTTTGAAAATTTAACAATTTTCAAACTTTAAATTTTTATGCCCTTAAATCAGAGAGATATGTCACACAAATTTCTTAATAAATAACATTTCGCACATGTCTACTTTACATCAGCACAATTTTGGGAACAAAATTTTTTTTTGTTACGAAGTTATAAGGGTTAAAAGTTGACCAGCGATTTCTCATTTTTACAACACCATTTTATTTTAGGGACCACATCACATTTGAAGTCACTTTGAGGGGTCTATATGATAGAAAATACCCAAAAGTGACACCATTCTAAAAACTGCACCCCTCAAGGTGCTCAAAATCACATTCAAGAAGTTTATTAACCCTTTACGTGCTTCACAGGAACTGAAGCAATGTGGAAGGAAAAAAATTAACATTTAACTTTTTTTGCAAAAACTTTACTTCGGAACCAATTTTTTTTATTTTCACAACTGTTAAAAGAAAAAATGAGCCACAAAATTTGTTGTGCAATTTCTCCTGAATAGGCTGATACCCCATATGAGGGGGTAAACCACTTTTTGGGCGCATGGCAGAGGTCGCAAGGGAAGGAGCGACATTTGACTTTTTCAATGCAGAATTGGCTGGACACCATGTCGGGTTTGTAGAGGCCCTGATGTGTCTAAACAGTGGAAACCCATCACAAGTGACCCCATTTTGGAAACTAGACCCCCTAAGGAACTTATCTAGATGTGTGGTGAGCACTTTGAACCTCCAAGTGCTTCACAGAAGTTTATAACATAGAACAGTAAAAATAAAAAATCATATTTTTTACACAAAAACAATCTTTTCACCCCAATTTTTATTTTCCCAAGGGTAACAAGACCCCAAAAGTTTTTGTGCAATTTGTCCTGAGCATGCTGATACCCCATATGTGGGGGTAAACCACTGTTTGGGTGCATGGCAGAGCTTGGAAGGGAAGGAGCGCCGTTTGACTTTTTCAACTCAGAATTGGCTGGACGCCATGTCGCGTTTGTAGAGGCCCTAATGTGTCTAAACAGTGGAAACCCCCCACAAGTGACACCATTTTGGAAACTAGACCCCCTAAGGAACTTATATAGATATGTGGTGAGCACTTTGAACCCCCAAGTACTTCACAGAAGTTTATAACTCCCGGACATGAAAATAAAAAGTCATATTTTTTCCACAAACCTGATAGTTTAGTCCCCAATTTTTTGTTTTCCCAAGGGTAACAGGAGAAATTAGACCACAAAAGTTGTTGTCCAATTTGTCCTGAGTACGCTGATACCCCATATGTGGGGTGTGACCACTGTTTGGGCGCACGGCAGGGCTTGGAAGGGAAGGAGCGCCGTTTGACTTTTTCAAACCAAAATTGGCTGGAATTGAAATTGGATGCCATGTCGCGTTTGGAGAGCCCCTGATACGCCTAAACAGTGGAAACACCCCACAAATTACACCATTTTGGAAACTAGACCCTTTAAGGAACTTATCTAGATGTGTGGTGAGCACTTTGCACCCCAAAGTGCTTCACAGAAAGTTATAAACGTAGAGCCGTGAAAATAAAAAATCATTTTTTTCCTCAAAAATGATTCTTTAGCCCGCTATTTTTTTTATTTTCCCAAGGGTAATAGGAGAAATTGGACCAAAAAGTTGTTGTACAATTTTTCCTGAGTACGCTGATACCCCATATGTGGGGTGAAACCACTGTTTGGGCGCATGGGAGTGCTTGGAAGGGAAGGAGCGCCATTTTGTAATGCAGACTTTAATGGAATGTTCTGCGGGCATCATGTTGTGTTTGCAGAGCCCTTGATATGCCTAAACAGTAGAAACCCCCTGCAAGTGACACCATTTTGGAAACTAGACCCCCAAGGAGCTTATCTAGATGTGTGGTGAGCACTTTGAACCCCCAAGTGCTTCACAGAAATTTATAAACGCAGAGCCGTGAAAATGAAAAATATTTTTTTTCTCAAAATGATTTTTTTTAGCCAGCTATTTTTTATTTTCCCAAGGGTAACAGGAGAAATTAGAACCCGAAAATTGGTGTGCAATTTGTCCTGAGTACGCTGATACCCCATATGTTGGGGTAAACCACTGTTTGGGCGCACGGCTGGGCTCGGAATGGAGGGAGCGCCATTTGACTTTTTGAACGCCACGTCGTGTTTGGAGACCCCCTGATGTGCCTAAATAGTGGAAATCCCTCAATTCTAGCCCAACCCTAACCCCAACACACCACTAACCCTAATCCCAACCCTAATCCTAACCTAAATCCCAACCCTAATTCCAACCCTAATTGTAACCCTAACCTTAATTGTAACCCTAACCCTAATTTTAACCCTAACCCTAATTATAACCCTAACCCTAATTATAACCCTAATTATAACCCTAACCCTAAGGCTAGGTTCATTTTGCGTTTTACCAGCCCGTTCAACACATAGCGTTGACGGGCTGGTAACGGTATAGCATAACGTGATCGCGTTATGCTATACCCACTAGTAGTGTTGAGTGATACTTTCCGATATCCAAAAATATCGGATCGGAATGGTATCGCCGATATCACTAAAATATCGGCGATACCCGATACCGATACCGGAAGTCCCATGTAAGTCTATGGGAACAAAATATCGCAACTAAAAAAACACTTTCTTTCCTTGTAAACACAAAATATACACACATAGAATACATATATATATTATATTATATTATATATATATATGTATTATATACATGTCATTGTGACATATATATATACATATATTTATAGTTTATTCACTTCTACATAGTAAAATAGCCTCTGATTCAATTGCCGGGTAAAGCCGGCATTTGTGAAAAGACAGAAGCACCCGAGGGTCCAGTCGCCACAGAAATGTTGCATCGCACCCAGCGGTGTGACAACTTACTCTCAGGTAAGGAGGAAACACCCCATTGACTCCAACCACTGCATTCAACAGTACACTATGCCAGCTGAGTGTAGGCGGACCCAATGGGATGGTCTAGCTCAGGCTGGTTAGAACAGGGTGTAGCTAGTTGGATGGGAGGGGTTGAGGCAGCCTTATGCTGCATGTCTTTGTAGTAAGAATTGTTTCCTTTCCTGCTTTCTTACTACGTCGCATACTCCACTCTGCTACATCCACTCTGCACCATTGCTCTATCTCACATCTATCTGCCCTGGAAGGATAGCGTGTTACCTGTAGAAGACTTCTCACCTACCTGCACTACACCCATCCCTCCAGAGGACCTGCACAGCAGCGCTGGACACCCTGACCAGATACTACAGGTGGCATCACGACAAACTCAACGAAACATTCTATCATCCCTGGAAATATCCCACATTCCAGTGATCGCCAAGGTCACGGACCGAGCTGTGCTACTCGTGACATCCCCCATAGAAGTCGACGTGATCGGTGCCGAGTACCCCCAAAACCCCTGTCTCTGTGCGACTCAACTTCCCTCACTGTGCTGGCACTTTACATTTACAATGCCTCTGGGTTTTTTTTTTGGGGGGGGTGGGGGGAAAATTCAGACTTTTCCTATGGGGCCCCATGATTTATATGTACGCCCCTGCTGCTGAGGCATGGTATTTAAGGCTGTTAAGGAGCCAACATACATGGACCTTGCCAGCAGCGTCGGACTGGAGTACTTGGGCACACCAGAGAAAATATATTCTTGCGGCCCAACATCATAACTTCCCAACCTTTGAATAAGGAAAGAGGGACAAAGGCTGTGGCACGCTGTGCATGCTGCAGAAAATTTTAGGCCATGCCCGTTGCACCACAGACTGTCCAGGAGTTGGTGGATGCTTTAGTCCAGGTGTGGGAGGAGATCCCTCACGGTAGTGTTGAGCGATACTGCTCGATATCTAAAAATATTGGATCGGAATGGTATCGCGATATCACTAAATATCGGCGATATCCGATTCCGATACCAGAAAGTCCCATGTAAGTCTATGGGAACAAAATATCGCAACAAAAAAAAACCTTTATTTCCTTGTAAACACTAAATATACACAATAGAATACATATATATACATATATAACATGTCATTGTGGACATATATATATACATATATGTTATGTTTATACACTTCTACATAGTAAAATATCCTCGATTCAATTGCCGGGGGTAAAGCCGGCTTCTGTGAAAAGACAGAAGACCCGACATGAATGACACTTGTGTACATAGGGTTTAACCATGTCTTTTCATGTGTTTGCAATCTGATTTGCAAAACAATTACATCAGTCCTATGTGTGCAAATTTCACACTGTAGGGGTTAATTAAAGGTTAAATTCGTTGCAAAAAAAACGGGTATTTTTGCTACGATTTACACCTTTAATTAACCCCTACGGTGTGAATTTTGCACAATAGACTGATGTATTGTTTGTGAAATCAGATAGCAAAGGACATGAAAAAACTGGTTAACCCTATGTACACCAAGTGTCATTTATGTCGGGTTCTGCATTTCACAAAAGCGTCATTGAATTAGCGGCTATTATTACTATGTAGAAGTGTATGAACTATAAATATAAATATATATATATTGTGTCACAAATTCAATGACATGTATTATATTATTATATAATATATATATATATGAGGTGTAAAATTGTTTAAAAAAAATGCGTGGGCTCCCGCCCTATTTTCGCAACCAGACAGACAAAGCCAGCGTATGGGGGCAGATATAATAGCCCAGAGAGGGACCATTATTTTTGCCCCCCCCCTGGTACTAAATCTGCCCCCAGACACCCCAGAAAAGACAAATCTTAATTAGATTCGCCCTTTCTGGCACTTTGCCCGTTCTATTCCCATTGCCCTGTAGCGGTGGGAATGGGTAATATGGGGTTTAAAGCCACATTGCAATTGAAAGGTGACCTTAAGCCAGGTTAATAATTGAGAGCTTGTCAATTAGACAACTATCAATTATTAATCCTATTGCATGAAATAAAAATAAAACAACACACCACTTTAATTAAAAATCATTTTAATGAATAAAGAACCATGTTTTTGACCATCTTTTATTTGACTGCAAAAACCAATTCCTGTAAAAAAATAAAATAAAAAGCAAAATTATTTTTACCTATCCCTGCACAGTCAGGTCCACGGTTTGTAATCCTTCAGAAAGGGTTAATGTTTACTGCAGGGACCGCAGCTAATGCTGCAGCCTCACAGTAACCCCCAAATGAATGAGCTCCTTCCTGGCTGAAGGAGAGGAAGTGGAAAGCTTAATTGATTGCTTTTCCACTTTCACTTCAGGTCAGCCGGGAAAACCCAACGTGACGCAGAGGGAACTGATTAACAAAATGGGGTTCCTTCGAATAAAAAATGGCGTGGGGTCCCCCTTATTTTGTTAACCAGCCTGATGAAGCAGACCGTGAGCCCTGGATTTTTCACGCTGTTAAGGAGCCAAGATCCGGCCTTGCCAGCCTGATAATACCAGGCCACGCAGTCGTATTTGGCTGATTAACAAAAATAGGGGATCCCCTCGAAAAAAAATTGGCGTGGGGTCCCCCCCTATTTTTGTTAACCAGCCAGATGAAGCAGACCGCTGAGGCCTGGTATTTTCAGGTGTATAAGGAGCCAAGATCCATGGACCTTGCCAGCTGATAATACCAGGCCCACGGTCTGCATATCTTGGTGATTAACAAAAATAGGGGATCCCTCGAAAAAAATTGGCGTGGGGTCCCCCTATTTTTGTTAACCAACCAGATGAAGCAGACCGGGAGGGCCTGGATTTTCAGGCTGTTAAGGAGCCAAGATCCATGGACCTTGCCAGCCTGATAATACCAGGCCACAGCGGTCTGCATTATCTTGGTGTTAAAAAAAATAGGGGTCCCCTCGAAAAAAATTGGCGTGGGG
The DNA here is from genome assembly GCA_033576555.1 of Oophaga sylvatica. Lineage (NCBI taxonomy): Eukaryota > Metazoa > Chordata > Amphibia > Anura > Dendrobatidae > Oophaga > Oophaga sylvatica. Next base: position 304,282,496 of record JARQOD010000006.1, read on the forward strand.
TCCCCCCCCTATTTTTGTTAACCAGCGAGATGAAGCAGACCGCTGAGGCCTGGTTTTTCAGGCTGTAAGGATCCAATATCCATGGACCTTGCAAGCCTGATAATACCGGCCACAGCAGTCTGCTTAGCTTGGCTGGTTAACAAAAATAGGGGATCCCCTCGAAAAAAAAACGGGGTAGGGTCCCCCTATTTTTGTTAACCAGCCAAGTAAAATGCAGACTGCGCGGCCTGGTATTAAAAAAACTGTCAAGGCCCATGGATTTTGGCCCTAAAGCCTGATAATACCAGGCTACAGCAGCCCCACATTTGGCGCATCAAAAGATGTGCCAATTGTGGTTTACCCGGCTCTTCCCATGCCCTGTAGCGGTGGCAAGTGGGGTAATAAGGGGTTAATGCACCGTTGATTGCACGGGACATAAGCCCGGTTAATTAATGGAGAGTTGTCAATAAGACACGGATCCATTATTATTCCAAAGTTATTAAATGTATAAAAAAAAAAACAAAAGCAAGAAAAAGTATTTTAATGAAAAAAAGAGACAACACAGTTTTCATTAATTTTATTATACACAATTCCTGCGACGCTCGATCTCCTGTAAAAAAGAAAAAAAAACAAACCAACAGTATACCACCTGTCCGACGCAGTCCATAGTAACGACAGTCCCACGACGATCCAGCTCTGCTACATCGCAATGACAGGCAGAGCCTGTTATCGCAACGCGCACAGCTGATTACCTGCTTCCCCGGCGGTGAGTCATCGGACTGACTGCTTTAACGGCGGGATTACCCAGCAGTCACTGCAGTTATCGCGAGAAACTGCATGTGACCGCCGGGGAAAGATGAGGGGCGGCCATGAAGCAGTCCAGGCCGTGACCGCTGGAGATCTTCTGCCAGGTAAGTGCCCGCTGACTCCTGACAGACCCGACCGACGGACACTGACAGTGCAGTGACAATCTCGATTCCGGTATCCGATATGACGAAAATATCGGTACTCGGATCGAAAGCCCGATACAGCTAATATCGGCCGATACCCGAATTTGCAGTATCGTATCGCTCAACACTACTCACGAATCCATCCGTCGCACTCATCAGGAGCATGGCCAGAAGTTGAGGGAGGTCATACAGATACCTCCCAAATTTGGAAGACAGGAAAGAGGATTAAAGGCTGCGGCGCGTGTTGCGCGCCGCTGAAAATTTTAGGCCACGCCCCGACAACACCCATTTCACAGCTAATCCACCCATATCCTCGCCCCAAAGCGTAACCATTTAGCACTGCTGATCACACTGACTGGTAATGAGGGCACAGTGGCTGGTACTGAGGAAAAGAAAGAAAGAGCAGCAGAGAGAAAGAAACAAACAGAGAAAGAAAGAGAGGAAAGAAAAAAAGAGAGAAAGAAAGAACAGAGAGAAAAAAAAACAGAGAGCGAGAAGGAAAGAACAGAGAGCGAGAAAGAAAGACTAGAGGAGAGAGCCATAGGCGTAGCTAGGGTTTTGGTTTAGTGGGGGCAAAACTTCTGAGTGGGCCCATCATCAGAGAAACCTCACAAATGACCGCGCTGTTGGCCAAAATAATCTATATATAAAAAGACCAATATTGATATTACCGCCATATGGTCTGTGTTAAATAATACCAGTCCTACAGAACATATAGATTACAGCACAGGTACAGATAATGACTTACCGCTGATGTTCTTTCTAATGGAATTGGTTTACTTTTCATGTCTTTTCCATCTGGCCCACACCGACATGACGACTTCTCCAGCCAGGACTCGACTGCACCCCCATTAAAAAAAAAATAAAAAAAAATACCACCTCCCGACTCCTGTGCTGCTCTCTGTTCTCCTCTCAGCGTCTGACAGCGGGCGCCGGCAGGTGATGTTATTGCGCCCGCTGTCATACGCTGAGAGGGGGATTATGGAGAGAAGGAGCGCTCGTCCTTCTCTCTCTATGCGGTCAGCTTTATCGGCTGGATGCCGATACAGCTGACCCTCCGATGATGGGTGGGGGGCCCACTGCTGGCACCGGGCCCCCCCAACGCCTGTTCAGGCCCCATAGCTTCCGGCGGCAGAGCAGGGAGAGCGATTCTCCCTGCTCTGCCGCAGAATGTAACTGTATCGTAGCTCCGGGTGGGCCCCCTCAGAGCGCGGGCCCCGGGGCCACCGCCCCCTCTGCCCCGCGACCTATCCTTTCAAATCAGGGCCCACCACGCAGGAGCTGGGGCCCACCGTAGGTTTCTCTGGTGTCCCGGTGCCTCAGTCCGACCCTGCTTGCCAGCCTGATAATACCAGGCCACAGAAGTCTGCTTATCTTTGCTGGTTAACAAAATAGGGGATCCCCTCAAAAAAAAATTGGCGTGGGGTCCACCCTATTTTTGTTAACCAGCCAGATGAAGCAGACTGCTGAGCCTGGTTTTTCAGGCTGGAAAATGAGCCAATATCCATGGACCTTGCCAGCCTGAAATACCAGGCCACAGCAGTCTTCTTAGCTTGGCTGGTTAACAAAAATAGGGGATCCCCTCGAAAAAAAAAACGGCGTAGGGGTCCCCCTATTTTTGTTAACCAGCCAAGTAAAATGCAGACTGCTGCGGCCTGGTATTAAAAGACTGTCAAGGCCCATGGATTTTGGCCTCAACAGCCTGATAATACCAGGCTACAGCAGCCCCACATTTGGCGCATCAAAAGATGTGCCAATTGTGGCACTTTACCCGGCTCTTCCCACTGCCCTGTAGCGGTGGCAAGTGGGTAATAAGGGGTTAATGTCACCGTTGATTGCACGGTGACAATAAGCCCGGTTAATAATGGAGAGGTGTCAATAAGACACCGATCCATTATTAATCCCAAAGTTTTTAAATGTATAAAAAAAGACACAGCAAGAAAAAAGTATTTTAATGAAATAAAAGAGACAACACAGTTTTCATTTCTTTTATTATACTCTCATTCCTGCGACGCCATCGATCTCCTGTAAAAAAAGGAAAAAAACAAACCAACAGTATACCACCTGTCCGACGCAGTCCATAGTAACGACTGTCCCACGACGATCCAGCTCTGCTACATCGGAATGACAGGCAGAGGCTGTCATCCCGGCGCAGCACAGCTGATTACCTGCTTCCCCGGCGGTGACGTCATCGGACTGACTGCTTTACGGCCGGGATTACCCAGCAGTCACTGCAGTTATCGCGAGAAACTGCATGTGACCGCCGGGGAAAGATGATGGCGGCCATCAACCAGTCCAGGCCGTGACCACCGGAGATCTTCTGCCAGGTAAAGGCCACTGACTCCTGACAGACCCGACCGACGGACACTCACAGTGACAGTGACAATTCCGATTCCGGTATACGATATATGGGAAATATCGAAAGTCAATATCGAAAGTCCGATACAGCTAATATCAGCCGATACCCGATACTTGCGGCATCGTATCGCTCAACACCACCCGCTAGCGCAGAGGAATCAGCAGATGATTCATCTGCGCTAGCGGTGACGGAGCCCAGACGCTGCAGCCCGCGTCCGAGGCTCCGTCACTGAATGATGGCATGTTGCAAACCCATGCCGCTTTAACGGCATGCGTCGCGATGCGTGCTCAAATGGCGGTGAATGGCAGCGTTAATAGACTGCGTTACACCGCGTTATACCGCTGTGTAACGCAGTCCGTCTAACGGACTGCCATAACGCAGTATGAACCCAGCCTAATTATAACCCTAACCCTAATGCTAACCCTAACCCTAATGCTAACCCTAACCCTAATTATAACCCTAACCCTAACGGAAAAATGAAAATAAATATAATTTCTATTTTTTATTATATGTCCCTAACTAAGGGGGTGATAAATGGGGGGGTTATGTACTGTTTTTTTTTATTTTGATCACTGTGATAGTTTATCACAGTGATCAAAATGTACTTTTAGAGAATGAATGAATATTTTTTTGAATTTGCCGCCAGGCAGATTCGGCGGCGCACTGCGCATGCGCCCGCCATTTTTTTTTTTTTACTGGATGAAGAAGCCGGCCTGAACGGAGGCCAGGGGTTGGACCGGAGGCCAGGGGGAGGATCGGACCGCACGAGGGGGGGATCGGAGGACACGGGACCCCTGAAGGTACACTATTTCTCTCCCCTCTGATGTGCGATCACATCAGAGGGGAGAGAAATTTACAGGCAGGGATCGTGGCTGTTATTTCTCCTTTGCGATCGCCGCTATATGGCGATTGCATAAGAGTGGTGACTGGGGGGGCCCCTATTATGTTCTCTGGGGTCTCAGCTACCCCAGGCAGCCGAGACCCCAGAGAAAATCGCCCATCCCCCCGTCACCTCGCGGCGGGTGCACCACTCCTGCGCCCGCTATTTTGCAGCATGGCGCCGGCACCGGGGGACACCGGAGAGCCCTGGGGCCATAAGGAGGGTTCGGGGGCCACAGTGGGGGTCCCGGGACCCTTTTTCTCTCTCCTCTGATGTCCGATGACATCAGAGGAGAGAGAAATTAAATGGCACATTGTTTTTTTTTTTTTGTTGCGATCGCCGTTATAGAGTTAATAACGGCGATCGCAACATCGGTGTCTGTAAAAACCGACCCAATTCATGTTCTCTCCCCGGTAGCCGAGACCCTGGAGAAAATGCGCCTCTGGGGGCGCTATAGGCATTTTCCACAGCGCCGTGGTTTAAGTACCCTTAATGACCGCCGTTAAAAAGCGTATTGGCGGTCGTTAAGGGGTTAATAAAGCTGATATGCAGTACCCAACTGTGGACACTATGCTGTACAGCTGCACAATTGAGCACTTCTGGGAGATGCTGATCGATGGCGTTGCCATTTGTTGCATCTACACTGATCAAATAGTAATAGCCTGTACTAACGATATGCCATCAATGTAAAAGTCTTGAACAATCCTTTCAATACTGTCATTTATATCCAACAGCTTGGTCTTATCCTTTCCAAAACATTGCTCAGTTAGCCTTCTGTCTTGTCCAGGTTATTGTTTATACAGCAGATGGCAGAATCCTCTTTTTGGAGAGCAGTGTTTTTTTTCTTTGCAGTCCTGACATGCACACCATTGTTGTTTAGTGTCCTCCTGATTGTGAACTTATGAACATCAGTTTATATGAGAGGGGCCTTTATTTGGATAGATGTTATCAAAAGTTCCTTTGTGACTTTAAATACTATTATACATAATGCTCTCGAGTGATTTTTCTTGTTTAACTATTTCTGAAGTGAGTGATAATGGTGTAGAATTTTCTTCATTTGTAAACAATCTGTCTTAATGCGGATTGGCAGTGTCCAAGCTCTTTATATATGGTTTTGTAACATTTTTCAGACTAATAAGCAAGGGGTATCATACCTGCAAATGATCACCTATATGACACAAACATAATTAATGGCCGACTCCCTGAACAAAAAACATATTAAAGAGCTAGAGTCAAATGCCCAGAAAACATTTTTCTATACTAAAAATGTCACTCTTAATGAGCACATAGCCCATGAGGAAGCCCTATTGGGTGAAACGCATCGGGTGTTGGCATGGCGCATCAGGTCCCCACATGGGTAAGGTTATTTATACCTAATCTGCACTATCAGTGGCACTTTATCTGACTACTCATTAAGTTGAGGTTAAGGATGTAGGTACTCTGTATTGGAGGCTTCATATCTGACTTCCTCTGTGGCTATCTCCCTGACCACTAATTTGCACATATCCTATAGAGATATTACTGTTTAGACTGCACTTTATTGTTATTACTGTGCACATTTGAGGTATGAGGGCAGTGCTACAGGTTTACTATTGATAGCCCCCAGTTCCTTACTCGTTATTTTATACCATTGATCCCCAAATAATAATACTAATTTTTTATGTTTGCCATATACTATTCGGTGTTTTATGCCGAATATGAGAACCTGATGTTTTGTCTGTGTCCTTTCACCATATATATACGCTCATTCAGATTAACTTCTTATTGTGATGTTTGTAAATGCTAATAAAATATCTAATTTTGCACCTTTCAGAGTAAAGAGTGACATTTTTAGTATAAAAAAGGTTTTCTGGGGCATTTGACTCTAGCTCTTTTATTATTCTTAATAAGCATCAATAACTAATTTTCTGATTTCTTCAGAAATCTCTATTATGCCATGATAACTTTCCACAAATATCTGTTGTGAAGATCAGAAATTGATTTACACTGACGAGCAAAAAGGTAATTAATGTTTTGAACTTTTGACTTTTAAGTTCCATATCTCACCATCATCTACTGCTTCGATTGTGAGACTACCATAATTTTATAGACAATCATCTTGCATAAACTTGATCTGCAACTATTTAGCATATGATTAGTTATAAAGATTCTTGACATGTCATTGCATTGTTACTGTTTTGCTCCTGTTGGTTTTCCATCCTTTAAACTACAAATTACAACCTGTTTTCACATTCTCTAATGGCTCAGTGTGTTACTAGATTGATTTCCCAAACTAAAGGTCACTGGTTCAAGTCGAGGAGCAACCATAAAGATGATTTCCCAAGGAAAGAGAAACAGTATCATCCAGTCCATCGATAGCAGTGTCTTGACCAAGCAAATTGCCAAACTGCATCATGTGAGTGCTATGACAGTTGGAAGAATACAAAATGAAGTTCATCCATCCATTCAAAAGCCAAGAGTTGAAGTTCCTGGCAAAATATAGTCAACAAGTTGGCTTATCACAAGGTCTGTGAGTTCTGGCACGACAAACACGTATGCTTCGTAATTTATGAGATCGCAGATGTTCATTCAAGTACAGTGTCATGTACATTGCACAAGTTTGGAATGGTGCCTCAAAAATAGGTTAAGACTCAGGTTCAATATTGCCAAAAAAAGTGTTGACTTGAGATGGTGAAAGGTATGAAAAGTGGACAGTAGAAGATTGGAAATTTGGTGATTTGGCACAATGAGATGAAATTCAATAGACTTGACTCTGATAGGTGCAAATGGTCTAGAATATACAACGGAAATAGGGGCCAACAGATCGAGAAATTGAACGAATGGTCAAGTTCACTGGAGGAAGCCTGATAATATGGGGTTATTACACAGCCAAAGATACTTGGCGTGTATACTTGACCAAGATCAATGGTAGTGGCAATGTTGAAATAATTGTGCATATTCTACAAGACAAGTTGCTTTGTCTACTTAAGTACTATGGGTATGAAAAGGACAAATAGTGTTCCTGCAAGATAAAAACTCAAAGCATACTTCGTGATTGGTGAAGCAATAGTTAAATAACAATGAAGTAGGTGCTGGATTGGCAAAATGGTCTTCAGAACTCAACCTAATCAAACACTTATGGGTAGAGTTGAAGAAAAATCTGTATACATACCCAAGTGAGTTAACCAGTATGCACCAACTTTGGGAATGAGTACAAGAGACCTGGGATCAGATTTTGGCCAAGACACATTTGAATCTGATTGAGTGCATGCCCATAAGGACTCAAACAGTGTTTAACCCCTTCATGACCCAGCCTATTTTGACCTTAAAGACCTTGCCATTTTTTGCAATTCTGACCAGTGTCCCTTTATGAGGTAATAACTCAGGAACGCTTCAACGGATCCTAGCGATTCTGAGATTGTTTTTTCGTGACATATTGGGCTTCATGTTAGTGGTAAATTAAGGTCGATAATTTTTGCGTTTATTTGTGAAAAAAATGGAAATTTGGCGAAAATTCTGAAAATTTTGTAATTTTCAAATTTTTAATTTTTATTCTGTTAAACCAGAGAGTTATGTGGCACAAATAGTTAATAAATAACATTTCCCACATGTCTACTTTACATCAGCACAATTTTGGGAACAACATTTTTTTTGTTAGGAAGTTATAAGGGTTAAAAGTTGACCAGCGATTTCTCATTTTTACATCAAAATTTACAAAACCATTTTTTTTAGGGACCACCTCACATTTGAAGTCACTTTGAGGGGTCTATATGGCAGAAAATACCCAAAAGTGACACCTTTATAAAAACTGCAACCCCTCAAGCTACTCAAAACTACATTCAAGAAGATTATTAACCCTTCAGGTGCTTCACAGGAACTAAAGCAACGTGGAAGGAAAAAATGGACATTTTAATTTTTCCAACAAAAATTTCTTTTAGCATCAATTTTTTCATTTTTACATGGGCATCAGGATAAAATGGATCCTAAAATTTGTTGGGCAATTTCTCCTGAGTACACAGATACCTCATATGTGGTCATAAACCACTGTATGGGCGCACGGCAGGGCTCAGAAGGGAAGGAGCGCCATTTGACTTTTTGAATAGAAAATATGCTGGAATATTTAGCAGTTGCCATGTCACATTTGGAGAGTCCCTGTGTGCCTAAACATTGGATCTTCCCCACAAGTGACCCCATTTTGGAAACTAGCCCTCTAAGGAACTTATCTAGATTGCATAGTGATCACTTTGAACCCCAAGGTGCTTCACAAATTGATCTGTAAAAAAAAGAAAGTACTTTTTTTTCACAAAAAATTTTCTTTTAGCCTCAGTTTTTTTCATTTTCACATGGGCAACAGTATAAATTGGATCCTAAAATTTGTTGGGCAATTTCTCCTGAGTACACAGATACCTCATATGTGGTCATAAACCACTGTTTGGGCGCACGGCAGGGCTCAGAAGGAAGGAGCGCCATTGACTTTTTGAATGGAAAATATGCTGGAATATTTAGCGGTTGCCATGTCGCATTTGGAGAGTCCCTGTGTGCCTAAACATTGGAGCTCCCCACAAGTGACCCCATTTTGGAAACTAGACCCCCTAAGGAACTTATCTAGATGCATAGTGAGCACTTTGAACCCCAGGTGCTTCACAAATTGATCCGTAAAAAAAGAAAGTACTTTTTTTTCACAAAAATTTTCTTTTAGCCTCAGTTTTTTTCATTTTCACATGGGCAACAGTATAAATTGGATCCTAAAATTTGTTGGGCAATTTCTCCTGAGTACACAGATACCTCATAGTGGTCATAAACCACTGTTTGGGCGCACGGCAGGGCTCAGAAGGGAAGGAGCGCCATATAACTTTTTGAATGGAAAATAGCTGGAATATTTTAGCGTTGCCATGTCGCATTTGGAGAGTCCCTGTGTGCCTAAACATTGGAGCTCCCCCACAAGTGACCCCATTTTGGAAACTAGACCCCCTAAGGAACTTATCTAGATGCATAGTGAGCACTTTGAACCTCCAGGTGCTTCACAAATTGATCCGTAAAAAAATAAAGTACTTTTTTTTCACAAAAAATTTTCTTTTAGCCTCAGTGTTTTTCATTTTCACATGGGCAACAGTATAAATTGGATCCTAAATTTTGTTGGGCCATTTTCCTGAGTACATAGATACCTCATACGTGGTCAAACCACTGTTTGGGCGCACGGCAGGGCTCAGAAGGGAGGAGCGCCATTTGATTTTGAATGGAAACATGCTGGAATATTTAGCGATTGCCATGTCGCATTTGAGAGTCCCTGTGTGCCTAAACATTGGAGCTCCCCACAAGTGACCCCATTTGGAAACTAGACGCCCTAAGGAACTTATCTAGATGATAGTGTGAACTTTGAACCCCCAGGTGCTTCACAGAAGTTTATAACGCGAGCATGAAAATAAAAAATCATTTTTTTCTCAAAAAAAGATTTTTAGCCCACATTTTTTTATTTTCACAATGGTACAGGAGAAATTGGACCCCAAAAGTTGTTGTCCAGTTTGTCCTGAGTACGCTGATACCCCATATGTGGGGGAACCACTGTTTGGGCACACGTCAGGGCTCGGAAGGGATGTGGTGACGTTTGAAATGCCGACTTGATGGAAATGGTCTGTGGGCATCTTGTTACGTTTGCAGAGCCCCTGATGTGCCTAAACAGTAGAAACTCCCCACAAGTGACCCCATTTAGGAAACTAGACCCCACAAGAACTTATCTAGATGTGTGTGAGCACTTTGAACCCCAAGGGCTACACAGAAGTTTATAACGCCCGGACATGAAAATAAAAAAATCATTTTTTTTCCACAATAAGATATTTTAGTCCCCAATTTTTTTATTTTCCCAATGGTAACATGAGAAATTAGACCCCAAAGTTGTTGTCAAATTTGTCCTGAGTATGCTGATATCCCATATGTGGGAAAAAACTACTGTATGGGCACACGTCGGGGCTCGGATGGGAAGTAGTGACGTTTTGAAATGCCCACTTGATGGAAAGGTCTTCGGGCGTCATGTTACGTTTGCAGAGTCCCTGATGTGCCTAAACAGTAGAAACTCCCCACAAGTGACCCCATTTTGGAAACTAGATCCCCCAAGGAACTCCTATAGATGTGTTATAAGCACTTTGAATCTCCAAGTCCTTCACAGAAGTTTATAACGCAGAGCCGTGAAAATATAAAATCATTTTTTTTCCACAAAAATAATTTTTAGTCCCCAATTTTTTTCCCAATGTTAACAGGAGAAATTAGAACCCCCAAAGTTGTTGTGCAATTTTTCCCGAGTACGCTGATACCTCATATGTGGGGTTAAACCACTGTTTGGGCGTACGTCGGGGCTTGGAATAAAGGGAGCACTGTTTGACTTTTTGAACGCAAAATTTGCAGGAATCAATGGTGGCGCCATGTCGCGTATGGAGACCCCCTGATGTGCCTAAATAGTGGAAACCCCTCAATTCTAACTCCAACACTAACCCCAACACACCCCTAACCCCAACCCTAACCCCTACACACACCTAACCCTAATACAAACCCTAATCATAACCCTAACCCCAACACACCCCTAACCCTAATCCCAACTCTAACCATAAACCTAACTACAAGCCTAACCCTAATTACAACCCTAACTCAAATTCCAACCCCAACCGTAATTCTAACCTTAACCCTAATGCTAACCCTAACCCTAGTTCTAACCCTAAGGCTGGGTTCATATTGCGTTTTACCAGCCCGTTCAACACGTAGCGTTGACCGGCTGGTAACGGTATAGCATAACGCGATCGCGTTATGCTATACCCGCTAGCGCAGATGAATCAGCAGATAATCAGCCGCGGATCCGCAGCAAAATCAGTCGCGGATCAGCAACAAAATCCGCCGCGGATCAGCAGCAAAATCCACCACGGATCAGCAGCAAAATCCGCCGCGGATCAGCAGCGAAATCAGCCGCGGATCAGCAGTGAAATCCGCCGCGGATCAGCAGCGAAATCCTCCGCGGATCAGCAGCGAAATCCGCCGCGGATCCGCAGCGAATCAGCAGCAAAATCAGTCGCAGATCAGCAGCAAAATCTGCCGCGGATCCGCAGCGAAATCCGCCGCGAAATCAGTCGCGGATCCGCAGCGAAATCAGTAGCGGATCCGCAGCGAAATCAGTAGCGGATCCGCAGCGAAATCCGCCGCGATCAGCAGCGAAATCTGCCGTGGATCAGCGGCGAAATCCGCCGCGGATCAGCGCGAAATCCGCCACGGATCAGCAGCAAATCCGCAGTGGATCAGCAGCGAAATCCGCCGCGGATCAGCAGCGAAATCAGCCGCGGATCAGCAGCGAAATCAGTAGCGGATCCGCAGCGAAATCAGTAGCGGATCCGCAGCGAAATCCGCCGCGGATCAGCAGCGAAATCTGCCGTGGATCAGCGGCAAAATCCGCCGCGGATTAGCGGCGAAATCCGCCACGGATCAGCAGCAAATCCGCAGTGGATCAGCAGCGAAATCCGCCGCGGATCAGCAGCGAAATCAGCCGCGGATCAGCAGCGAAATCCGCGCGGATCAGCAAGCGAAATCCGCCGCGGATCAGCAGCGAAATCGCCGCGGATCAGCAGCGAAATACGCCGCGAATCAGCAGCGAAATCCGCCGTGAATCAGCAGCGAAATCCGCCGCGAATCAGCAGCGAAATCCGCCGCGAATCAGCAGCGAAATCCGCCGCGGATCAGCAGCGAATCAGCAGCAAAATCAGTCGCGGATCAGCAGCAAAATCCGCGCGGATCAGCAGCGAAATCCGCCGCGGATCAGCAGCGAAATCCGCCGCGGATCAGCAGCAAATCCGCGGGATCAGCAGCGAAATCCGCCACGGATCAGCAGCAAATCCGCAGGGATCAGCAGCGAAATCCGCCGCGGATCAGCAGCGAAATCAGCCGCGGATCAGCAGCGAAATCCGCCGCGGATCCGCAGCGAAATCCGTAGCGGATCCGCAGCGAAATCCGCCGCGGATCAGCAGCGAAATCCGCCGCGGATCAGCAGCAAATCCGCCGCGGATCAGCGCGAAATCCGCCCGGATCAGCAGCAAATCCGCAGTGGATCACAGCGAAATCCGCCGCGGATCCGCAGCGAAATCCGCCGCGGATCAGCAGCAAAATCCGCCAGGAATTATTCAGCCCAAATCGCGCGGATCTAGACACAGAATCCGCGCGATCAAATAAAATTTACGGAGGGCAGCACTGCGAATGCGCCGCGACGCGGCGAGCATGCGCCCGCATTATCCAAATCGCGGCGCCACATGAAATCCCGCCGCGAATCAGGGAAATCGCGCGGACCAGCGAATCATAGAGCAAAATCAGTGGGATGCAGCAAAATCCGCCGCGGATCAGCAGCGAAATCCGCCGCGGATCAGCAGCGAAATCCGCCGCGGATCAGCAGCGAAATCCGCCGCGGATCCGCAGCGAAATCCGCCGCGGATCAGCAGCGAAATCCGCCGCGGATCAGCAGCGAAATCCGCCGCGGATCGCAGCGAAATCCGCCGCGGATCCGCAGCGAAATCCGCCGCGGATCAGCAGCGAATCCGCTCGCAGCGGATCGCAGCGAAATCCGCCGCGGATCAGCAGCGAAATCCGCCGCGGATCCCAGCGAAATCCGCCGCGGATCAGCAGCGATATCCGCCGCGGATCCTCAGCAGCGAAATCCGCCGCGGATCCGCAGCGAAATCCGCCGCGGATCAGCAGCGAAATCCGCCGCGGATCCGCAGCGAATATCCGCCGGGATCCGCAGCGAAATCCGCCGCGGATCCGCGCGAATCCGCCGCGGATCCGCAGCAAAATCCGCTAGGAAAAAAAAAAAAATGTTTTTATTATTTGTCCCTACCTATGACGGGGGGGGGATCATTTATTTTTTTTTATTTTGATCACTGTGACAGTTTATCACAGTGATCAAAATAAATTTTTTTACAATGGAGGGCGCACTGCGCATGCGCCGGCCGGCGGGCGCACTGCGCATGCGCCCGCCATTTTCCAAGATGGCGGCGCCCATGAAGAATCCCGGGCAGCCGCCGGGGCGGATCCAGGGACATCGGTGGACCAGGAGAGGTGAGTAGGGGACGTCGGAAGGTGAGGGGGGGGGATCGGAAGGTGAGGGGGGGTGATCGCAGGAGCAGGGGAGCAGACAGCGACGGCGGTGACCGATCGCTGCCATCTTTCGGTGGCGGCGGCCGATCACCGCCGTGACTCGATGTGGGGGGTCTGATCGCGGTCTCCAGCCATGGCAGATGCTATTGCAGCATCGGCCATGGCTGGATTGTAATATTTCACCAGTTTCATTGGTGAAATATTACAAATCGCTCTGATTGGCAGTTTCACTTTTAACAGCCAATCAGAGCGATCGTGGCCACGTGGGGGTTAAGCCAACCCCCCTGTGGTGATGCAGTAAGGGTCCTGTTACTGCGGGTCGGGTGACCTTTCAGTGACCCCGGACCACCGACCCGCAGTAACATGATTTATAGCATGACGCCTACGTCGGCGTCATGCGTCGGGATGGCACAGGTTTTCATGACGCCGACGTAGGCGTCATGGGTCGGGAAGGGGTTAATGCTAAAGGTGGATTTACAAAATACTATCAAAATTATAAAAATTAAAATTGAGATTTTTATGAACAAAACAAGAATAATGCAGTGACATAAAAATAATCTGCAAAATTAATCATATGCTCAGTAGTTGAAAGTCAAATTTATGAAAGAGATAGCCAATATTTATGTTGTCTATAAAGTAATGGTAGTCTCACTATCAAAACAGTAGTGGATGGTGAGATATGGAGAATGAAAGTCAAAAGTTTAAAACATTATTACCCTTTTGCTCTTTAAAAAAACCACATTGCCCTGTCACACCTAATTGTCACCTCTTTGATTGAAAACACCAGACTTTAATTTCACTTTCATATTATTTGCTAAGGTTCAGACACTTTTGCCACTCTCAGACATGTGATGCAAATTAATTTTCCTCATTATAAAAATTTACAAAGTCTAGTATTCTTGACTAATTTCTTTTATTTGGGTCTCTTTATCAACTTTTAATATTTATATGAAAATCTGACTTAGTTTTAGATCATCTTTATGCAGAAATATGGAAAATCCTGAAGAGTTTACAAACTTTTAAGCACAACTGTATATTAGAGAAAACCTGCCACCAGCATTTTAGGAAGGGAAGAAGAGGTAATGATAACTGTTCAACAAATAAAAATATATCAATATTATCAATGGTGGTTTGGGGAGCCATGTCATCTGCTGGTATAGGTCCACTGTGTTTTATGAAGACCAAAGTCAGTGCAGCCATCTACCAGGAAATTTTTAGAGCACTTCATGCTTCATGCTTTTTGGAGTTGGAAATTTAATTCTCCAGCAGGACTTGGCACCTGTCCACAATGCCAAAAGTACCAATTCCTGGTTTAAAAACAACAGTATCACAGTGCTTGATTGGCCAGAAAACTTGCCTGACCTTAACCCCATAGAGAATCTATGGGATATTGTCAAGAGGAAGATGAGAGACACCAGACCCAACAGTGCAGACAAGCTGAAGGCTGCTATCAAAGCAAACTGGGCTTCCATAACACCTCAGCAGTGCCACAGACTGATTGCCACCATACCATCATTGATGCAGTAATCCTTGCCAAAGGAGCCCCGACCAAGTATTGAGTGCATTTACTGAACATGCATTTCAGTAGGCCAACATTTTGGATTTTAAAATCATTTTTTCAAGTCGGTGTTATTAAGTATTCTAATTTACTGAGATAATGACTTTTGGGTTTTCATTGGCTGTAAGCTATAATCATCAATATTAACAGAAATAAACACTTGAAATAGATCACTCTGTTTGCAGTGACTCTATCTAATATATGAGTTTCACTTTTTGTATTGAAGAACTGAAATAAATTAACTTTTTGATGATATTCTAATTTTGTGAGATGCACCTGTAAAAGTATTATTTTAATTGTCAAACATTGATATATATATATCACTAGTAGAGTTGAGCGATACTTTCCGATATCCAAAAGTATCGGAATCGGAATGGTATCGCCGATACCCAAAAAATATCGGCGATACCCGATACCGATACCGGAAATCCAATGTAAGTCTATGGGAACAAAATATCGGAATTAAAAAAACCCCATTCTTGCCTTGTTGGTTAAATGTACATGAAGGAAAACAACAAAGAGTAATGTAGAATGTATTGGGGGAGGTTGAGGAGACATTAAAGGCATACATGTTTAACCCAATCAAATGGAATAGCATAAATATTTTTTTTTTTAAAGATGTTCGGATTGACGAAGAAATTGACAATGTTGTTCACGTTTTTTCTATTTTGGCAAATATGTATATTTCACAACTTCCATGCTCTTCACCTTTTTAACTTTTCACACACTTTCTCCTTCATAATCTTCAGCAGCATCATCTTTTTCATCAAATTATTCTTCATCTTCACCTTCTTTATCTTCTTCTTAAACTTCTTGCTATTCATCTTTTTGTTAACATTACTCATATTCTTCTTATTAAACTATTATTCTTATTCATATTGTACTTCATCTTCTTCATCATATTCTTATTTGTGACAGAGAATCCTGTACTTGTAATCTGTCAAAGTATGAATTTTTCATTCTTCCGTTCTTGCTGTCACAAAATATTTAAATTACAACAGTATTTGTCCGTGTTCAGTTTAGCCTGCAGCAGCAGCAGGCATTTTCCAGGGGCACCACGAGGAGGAACGGACTCACCCCCATACACTGCTTAGTCTTCTTCTGCTTATAATTTAGAGCATATATTTTTAGATCTTCTGCTTATTGTTCTTGTGTCTCTTGTTCTGTATCTTGTATTTGTAGCACAACCTTGTACCAGCTGATGTTACTGGGACACGGTTACTAAGCAGGAGGTACCTGTGCTCCAAAGCACTACCAAGACCAGCAGACGTTGCAGGAACTCGGATACCGAGATGGAGGCACCTAGGCCAAAGGCACTGCGGAGAACCAGTTGACGGTACTGGAACCCGGACGGGTAGCAGAAGGTACAAGAGCCAATGCAAGTAACGAGGACCAGCTGACTGTGCTGGAACCCGGAGGGGCAGCAGAAGGAAAAGAGCCAATGGCACAACCGAGGACCAGCTGACGTTACTGGGACACGGTTACTAAGCAGGAGGTACCTGTGCTCAAAAGCACTACTAAGGACCAGCAGACGTTGATGGAACTCGGATACCGAGATGGAGGCACCTAGGGCAAAGGCACTGCGGAGAACCAGCTGACGGTACTGGAACCCGACGGGTAGCAGAAGGTACCCATGGAAATTTAAGTTGACAGGCCGCGAGCCGGCCGCAGTTACCGAATCCCACAGTACTACAGTGGGGATTGTCCTATTGTCACAACGGAAACAGCCTTTATTTGCATATCCCGCAGCACACATAGGAAGCACCTAAACTCCAAGCACCATAGAGTCGGCTAACCCGACCGCAACACGACAGGACAACTTATTGGAGGCTAAGTGACGTTTACACTGACAGGAAACAGATGGCGTGCTGTAACCAGTCTGGGCAGGAGTGAGTACCCGTGCCAATGACACTTCCGAGCAACAACTGGCGGTGTTGAAGCCCAGGATGAGAAGACAACAGGGTGGAGGCAGCATGACTTTTTGCCGTTCACACAGCAGGGGAACAGCTGACATTACTGAACGCCAGTAACACTATAGCTTGTGTATTGGTCTGTGGACACGACACTTCTGAGCAGCAACTGCCAGTGTTGTAGCCCAGGGAGTAGAGTTCAGGTGGTAGAAAGATGAACATAACAGGAGACATGGATAACGTTGCGAACCAGTTATTTAATCTGAAAACGGACAGACAAATTCTGGCGAGATCCATGCCTTGTTCATTTTCAGAAAATTAAGCCGGTCTACATTATCGGAGGATAGTCGCATGCGACGGTCTGTTAGTACACCACCTGCAGCACTAAAGACGCGCTCCGATAATACACTGGCAGCAGGGCAAGCCAGCACCTCCAATGCATACTGGCTAAGCTCTGGCCATGTATCCAGCTTAGAGACCCAAAACTTGAATGGGGAAGAGCCATCTGGGAGTACACTGAGAGGGAAAGACATGTAGTCTGTCACCATCTTATGGAAACGTTGCCTCCTGCTGACTGGAGCCGTCTCGGATGGTGTAGACATTTGTGGCGCTGCCGCAAAACTTCGCAACATTTGGAACATACTGGTCTTGCCCTGTGCAGAGGCGCTGCTTGTGCTCCCTCTTGTTGCAGAGCTGTCTCCACTGCCTCGACGCACAGAGCTGCTTTGTAAAGCAGTAGCAGCAGCAGTGCTCTCGGCTGGAATGGAGAACATTATGGATTGCACCAGTGTGTCTTGGTACTCCCGCATTTTACGCTCCAGGTTCAACGGTGTGATGAGGCTTTGTAAGTTGTCCCGGTAGCGAGGGTCTAGGAGGGTGTACACCCAATAATCAGACGTGGTGAGAATGTGGGCGATGCGGCGGTCGTTTCTCAGGCACTGCAGCATGAAATCAACCATGTGCTGCAGACTCTCAACTGGACCAACAAACGCTGTCCCCTGCAAGAGGCGTCATCTCTGCCTGCTCTGCATCACCCCACCCTCGCTCTACATGCTGACTAGAGCGTTATGTACCTCCCTCTGGAGCGATGTCTTCCTCCTCCATTGACTCCTCCTCCTCCTCATCCTCCTCACAAAGTGAGCCCTGCCCAGCCCTTTGTGAGGAACCACGTTGCGCTGACTGTCCAGAAGGTGATGGAATTAGTGACTCCTCATCCTCCACCTCTTCCAAAACCTCATCCCTTAGTGTTTGAATTTTTTTTTGAAGCAGGCAGATAAGGGGGACAGTCAGGCTGACTAGTGCATCATCTGCACTCGCCATCCGCGTTGACTCATCAAACGCACGCAAAACGTGGCAGATGTCCTTCATAGAGGCCCACTCAATAGTGGTGAAGTGTGAATGACGCAAATTGCGAGTTGATTGCGCCTGATGCAGCTGATACTCCATTACTGCTGGCTGCTGCTCACACAACCGCTCCAACATATGTAACGTGGAATTCCACCTGGTGGGTACGTCACATATGATGCGATGTTCAGGAAGGCGAAATCTGCGTTGCAGAGCTGCAATGCGCGATCTGGCCATGCTGGAACGTCGCAAGTGAGCGCACTCTAGGCGGACCTTGTGCAGCAGTGCATCAAGATCCGGAAAGTCCCTCAAAAAACTCTGCACGACCAAGTTGAGCATATGTGCCAGACATGGTATGTGAGTGAGGTTGCCAAGGCCCAGAGCTGCCACCAGATTTCGGCCATTGTCACACACTACCAAGCCTGGCTGGAGATTCGCTGGCAAAAACCACACGTCGCTCTCCTGCTTGATGGCATTCCAGACCTCCTGCGCTGTGTGGCTTCGATTCCCCATGGAAATTAATTTCAGGACGGCCTGTTGACGTTTGGCCACGGCTGTGCTCATATCGGTCGCATCAGGTAAGCGTTCACGGGTCCATGTGGAGGTAGACCGTGACGGCTCCTGCAGTGATGATTCTGAGGAACTGGAGTAGGAGGAGGAGTCAATGTGGACAGACTTGATTCCTGCAATCCTTGGAGTTGGCAGAACCCATACAGCGCCACTCGCAAGATCTGTACCCGGCTCCACAACATTGACCCAATGGGCAGTGAGGGAAAGGTATCGTCCCTGGCCATGGGTACTGGTCCACGCATCGGTGGTCAGGTGGACCTTGCTACTGACGGCGTTTAGCAGCGCATGTTTAATTTTTCCCTCAACATGCTTTTGCATGAGCAGGGACGGCTTGCCTGCTGAAATGAAATCGGCTGGGCACATTGTATTGTGGGACTGCCAATGCCATTAAGTTACGGAAACTGTCAGTCTCCACCAGCCTGAATGACAGCATTTCAAGGGACAGGAGTTTTGCAATGCCAGCATTCAGAGCCTGTGCTCGTGGATGGTTTGCCGAGTATGGCCGTCTTTTATCCCATGCCTGTGCTACCGATGGCTGTTTTGTGGCCTGGGAGTGTGAGGATGACAGGGAACTTGCAGCTGTGGGTGGAATAACACTGGGTCTCTGGACAACAGTGACAGAGGTTCTTCCATGGCGATCCTGTGAGGAAGCAGAACCAGCTGTGTGTGAGCTGGAGGAAGAGGCTCCAACACGAGCTGAAGATGTAGGTGCTGCTGTAGGTTGGCCTACATCTCCAGTGTGTCTTTGGAACTCAACCACGTGCTTTGACCGCACATGTTTCCACATATTTGTGGTATTAAGGTTACTGACATTTTTACCTCTTTTTACTTTTTGATTACACAGCTTGCATTTGACATAGCAAATATCATCTGCAAGTGTGTCAAAAAAGGACCACGCAGTGCAAGTCCTGGGAGCGCCCGTTTTTGCTGTTGGAAGAGAACTGCTACGAACGGGTGCCAAACTGGAGGCTACAGGCAACCTAGTCTGCAGCCTAACTCTCCCTACTGTTTGGACCGCTGGGGCAATCTCTTCCTCAGAGCTGCTACCACCACCTTCCTGTTCCTCACGCCATGTTGGGTCTTGGACCTCATCATCTCCACTTCCCTCTTCCAACACCTGCTGCTGTTGGGTGGTCTGGCCAGCACCATGCTCAACAGAAAATGGCACCTGAGTCTCATCATCATCAGATGCGTTCTGCGGTGTGCTGGCCATCGGCACTGGCTCACCCGCCTCTTCACATTCAGAGAGACACAGCTGTTGCGCATCACTGCATACTGCCTCTTCTTCACATTCCAGAATGCTGCTTGGCTGGGCCCCTGTTTGCAAGCCAACAGATTCTGAGAACAGAAGCAGAGACTCAGCTGGCTCCAGTTCAGAACTCTCTGACTGCCTGGGCAATTTGGCAGGCGGTGAAGAGACAGATGGTTGTTCAACAGTGCTGTGGTCCTGAGAGGAGGTGGAAGGAATTGAAGTCGATGCATTGGCTGCCATCCAACCAACAACGGCTTCAATTTGTTCTTCCCGCAGCAGGGGGGTACGCTGAGCTCCTACAAAAGTGCGCATAAAGGAACGCTCACGGGGAAAACTGGTGGATGCCGTGTCACTGGGTGCGGCAGCAGCCACAGAATCCCCACGTCCTCTCCCTGCTGGAACTCCACGGCCACGACCACGTGCCTTACTCCCTGCCTTCTTCATCTTGGTAGATTGATAAAGAAAGTCAGAAAAGTTATAAGGCCTAAGTGTGGTTATTCCTCAGAGACTGCAGTGAACACTGAAACACAACTGTCCACAATCTGGGAAAGGCTACTCCTTTGTCTACTTCTATAGTGTTTGCAACCAATGTATTGTATACGGATGGAAGCGCGTCACACTAATAGATTAGATTTTAAATGGAATGGAGCAGAACCAATTGGAGATAAATGAAAAGGATGAGCCACTGAGACACGCTCAGCAGAGTACAAGCAGCAGTGCTTGAACAAGTAACTGGAGCGTGATGTGCACTCAAAAAATAAAAAACACAGACTGAAGTGAACACTGAAACACAACTGTCCACAATCTGGGAAAGGCTACTCCTTTGTCTACTTCTATAGTGTTTGCAACCAATGTATTGTATACGGATGGAAGCGCGTCACACTAATAGATTAGATTTTAAATGGAATGGAGCAGAACCAATTGGAGATAAATGAAAAGGATGAGCCACTGAGACACTCTCAGCAGAGTACAAGCAGCAGTGCTTGAACAAGTAACTGGAGCGTGATGTGCACTCAAAAAAAAAAAACACAGACTGAAGTGAACACTGAAACACAACTGTCCACAATCTGGGAAAGGCTACTCCTTTGTCTACTTCTATAGTGTTTGCAACCAATGTATTGTATACGGATGGAAGCGCGTCACACTAATAGTTAAATTGCATGGAGCAGCAAGAATTACACTGAAGAAAAAAAAATAGAGTCTGTGAGTGACACGTGCAGATGCCTACAGACAGCGTTGCATGCAGAGCAAACTGCAGCGTCACCTGCACTCACACACACCCTTGCACAGAGCTGTTAAAACAACACTGGCAAAAGGAAGCTTTACACAGCGGTTGGTAAACTAGCCTGCCTAAAGCCCAGTACACAAAATCGCAATATCTAACTGTTCCTCAGAGTCAGCAGAGCAGCGTTCTGTCCCTAACTGAGTTCACAGCACAGTGACGCTAAAATGGAGGCGGCGCCTTTTATAGTGCATTCTGACATCATTTCAGCATCCAATCACAGCCATGCCATTAGTTAAGATGACCGCAGCATTACAGGATGTGCCCACACTTCATAAGATTCCTCATTGGCTGATAAAAATCACATTGCCTCTCAAAGAATTATGGGAACTTCCGATTCCGGT
>JARQOD010000006.1:304304122-304347645 GCA_033576555.1 Oophaga sylvatica
CATTACAAAGCTGACATCAACCCCACAAATATTACACTATTTGTCACCGCATGAGAGCTAGTGGGAAGACCTGAGCAAAGTGCCAGAATTGGCACAGGTTTTGGGTTGCTATTTTTAGGCTGGGGAAGGCCCCTTCCCAGTCTAAGAATACCAGCCCCCAGCTGTCTGCTTTAGCTTGGCTGGTTGTCAAAAATGAGGGGACCCTACTCCGTGTTTTTTAATTTTTTATTTAAATATTTAAAAAAAACAGTGTGGTGACACATCTATTTCTGATACCCAGCCAAGAAAATACTGACAGCTGAGGGCTGCAGCCCGCAACTGACAGCTTTATCTGCGCTGGTTAGAAAAAATAGAGTTTTTTAATTTTATTCATTTATTATTGCATAGGCACCAGCTGATTAATATATTGCTATCAGCAAGACTGCTGGGTGTACAATGAAGAGAGTAGTACTCTCATAAGCGATGACTGTGACCAGCGGTAACCTTTTTACCGCCGTTCACAGCTGCTGGCTCACACACTGTCATCTGTATTGAACTTACTGACAATCAGAGCTGGTGTTTCTTGAGCTGTCACACAGATGACAGAGCAGGAAACGCCGGATGTTCGTCCCCACTCATTCATTTGAATGGGGTCTGGGTTCGAGTTTGGACACTGTTTTTGTACCTTAATTGATCATTTTAAAAATGTTCTGACTAATTTGTCAAACCCGAACATCCATGGGTTCGCCCATCACTAATTAGCCATCAAAATATTTGGCATTTGAAAACTTAACTTTTTTAATGTAAGTGGGTGTTGTCACACAGTTTTTACTGGAGTTGTGTACTTCTTCTGCCTGTATAATGCTGACTACTCATAAGCAGGCAGAAAAAAACACCACATTTTAGCTTATATATGGTTTCTCAGTGTGTAAGAAGTAATCATACATACCCATATATCCTGCATGAGTCAGTGTGGGGAGAGAAGGTATTGCAGCTGAGTTTAGCTGTGTCACATTACAAACCCTTCTATTAGCTCTCCAGATTCCCGAGTGTTTCAGTAATCACACTTATGTTTGCTGTTCTCAATCAACTTGTAATCACTCTGGAATGAGATTAGGACTGTCATTACATCTCACGCAGTGCTGACTTGCCTGTTCTGCACTTCTCTTGTAAGAGATGTAATTACACCCTTCCCTGATCTGACTTCAATTCACGAAAAGTTGAACACAACTGTGGGCAAGCAGTGCAGAGAGAGGGAGAGTACAGCAAACATAACAATGCTAAACAAGTTTATCTGTTAATGCTTTGTGTAGCTCAAAACTTCATAAGAACAGGTTTGTCCTGATTAAGAAGTTTTGAACTTTGAAACGTGTTAACAAATAAACCACGTTTCTGGATATCTCTCATCCTTGATCCACTGGCTGCGCAGAATTAGCTCTTTCCATTTATTTTTATATTGATCTGTGGGTTTGCAGCAGTCTAAGCCTATTAGTGATTCTGGTCACACAACCATACCAGGTGAGTACTATTGCCATTGGTCTCCCAACAGTTACTCAGATAAAACTCTATTGTTATTTCAGTTTCAGTCACCTCATTGCTGGAAGAGGATAGCTAATAGAATTGATTTTAATGTGACACAGTTAAACTCAGCTGTACTGCCCTCCTTAAAGAGACCTTATCTTAAAGGTGTAAGAATATTGTGTTTTTTAATAATGCAGGAGGTTAAGACAAGACATTCTTAGCTGCTTCATTACATATCACACACTTAGAAACCTGCTACTATAAAGTATATTCTTTCCTTGGAGTACTGGTGCCCACTTATGAATTGTCAGTATCATAAAGGTAGTAGAAATACATGTCTCCAGTGAAAATTCTGATAACACCCATCCATTTTGACTTAAAATGTTAATTAGGGGTCAAATACTTTAATTGCTAATATCTCCACAATGGAAAGGTAAAATAATAAAAAACAGTTGTATTTAGCTCTGTAGCCATTTTTACATTTTGTTTCCAATGCAACATGAAACATTTGATGAAGGGTCCTCTTTATGAATTAATTAGCACAACATTTTGAACTTAAGTAGTGTATGGCCTTAAATTGGATTTACACCTTGAACAGAGCTAAGGACTTTCATTGAAAATACCCAGCTGCTGCAATAAAAAAACAATTGTAAACCTTTTCTCAAGTACATAAAAGGAAACTATCTTATGTAAAAAGATCAAAGAAGTCATTGGTATTCTTTATACCTCAGAAAACATAGGCCATTCTAAGTTATTTTTTCATTCTCCTAAACCACAGATTGTGCTAATGCTAAAACTAAAATGAAAATAGATTTGTGTTCTTATTTTTTGGTACTTCAAAATTTCTATTGCTCACTTTTAGCTTGCAAAGGGTCAGATAGCTCCGAGGGGGTGTTGGGAAAGAAGATGTAACTTTTACTAACCCATGCATAGTCCTACTGCTTTGTTGTTTTATGGCTTCTGGTAGGTTATGATATTCTTTTGTTGCATATTTTTCTGATCGGGTCATATGTTGTATAATTTTATGTAAACTGGGAGAATTATTTAAAAAGCAGAAATGGCTTGAAGTTAGAACTTTGCTCCTAATTACAAAATTCATCTTTGCAAGAAGGATTTCAAGAAAAAAAAATATATATATTTAAGTTATAAGAGCCAATTTATGACTAGAATTAAATTGCTTAGGGATACAATTTAAATATTGTAGGAATACAGAGTGTATTATATTTATATGCTTGAGAAACTATTGAACACATTTTGTATTGATAACTTAAATGTAGAGGGAGTACAATTGTTTTTTTTATAAATTATTACATAACTTTTAATTAAGTTTAACTTTTCCTGCAGAATTATATTTTCGTTTATGTGGTTCTTGTGCAGTATTTTTTTGTGTTAATATTGCTATATATTATTATTTCCTAAAATAAGCACTAATGTAAGGGTTAAAACATTGCTATCAATAAAATTGCATTTTCAGTTTTATAAAAAGAAGTTTGTGAGCGAAGAAGCCTAAAAGTTATTTAACTCTGTAACTGTTAGGGTTCGAATTCCCACTGCTGCACAGGGGGAGTCTCGAACCAGTTCCGCTGTGGTCTCCCATTCATCTCCGTCCGCAGTGGAGTCTGCTCAGCTTAGACATCGGTCCCAGTGTCTCGCCCAGTCTAACAGTGTGCAGAGGATTACTGCTGCTCCTCCAGGCTCTGCTATTGTGGCTAGTACTGGTTAGCGGCGAGCAGACGTCTTTTGGACAAAGTCCTTGTTTTCCCCTTCTGAGCATGCCCAGAGTGAGATCTCTCATTGGAGATCAGGGGTCACATGCTCAGGTAATGCAGCAGCTCCTATTGGTCCACCAGGAAGGTTCTGTGACTACTGGTGTTCTGGAACAAGTTTCCTTGGTCCTTGTTTCTGGCAGGTCCTGTAGCTGTTACTATAAAAGGGTAGCATGGCTGGGCCGCCATGCGCTAGTATCAATCTTTATATGCTATGCGCCAGTGTGGTCATGCATGTGTGTGGATAGGGCCCGGCTGAAATAAGCCCCTAGAATACCGACTTAATCGGTGAGGAGTTTGGTATGCTAGCTGGTCAGGGTCGGTGTTCTAGATGCCCTAGATTACCGGCATAACCGGTGAGGAGTTTGATTGCCGTATTCAGGGCCTGGCGTTCTGACGCCATAGATTGCGGGTTACTCCCGCGAGTAGATTAGCGCATGATCATGTTCTATGTTCGCTTAGCAGTTAACTGTGTGCCTGGGTGCCTGACAGGACACAGAAGTTTGTCTCAGCGGCTCTGTGACGTAACAGGGTTCGCTTTCAACGCTAGACAGCGCCCTGGCGTGTTTATTTTGCAACTCAGTTGTGTTAAGTGAGTTCGCACACATCGCCATATAGCGCTGCGGCACTTCTTCTAGTGGCTCTGTGGATTAACAGAGTTCGCACATATTGCCACAGCGCGTTACGGCGTTTATTTTGGCGACTCTGCGGGATAACAGAGTTTGCTTCTTGCGCCATTTTACTAGCAGCAGGCTCCGCCTGCACGGTGGACCCCAGGCTGCGAACACACCTCTCCACATCATATATTTGGTGCGTTCCGCAGACCCTAACAGTAAAATACACTCGTTAAACATATGAGCCTTATTGTTACGGTCTGCGGAACGCACCAAATATATGATGTAGAGAGGTGCGTTCACAGCCCGGGGTCCACCGTGCAGGCGGAGCCTGCTGCTAGTAAAATGGCGCAAGAAGCAAACTCTGTTATCCCGCAGAGTCGCCAAAATAAATGCCGTAACGCGCTGTGGCAATATGTGCGAACTCTGTTATTCCACAGAGCCGCTAAAAGGAATGCCGCAGCTCTATATGACGATGTGTGCGAACTCACTTAACACCACTGAGTCGCAAAATAAACACGCTAGGGCACTGTCAAGCGTTGAAAGCGAACCCTGTTACGTCACAGAGCCGCAGAGACAAACTTCTGTGTCCTGTCAGGCACCCAGGTACACAGTTGACTGCTAAGCGAACATACGACATGATCATGCGCTAATGTCCTCGCGGGAGTCACCCGCAATCTATGGCGTCAGAACGCCAGGCCCTGAATATGGCAATCAAACTCCTCACCGGTTATGCCGGTAATCTAGGGCATCTAGGACACCGACCCTGACCAGCTAGCATACCAAGCTCCTCACCGATTAAGTCGGTATTGTAATGGCGTATTTCAGCTGCCCTAACCACACACACGCATGACCACACTGGCGCAAAGCATATAACGGTTGATTGCCCTTAGCTGCAGATATATTCAGTGCAATGGGTCTGCTCCAGACTTTAGTCTGCTCCACATATTTCAAATCCCATATTTCAAATTACAGATTTCTAATTACACTACTGTGAATTAGACTAGAATTCTAGAATGCATTTGGCCACACATCAATCCTACAGCATTGTCATCATCACATTGTGACTGAGATGTTCTTCTGTTCCCACAGGTATGAAAACCCCAGCTTTTCTATGCTCCTGAATGCATCATGTATATTGCTTTGTTAATGGTATGAAAACCCCAGCTTTTCTATGCTCCTGAATGCATCATGTATATTGCTTTGTTAATGGTATGAAAACCCCAGCTTTTCTATGCTCCTGAATGCATCATGTATATTACTTTGTTAATGGTATGAAAACCCCAGCTTTTCTATGCTCCTGAATGCATCATGTATATTGCTTTGTTAATGGTATGAAAACCCCAGCTTTTCTATGCTCCTGAATGCATCATGTATATTGCTTTGTTAATGGTATGAAAACCCCAGCTTTTCTATGCTCCTGAATGCATCATGTATATTGCTTTGTTAATGGTATGAAAACCCCAGCTTTTCTATGCTCCTGAATGCATCATGTATATTGCTTTGTTAATGGTATGATTTGCTCACCCATCTTCCTGTGCACATAATTGTACTCCATACTCCTTATCTTCACCACACATCTGAGTGGTCTGTGTAACACCTACCCCCTTTTATGACCTTTCCTTAACTCTGTGCATTTGGCCTGAGCAGTCTCAGCCCACTTTCCACTCACACCTGATTGCCATTAGCTGCAGATATATCCAGTGCAATGGGTCTGCTCCAGACGTAGTCTGCTTCATATATTTCAAATCCCATATTTCAAATTACAGATTTCTAATTACACTACTGTGAATTAGACTAGAATTTGACTGGAATTTGGCTGCAAGGTAACATAATTTAAAACCACTATGTTTCATTTTCTTATCACTTTCACCCCCATCCTCCTTTCTTTCTTCCTATCCCCTGTAATCCCCCCACCTAGTAAGGAATTAGTCATTTCCCCCTCCATTCTCCCCAGCCATCTCACCTTTCCCACAGAACTGTTCCTCCACATACAATCCTTTTCACCAAGACACACACGGCCACACCATGGCTTATCCTGCTCTCACCTTCTAACGCTCTGTCTGCTACTCCTCATCGCTGGCGATGTATCCCCAAATCCTGGCCCTCCTCATCACATCCCCACACTCATTTCTAACACCCTGCCACGATCTTCCACACGTTTTTGCAACCCTGTCAACCTCATACCTATCCATCCACACCCCCTCCCCCAGTCCCCCTACCCGGAGCACTATGGAACGCACGCTCCGTCTGCAATAAACTGTCATTTGTCCACGACCTCTTTATCACCAACAAACTCTCCTTCCTTGGCATCACTGAAACCTGGCTCACCCCCTCTGACACAGCCTCTCCAGCTGCGCTCTCCTATGGCGGATTTCATCTTTCTCACACCCCTCGCCCCAGCAACAAACGTGGTGGAGGAGTTGGCTTACTCCTGTCTGATACCTGCTCCTTTACCCCTATTCAAATTCCACCCTCCGCTGCTATTCCCTCGTTCGAAGTGCACTCCGTCCGCATCTATTCCCCCTCCAACCTCCAACTGGCTGTCATTTACCGCCCCCCGGAACTAGCCATCTCCACCTTTCTCGACCACTTCACCACCTGGCTGCTCCATTTCCTCTCTGCTGACATCCCCACCATCATCATGGGCGATTTCAACATCCCCATTGACACTTCCACCCCGACTACCTCTAAACTTCTTTCGCTCACAGCTTCCCTTGGCCTCACTCAATGGTCCTCTGTGGCCACTCACAAAGGCGGTCACACGCTGGACCTTATCTTCACCCGTCTCTGTTCCCTCACTAATCTCACTAACTCCCCACTCCCCCTGTCTGACCACAACCTACTGACATTCTCTTCCCTCTCCTCTGTTAGTACGCATCCCCCACTCCACAAACTCACCCACCCTCGCAGAAATCTCAAACACCTCAATTTACAATCGCTCTCTGAGTCCCTCCTCCCTCTCACAGACATAGCCTCACTTAATGACACAGATGCTGCTGCCACATTTTATAACACCACAATAAAAACCACACTTGATTCGGCCGCCCCCCTCATGCAGAGCAAAACTCGTACAATCAACAGGCAGCCCTGGCTGACCGGCCTGACCAAAGAACTGAGACGGGCTTCCAGGGTTACCGAGCGGAGATGGAAGAGAACCCACTCCATCGAGCACTTCAACGCATACAAGCAGTCCCTTGCCAGCTTCAAGTCCACGCTCTCTGCCGCAAAACAAACTTACTTTGCATCTCTCATATCCTCCCTGTCTCACAACCCTAAACAGCTCTTCAACACTTTCAATTCTCTACTCCATCCCACAGCACCTCCTCCCTCTCCTCTCATTTCTGCCGAAGACTTTGCCTCCTTCTTTAAGCAAAAGATTGATACTATCAGAGAAGGCTTTGGCCCGCAGCCCCCAATGCCCCTCTTAGCCACTCAGCCTGTTCTTCCAAAACCAGCTTCACCACCATGACAGAAGATCAGCTCTCCACTCTCCTGTCAAGATCACACCTCACCACTTGCGCGCTTGACCCACTCCCGTCCCACCTCATCCCTAACCTTGCCACAGTCTTCATCCCTACTCTCACACACCTCTTCAACCTTTCACTTACAAATGGTGTCTTTCCTTCATCCTTCAAACATGCCTCAATCACCCCGATCCTCAAAAAGCCCTCCCTCGACCCATCCTCAGCGTCTAGCTATCGCCCGATATCTCTTCTCCCCTTCGCCTCAAAACTACTGGAACAGCATGTATATCTTGAACTGTCCTCCCACCTTTCCTCCTGCTCCCTCTTTGACCGGTTACAATCAGGCTTTCGACCGCATCACTCAACTGAAACTGCCCTAACTAAAGTCACCAACGACCTACTAACCGCCAAGAGCAAGCGACACTACTCTGTCCTCCTTCTCCTGGACCTGTCTTCTGCCTTTGACACCGTAGACCATTCCCTCCTCCTACAGATTCTCTCATCTCTTGGCATCACAGACTTGGCCCTATCCTGGATCTCATCATACCTAACAGACCGAACTTTTAGTGTCTCCCTCTCACACACCACCTCCTCACCTCGCCCCCTGTCTGTCGGTGTTCCCCAAGGCTCAGTCCTAGGACCCCTACTCTTCTCCATCTACACCTTCGGCCTGGGACAGCTCATAGAATCCCATGGCTTGCAGTATCACCTCTACGCCGATGACATGCAGATCTACCTATCTGGACCTGACCTCACCTCCCTACTGACCAAAATCCCACAGTGTCTGTCTGCTATCTCAGCCTTCTTTTCTGCTCGCTTTCTCAAACTGAACATGGACAAAACAGAATTCATCATCTTTCCCCCACCTCATTCTACCCCTCCACCAGGCCTATCCATCAATGTCAATGGCTGCTCGCTTTCCCCAGTCCCACATGCTCGGTGCCTTGGGGTGATCATCGACTCTGCCCTCTCTTTCAAACCACATATCCAAGCCCTCGCCACCTCCTGCCGCCTCAAACTCAAAAATATTTCCCGGATCCGCTCATTCCTCAACCATGAAACCACAAAAACACTAGTGCACGCCCTTATCATCTCCCGCCTCGACTACTGCAACCTCCTACTGTCTGGCCTCCCCTCTAGCACTCTGGCACCACTCCAGTCCATCCTACACTCTGCTGCACGACTAATCCACCTGTCTTCCCGCTATTCCCCAGCCTCCCCACTATGCCAGGCCCTTCACTGGCTTCCTATTGCCCAGAGGCTCCAGTTCAAAACCTTAACCATGACATACAAAGCCATCCACAACCTTTCTCCTCCATACATCTGTGACATGGTCTCCCGCTACCTACCTACACGCAACCTTCGATCCTCTCAAGATCTCCTTCTCGACTCCCCCCTCATCTCTTCTTCCCACAACCGCATACAAGACTTCTCCCGGGCTTCCCCCATACTCTGGAACTCCCTGCCGCAAAACATCAGACTTTCACCAACAACGGAGACCTTCAAGAAAAACCTGAAGACCCACCTGTTCCGACAAGCCTACAACCTGCAATGATCCTCAGTCTACTGAACCATCGCACGACCAGCTCTACCCTCTCCTAGTGTATTCTCACCCATCCCTGTAGACTGTGAGCCCTCGCGGGCAGGGTCCTCTCTCCTTCTGTACTTGTGTGACCCTTGTCTAGCACATGTTTATTGTATCTGTCTATATTTTTCCCTTTTCATATGTAAAGCGCCATGGAATAAATGGCGCTATATAAATGTATAATAATAATAATAATAATATTAGCGCATGGTGGCCCAGCCATGCCACCCTTTTATAGTAACAGCTACAGGACCTGCCAGAAACAAGGACCAATGAGAAACTGTTCCAAATCACATGTAGTTTCAGGACCTTCCTGATGGACCAATAGGAGCTGCTGCAGTAACTGAACATGTGACCTCTGATCTCCAATGAGAGATCTTACCCTGGGCATGCTCAGAAGGGTAAATGCAGGACTTCGTCCCAAAGACGTCTGCTCCAGCACTGGCTATAATAGCAGATCCAGGAGATGCAGCAGCAAGTCTCTGCACAGTATTGGAATGGGCAAGATGCTGGGACCAACGTCTCTGCTGAGCAGGCTCCACTGCAGCCGGAGATGAATGGGGGACCGCAGCGGGACTGGTTCGAGACTCCCCTTGTGCAGCAGCGGGAACTCGAACCCTAATACTTATATTGATATTTTAGGTCAATGGCAATATAGGTATGCTCTGTTATTTTACACACAAATGTAGCACTGTGCACAGAGTTTAGACAGATGTGTAAAATATGCTAATAATAAGAATGCTTTCAAAAATAGAAAGGTTAATAGCTTATTTGTTATTTTTTTTTCAATTAGTAAAATGCTAATTCTAATTCAATGAGCAAAATAGAAATCTAATCAAATCAGTATTTGATGTCCAGAGATATCTGATAGATTTGTTTTAAGATACCGCAATAACTATTTGATTGACAAATCAATTGACAAATATTTTGATTGGAAAAAATTCATACTTTTATAACATAACTGTATGAAGTCTTGGTTTCCTTGCTCAAAGAACAGGTTTTTTTAATAATTAGGCTTTGTTTACATGTCCAATTATCCTTTGTTTGATTGTTCCATTTAAAACAGAAAAACGGAACAGGAAAATGGACTTGAGATCCTGGGCATTCCTGTTTCAAATAGAAGCATAGGTTCCCCACTGTTTTATGTGGTTTTCATTTGTTGCTTATTTTTACAACCATAGAAAAAGTTTTGTATGCTAGACTTTTTCTCTGTTCTTAAAAATTATCACTAAGCAGAAACCAAAGGAGCCCCTTATAAATATATAATTCAGGCACCCAGTGGTGGATTAAGAGTAGCCGGAGCCCGAGCAGTTTAGAAGGTGTGACCCCCTAGAGGTACCAAATGTATTAGTTGACATGTCACATGATCCCATTTGATAGAAGATGTGATAGGTCATGTGAGTAACACAGAGATATCGCCGCACAAATATTAAGATTAACATAATATAAAAAGATAATTGTTAATGATTAAATGACTTAGTATTGAACATAAATAAGAATGCTGACATCACCCTACATTCAGTATGAGCCCCACATAGGCCCCTAAATACAAAATGAGCCCTTACATAGCCCCCACATCAACAACTAAAGCAATCAACTTATGAGGCCCTTATACATGTAAATCATAACTAAAAAAAATTTAAAAATTATCTTCTTATTTATTAGTTTAAAAACTTAATACATATAGACATAAATCCACACATATTTGCACAGAAAAACAGTGCTTTAAAAAAGGAGGCTTGAGGGGAGATAGGGTTTGTTTTGCCCTTCACAACTCCCTTTCTGACTGCGGAGGTTGGCACCCTAAGTTGAAGTGATATAGTGCCACCACTCTTCAATGACTGAACCTATATAGCCCTACCACTTCTCTAACTGACCAGGCATCCTCAATAGGTGATCAGATAATATGTAAAGAAAATATATATAAATATATTCAATTATTCATTATACTAGTAAACTAATGAGTGTATCATCAATATTTTTCAACAATCTGACCAGAAAAAACCCTCAAAATCCAAGAAGAAACATATATGATGTCCATGTCAAACAAAGAATAAATGGCCAGTCAAGTGACAATGCAATTAAAACCAGAAAATATCAATCTACATCATAGTCACATTTATATATTGATCCTATATGGCCTGAATAGTTGTGTTCTTAGCTTAATGGCATGGTCCTCCGACGCGTTTCCTCCTTCTTTTGGTCATTCAGGGGTTCTTCATAGAATTCTTTCAATCAGGATAAGAAAAGGAGACCATAAACTGTACTGAAATGAGGATAATAGCTCAAAGGCCCAGGCAATATGCCCCCTCATAGCCCCTTACATACAATATGAGCCCCCACACAACCCTGTACATACAGTATGAGCTCCCACATAGCCTCCTATATACAGTATGAGCCCGTACATAGCTCCCTATATACAGTATGAGCCCCTACATAGCCTCCTATATATAGTATGAGCCCTCACATAGCCTCCTATGTACAGTATGAGCTTGCTCATTGCTTCCTATATAGAGTATGAGCTCCCTCTATACATTATGAACCTGCTAGTAACCTCTCATTTACAGTATGAGCCCATGCATAGCCTCTTATATACTGTATGAGCCAAAAGATAGCCTCCTATATACAGTATGAGCCGGAACATACCTTCCTATATACAGAATGAACCCCCACATAGACTCCTGTATACAGTATGAGTCCTCAGATAGCTTCCTATATAAAGTATGAGCCCGCACATGGCAACCTATATACTGTTTGAGCCCCTGTATAAATTATGAACCTGCACATGCCTCCTATATACAGTATAAGCCTTCATATAGCCTCATATATTCATTATGAGCCTGCTCATAGCAACATATATACAGTATGAGCCCTCACATCCCATACACATATTGATAAGAAAAGCAACACCAACACATACAGATATACTCACCTAGCTCCTGTTCCCCCGGTGCTCCACTTCTACTGGCCAGTGTGTACATGCTGGCGCGATGACTTTAATTGCGCCAGTGCCAGATGATTATGTCATTGCGCTGGCACTTCACAGCAGGAGTGACAGGAGCTTCCCTAGCACTGTGCTGTCATTCTGTATAATCTGCAGCGCATCACTAGGGAAGCTTACTGCCGGGATACATGCACCAGAGATGGCAGCGCATAAGACATTTTAATGAGGACAATATGGAGATGGACATCTCAGATTGCCCTCATTATAATCCGTTAATGGAGACACCTCTGTTCCTGTCTGAAGCAGGAATGCACATGATCCTTGCTCTGTAAATATAAAAGCTGCCTATATTTCTGTTTTATGATGAGTAGTGTATTAAAAATGTGCTTGTAATAATTTTTGCACATTACGTTTACACTATTGCATTTTGTTTTTTAACAATACTGTTTTTTACTTTTAATCTTTTTTTTCTACCAACTAATGTAGCATTTTTTAACCTGACCCATAGTAGTTCACTCCAGCAACACTTCAGCATTTTTTTTATTTACAGTTGCTTCAAGCTCTTCCCAGCACTGATTCGGTTCTGATCCGCCATCATGACAACTTCTAACTGACCACGTCATGGGTAATGGTCACAAGTAGAGAATAGGGAATTTAGATTGTACGCCCCAATGAGGACAGTGATGACAATGTCTCTATATAAGAAAAGTATAATGACTGTAAGTCTATGAGAGCCTCGCTCTGGCTCTCATAAACTTACATTGAAAAGTGACCGCTCACTCACCCAACAAACATTGGAAGGATCCGGTAGGTCACAAAAAGCAGAATACTGCAGAGAACAGAAGAAAACAACAGCTGGTAAGTATAAGACTAGTGGCAGGAAACATACATTAGTGACACATTTCCAGCAGTAAAATAAAAAAAAAATGCTTTAGAAAAAGATAGAAAAATGAAAACCCAAAAATGTGTTTTAAGTTCTGAAAAAATTCACATTATTTGGTTTCAAAATCTTAGTCAATTCAACTAGACACAGAAAATGTTGCAGCACACTTGAGAATCAAAAATAATAAGCATATTCATTAACTTTTACCAATTAAATTTTTCCTTTAAATATATGGCACATAGCATTTTATATATTTTGAGAGTATAACAATTGTTATTATTTGTTTATATTCCCCTAAAAATTAACATTAAAGAGATTGTAAATTTACAAAGCTCATAATTTTTTTTTTAATTTTTTTTTATTCATTTCAGCAAAGTTAAACATCCTTTCTGACCTTACCAAGTAAGAACTTTCATGAGTTTAACTGGCGAAAATTAAATTTTTTCAATTAGAGCATTGTCTGATAGAAAGTTGAGGTTGATATGAAAAAAGATCCTTCAAACAACTGAGGATTTATTGCAGATCCTTAGCTATTTTGTACCGCGCTTCGATCTTCGGATGTAAGTCAGAGTCATGGACACTAGATTATTTATTGGTTGTTGTGTGTAATAAAGAGGTTTATGTCTCATTTACCACTCATCGTGGCAGTTCAAATTACTTTCTTCCATTTGGCTCTACAGGGAATAGTAATCTAGATATTTTATTTCTTTCATAAAGACTAGTTGTTAAGTTGATATATAGATTGAACAATATAGCATCTGTTATTTTTTTTCTCTAGATAATGTCTGATCATTGTTTAATTTTATAAACCAGTATATTATTTGATCATAATACTTTACTTGTCCTTCCTTTTAGATGCATTATGACATTGAAATATTTTTTTCTACTGAACATTAGTTACATAAATAGTCAAAAAATATAACATATGAACTGATTATTAAAGGATCTCTTCCATCTAAAAAATATTAGAAAAAAAAACATTATTACTTGAATTAGGGGATTGAGTCTGGGAGCTACATTAAGTGGATATGTCCAGAAATGTTCCCTTTATATACATCTAATATTCCCATAGAAGGTCATTGATCAGTTTCATAAACAAGAGTGCTCCTAATATTTGTCTATTTTTATGGTCTTTCTTGTACTTCTTTTCCTGTCTCTACCCCTTACACCTTTCCATCTCTGTTTCCTGTTAGTGCCAGATAAGTGATTGGATGCCTATGAGATAACACTGCACCAGTTAGTATGTATTAGAAATAAGAAACTTTAGGAATTAGTTAAAATGGCAGACAAATGATTCTTGATTTGACACTTGACTTAAACCTCTGTCGTGAGATCTGGTTGCTGCCACTATTGTTTTCCTTTCCTCACTCTACATGTTTTCTATGACTTTCATCATTCCCTTCTGGTTTTGGGTTATATAGTAAAATAAATACTCACACAGTTTTAGGTCTGCTTCTAGCTTTGAAAAAAATTCTAGCAAAGCAAAGGTGTAGTTGACTCGTATAATCATAGATTGCTGCCTTCCAAATTGTTATTCTAATCAGACTACCTTTGAATCAATCTGTACCATCTATACAATAATATTTCTCTATTTCATTAGCATGCAATGAATAAGGATTGAAATCCGAAACGTGTTTGCTAGATTTGCACATTTTTCTTACCCATGCACACTGTTGCCACTTTTAACGATTTCTAATAAAGACTTCTAATTTTATACTTACCACGCTGGATTTCTCCCATTTTTTCATATGGTCTCCAGACTAGCACTGCAGGTTTCCTTGTGTGGAGTCTTCTGTGAAAGTGAGCTGACTTTTCCTTTTTTGCATTTCATTTGCAGCTCCTGTTTGCAAATCATAAAAGTAAAGATTGAAAATAGATAGGTTAATAAATATTAATAACAAATTGTGCTTTGCATTACTCGAGTTCATATCTAGCAGGTAACACATCCTAGTTAAAAGAAAACAGCAAAATTGTTTGCCTGTTCTCATTATTAGAAATAATCAAATCAATTGGTGGAGAATTACATTTGAGTCAAATTTCCTGAAATTCGATATACTCATGAATTGAATTCAAATAGGTTGTGCAGTCCAATATAGAATTCCCATTAATGCACAATTAATAATATGTGCTACTTGGCAGGACCTCCCACTAGGTCCAAAAACAGTAGCATCTTCAAAGATACCTGAGACATCATAGAGATCCCTATAACTATCCAATCTTTTATTATTATTACGATTTGGCTTCCAAAAGCCCTTTTCAAGGCTTGATAAAGGCTTTTGGAATCTAAAACATCACTATGCCATGTGGACCTAATAAAATCCACCTTTAACTTTTGAAAATTTTGGAGTGCTGCCTCCTATTTTTTATTTATATATATGTATATAAATACACATATATAAATCTGAGCTTTATAATACAGTAATAATTCTCGGGTTTGTCATATCTTCTCTTTATAGGGTGGTAATAGTAGTAAATATTGATTTTGACAGAATGTTTTAATGCTTATTAAAATTGTTTTTCTCTTGCTTGACATTATAGTGTTTTCAATGAGCATAGATAAAGTATTGTTGTTATGGTTTGAAAAATAACAATCGCAAGCTATCAGTTAATAGTGCCACATTCATATACTGAACCAGGTTTGTACATACTATGCTGCTTCATGATTGTGCCTAAAGGGTGATTATAAAATGTAGGCTTTACTTATGTTACAAACAATTTGCTTTATTAAGATGTTTTTTGTGGAATATTTGTAACTGAATAGATTCACTCTCCAAAGTCATGATCTAAAGTATATTATATACACTTGGATTTATCATTTTTTCTCCCTGAAGCTTCTAAACTCATGTTCAGTGTATTCTTGTTTCATACATCTTCCTGCATGATAAAGCATCTGCCAGTTATACTGAAACTGCTGGCACATATTTGTGTTTTGCCCTAAGCATATTAGAGCCGGCTGTGTCATCGTTGATAATGGAGTTCTGATATTCTATTACATTTGCAATTGAAGACAGATGCTCTCTTTGTTTTGTTAGAAAGAAATATGTTTCCAGTGGACAATAATTATAAAGATATAGTCAAAACAAATAAATATACTGCATTATATACAGAAATCTTTTGCAGCGCCGGATTATCTTTCATACAGTTGATCATCAACTGTTTTCATCTATAGCGATGAGAACAATATTACTTTTTGTAAATTAGGCCTAAGACCCATTACACAGATACAAACTAAGTTAAAGTTTCCCAGAAAATACTTTCTTCCCATAGTTATGGTATATGCATGATATAAATAATATTGCAGTGATTTTCTACCATTTTCTTACTGAATTATCTGCTTCATTCCTTTCCTTCTGTTGATGTACGCTGACTGTCAGAATTCTTCAGTGTCTTCACTTTGGAATGAAAGTCATATTCTCCATGTATTGATATGAGCGTCAGATCCAGCTCTTGTGACTCTTCTTTATTTATTTCTTATCTACAATCGCATCCACAATCAATTTTTAGCAATTTTAAATCGTTCTCACCCCGGCAGAATTACAATGTCAACCAGCGAACTGAATTCTGCATGGATGTTAGAAAAAATATCAATATTTCTCTGGAAGCTCAGACAATTAAAAGAATAATGAAATCACAATAAAACTTAATATTCAGTAGTCGGCAAGCATTTAATCTCAGGAGGAGTTGTGCCATGTGTAAGTAGGGGCAGGTGTCTTTGGCACTCGTTGGCGGGGCAATAATATAAACTAAGAGAGGCTGATTTTCTTGACAGACAGAATAATGGAGTTTCCACTGTAGTGTAATAATGCTTTAAATGACAATATTTGAATTTTAACATGCAGACAGTTTTCCACAATGTTTATGTAAATTTGTATACAAAATGAGAATGTCATTTCAACTGTTGCCTTAGGCAGCAGAATGGCTAGACACACAGCGGCAGCAGTGTTACATTATTATAATAGTGATTTAATGATAGCAGGTTTACTATTGCTGCAGATAAATAGAGGAGACATGGATTTCTTATTGCTGAACTTAAATTTACAAGATCCTCACCAAGAAGGAAAGTCGTAATCACTGAAGCAGCTTATATGCGAACATGACGTTTCAGCCTTGAAATTTGGAAAATGAACACTTTGACCTGACTGGTTACTGCTTGATTATATTTATTTCAGTGACTAAGATATTAAGCGTTAGGTTGTAAAATTAACATTCATTGGTTTTTTGTTAACAATAGCAATATTAGCTCATATGACTGTAGAAAAATCATAGTCTTCACCAGTATTCTTGCCATCAAAAATATCAAAATTTATCCATAAGTTCTCCATTAAAAGAGGAAGTTATTATAGAGGAGTGAACAGAGGCTTACCTTAAAAGAAGGAATGCAACCCAAATATTCTTAATAATCTGATTTATTATTACTGCTCAGATCATACAGATTACAAGCATAACTGGCCATCCACTCTTGTGATGTCAATGTCAATCCAATGAAGAATTCAGTGCCAAGAAGATTGTTCTAGATTAACTTAGATCTTTAGCTAATGATCAAATTATCTCTCATCTATGAGGATGGAAGAATAATGAAAAGGGTGCTGTTAAATTAAAAAAAATAGTTTGTATTTTCTCCAGTTGGATTACTTAAATGTCCTTTTTTATTATAATGCAAGAAAACATAAGTGTAAGTACACCAGCCTCATCAAGTGTATGATATTTATTTTCATTGCAAAATCTGGTAACAAATCAGCTTTAAGAATTTGTTTATTAGAATAATTGTATTTCAGAATTTAATAACTATTTGGCTGCTGAAGATTTTTACATTAGTTTAACCTGTAATGGACTGTATTTATGTTAATCCAATTATATGAATAGTATTTAATTTTAGGTTTGCGCGATGACCTGTCACTAAGACTTTAGGATATACTCTTGATTGAAAATTCCAAAAAAACATTTTATGTGACACAAGTACTTATAAATTGTAACTATCTCAGATTAAGCACCTAGAATAAAGCAAGACAAGTCTAAAGCTTGTAATATCTGACAGAAAAAAAATTAAAAAAAATAAAGAACAAGCATTATCTTGGGCAATACCATTGGACCAACATACGAGGGGGCCTGAAAAGTTTGAGGCCCACCCATGAAATCTTTTTTGCATGGTCTTGTTTTGCAATGCAATCTCTTATTTACTTTGTTGAATGGTCTCATGATGAGCAATCTTGATTTATTTACATTTTTTTTTCCATGACAGCATTTCCAAGTTTGGTGGCAAGGCTGAAATATGGGAATGGATAAAGCAAAGCGAGCAGTCATTCAATACCTTCAGAAAAAAGGACTGACACCATTGGAATTTCACAAGGACATGCTGGAGACATTAGGGGACAATACTCCTTCTTACACAATGGTGAAAAAGTGGGTTGCAGATTTCAAGCCGGGACAGACATCAATTGAAGATTCTGCTCGCAGTGGTCGTCCCTCAACCACATGCACAGAAGAAAACTTTCAAAAAAGTGCAAGACATTGTAATGGCAGATCGACGTGTCAAACAGCGGCACATTGCACAAAGTGTGGGCATATCAGTGGAGAGGGTTGGCCATATCCTAACACAGCTGCTGAACATGCATAAAGATTCGGCACGATGGGTGCCCAGACTTTTGACATTAGAGAACAAACATCTGAGAGAACTTCATTCTGCGGAAAATGTGCAACTGTTTGAAGCTGATATTCATCTTTTTATGCAGAGATTTGTTACAATGGATGAAACTTGGGTACACCACTTTTGTCCGGAGTGAAAAGAAGACTCAAAACAGTGGAAACATCTCACCTCCCCACACCCCAAAAAGGCAAAGGTGGTTCCATAAACTGGCAAGGTGATGGCATCAGTGTTGTGGGATTCCAAGGATGTCATTCTTCTGGAGTTTCTCCAGAAAAGTCAAACCATCAATGGGGAATATTATGCAGATCAGATTCATCTTCTGAGGTCATCAATTAAGGAAAAACGTCGAGGGATACTGCGGAAAGGGGTGTTGTTTCACCAGGACAATGCGCCAGTTCACACATCAGCTGTTGCAATGGCTGCAATTCACTTCTGTGGTTTCCAACTGCTTCAGCATCCACCCTATTCCCCTGATTTGGCTCCCTCAGACTATCACCTATTTCCACAGATGAAAAAGCACCTTTGTGGAAGTCGTTTTCCTTCTGATGAAGCCGTCATAGATGCCGTAAAGGAGTTTTTGGAGGAGCAAGATGGAACGTTCTACCAGAGTGGACTAATGAAACTCCAAGAGCGATGGCATACCTGTGTGACCCTCAAGGGAGACTATGTCGAGAACTGACTGTAAAAATTTTGACCCACGGTCACTACTTCTGGGTCGGGCCTCGAAATTTTGAGGCGCCCCTCGCATTTCATGTGCATAATATTAAAATATACCTAACAGCTGAAACTTGCTGCCTGTCATGCATCTGGATTCAAATCCTTGATTCAGTGTTCTGTGGTCGGCATCTCTTTCCACTGAGCTATAACTGATACAACTTTTCTTTGGGTTTTTTGATCCCTGTCATGCTCAGTGTGGGAAGACTAAATGCAACAGAGGGGAAGAGGGGACGGAAGCCAAAACACTAGGGAAGAGGGAGTTTGAGACCCCTAGGCAGATCTAATAGCACCCTGCCTCCCCTACAGTCCCTATATTGGTTTCACACCAATCGCTGAGCAGGAACCTAATCTCTGTATATCCCTAGAGCTAGGCCCTGAAACCAGAAGTGGGGATGAGCACTGGTCAGTCACTACTGTACACTAAACAGAATAAGGGAGACAAACAAGGGGAAGCAACTTAGTTTGAACAGACTCAGAGAGGTAACGCCAAACATTCTTCAACAGCACCAGTGAGGAGGTTAGCTGACTGTTATCGCTCCAAGCCTTTACAAGGGAAAATGTGAAAATCACCTGTGACTTCCTGAAGAAAACCAAGAGTCTACAAACACCCAGGTCCAGTTGTGTCAATTAGAGCCAGAGGGAGGTTGCCACTGGGTCAAGAAGACAGAATGATTAAGAAGGCATCTGCAATGCCAAATGCAGAGACTATCTGAAGCTAGATGCAGAGCGACTGTTTGTAGCACTGACACACCTGTGACAGTCCCGTACTGGTGTTTCCTGCTGATTGTAGACTTTTTGGGATTCATTCACTTTGCAGTAGTTTGCTTTTGTTCCAGTTTCTTTGTGTGTGATTCCTTTTTTCCTTAAAGAATTGCTACTCTAGTCATCCTAGGAGCTGCTAAGGACATTCAGGTTAAGCCTCTGTCGAGAAGGGGTCAATTGTATTGCCTTAGGGTGCCAAACTTCACGGTCAGGCAGGTACAGACCAGGGTCAGAGAAGGGAGTTTCCTAGTCTGAACAGGGACCAGTAAGGTTCAAGTATTTGTTTTCCTGGTTTATATGCTACCAGTGAGAATTTGCTTTGGCAGTCATAACACTGTCAAATTCATAAAAGGCACTTGATGTATGATCTCAGCCAGGTATGTTTGACTCTGAAATGCTACAGTGTTTCTGTGAAAGAAATACATTATTAACCACCAGGAACCAAGGAACATTGCAGACTAGTAGGACAGATGAGTGCCTTGCAGCTTCTCACCGCCTGGAGTGACAGGTTCCTCACTATGCCTGTATAGGAAGAGACCTGTCAGTCCAGGAACTCCACCTGTCCCACTGGTCTCTAGCACAGCTTTTAAAGCATGTTTTTCACTGAAGCACTGCATCATTTCAAAGTGAAACATATCTAGCTGAGTACATATAGCCAGTACTTGACATATGTTGCCCATAGATCAGGCAGTATGTACCAGCTGACTGGTTCCCTTTAAAGACCTACTAATATTTTTGTTGCTGTGCAGCAACCAGAGAATGGAGAAATAAGAATGACAGTAGCTGCTGCCATGTTTTTGAGTTCCTCAAAGATCTTCATTGTGATGAAAAGTTAAATGTACAGAGAGAAATAAAGCAACAATTTTCCAAGCAAAATAGTTTGGTCCCATATTTTGATCCTTGTGCCATCCATTTTTTTTCTTGCACACATTGACTTGCATTGGTGAGTTTTGTTTGACATATGCGGCCACTCGCAGCATGCTATGATTTTTTCCTCAGCCCAATTCCAGCTGAGGAAAAACTTGCAGAAGAACACTGCCTCAAGAATAACATTGGTGAGAGTGCAAAGCAATTTTTTATTCCATTGAACTCTCCAATTTTTTACGCAAATGTTAGTGAACTAAGAGATAAATGCAAATTATATAATATGATAATAATCTACCATGTATGAGGAGAAATCAGCTCCTGAGACCTCTTAATATTATTATTACTATTATTATTATCAATAAAGGAAAGAGAGCGCACATAGGGAGATAAAAGTAATGTTTTGGGTGACAATACACGGTTGGTGCACTCACTTTTAAGGGTTGTGGACAGTCACAGCCCCTTGCAGAATGTCTTAGAATTTTTACAGAAATAATAAGCAAAAAACATGAAGGCTGAAAAAATACACCACAATAATAATATTAAAATCACAGTATGTCCATCAGAAAAAACTAACATCAACTAGATCTCTTATTTAACCCCTTAGTGACAGAGCCATTTTGCAGCTTAATGACAGGGCCAATTTTTACAATTCTGACCACTGTCACT
Source organism: Oophaga sylvatica (assembly GCA_033576555.1). Lineage (NCBI taxonomy): Eukaryota > Metazoa > Chordata > Amphibia > Anura > Dendrobatidae > Oophaga > Oophaga sylvatica. The sequence continues at coordinate 304,325,538 of JARQOD010000006.1, forward strand.
TTATGAGGTTATAACTCTGGAACGCTTTAACGAATCCAGCTGATTCTGAGACTGTTTTTTCGTGACATATTGTACTTCACGTTAGTGGTAAAATTTCTTTGATATGACTTGTGTTTATTTATGAAAAAAACGGAAATATGGCGAAAATTTTGAAAATTTAACAATTTTCAAACTTTAAATTTTTATGCCCTTAAATCAGAGAGATATGTCACACACATTTCTTAATAAATAACATTTCCCACATGTCTACTTTACATCAGCACAATTTTGGGAACAACATTTTTTTGTTATGAAGTTATAAGGGTTAAAATTTGACCAGCGATTTCTCATTTTTACAACACCATTTTTTTTTTAGGGACCACATCACATTTGAAGTCACTTTGAGGGTCTATACGATAGAAAATACCCAAAAGTGACACCATTCTAAAAACTGCACCCCTTAAGGTGCTCAAAACCACATTCAAGAAGTTTATTAACCCTTTACATGCTTCACAGGAACTGAAGCAATGTGGAAGGAAAAAATTAACATTTAACTTTTTTTGCAAAAACTTTACTTCGGAACCAATTTTTTTTATTTTCACAACTGTTAAAAGAAAAAAATGAACCACAAATTTGTTGTTCAATTTCTCCTGAATAAGCCGATACCCCATATGTGGGGGTAAACCACTTTTTGGGCGCACGGCAGAGGTCGCAAGGGAAGGAGCGACATTTCACTTTTTCAACGCAGAATTGGCTGGACGCCATGTCGCGTTTGTAGAGGCCCTGATGTGTCTAAACAGTGGAAACCCATCACAAGTGACCCCATTTTGGAAACTAGACCCCCTAAGGAACTTATCTAGATGTGTGGTGAGCACTTTGAACCTCAAAGTGCTTCACAGAAGTTTATAACATAGAACAGTGAAAATAAAAAATCATATTTTTTCCACAAAAACAATCTTTTCACCCCAATTTTTATTTTCCCAAGGTTAACAAGACCCAAAAAGTTTTTGTGCAATTTGTCCTGAGCATGCTGATACCCCATATGTGGGGGTAAACCACTGTTTGGGTGCATGGCAGAGCTTGGAAGGGAAGGAGCGCCGTTTGACTTTTTCAACGCAGAATTGGCTGGATGCCATGTCGCGTTTGTAGAGGCCCTAATGTGTCTAAACAGTGGAAACCCCCCACAAGTGACACCATTTTGGAAATTAGACCCCCTAAGGAACTTATATAGATGTGTGGTGAGCACTTTGAACCCCCAAGTGCTTCACAGAAGTTTATAACTCCCGGGCATGAAAATAAAAAGTCATATTTTTACCACAAACCTGATCGTTTAGTCCCCAATTTTTTATGCTCCCAAGGGTAACAGGAGAAATTAGACCACAAAGGTTGTTGTCCAATTTGTCCTGAGTACGCTGATACCCCATATGTGGGGGGGGACCACTGTTTGGGCGCACGGCAGGGCTTGGAAGGGAAGGAGTGCCGTTTGACTTTTTCAAACCAAAATTGGCTGGAATTGAAATTGGACGCCATGTCGCGTTTGGAGAGCCCCTGATATGCCTAAACAGTGGAAACCCCCCACAAATGACACCATTTTGGAAACTAGATCCCTTAAGGAACTTATCTAGATGTGTGGTGAGCACTTTGAACCCCCAAGTGCTTCACAGAAATTTATAAACGTAGAGTCGTGAAAATAAAAAAATCATTTTTTTCCTCAAAAATGATTCTTTAGCCCGCTATTTTTTTTATTTTCCCAAGGGTAACAGGAGAAATTGGACCCCAAAAGTTGTTGTGCAATTTTTCCTGAGTACGCTGATACCCCATATGTGGGGTGAAACCACTGTTTGAGCGCATGGGAGTGCTTGGAAGGGAAGGAGCACCATTTGACTTTTTGAACGCCACGTCGTGTTTGGAGACCCCCTGATGTGTCTAAACAGTGGAAACCCCCCACAAGTGACCCCATTTTGGAAACTAGACCCCTTAAGGAGCTAATCTAGATGTGTGGTGAGCACTTTGAACCCCCAAGTGTTTCAAAGAAATGTATAAACGCAGAGCTGTGAAAATAAAAAATCATTTTTTTCTCAAAAATGATTTTTTTTAGCCAGCTATTTTTTATTTTCCCAAGGGTAACAGCAGAAATTAGAACCCCACAATTGGTGTGCAATTTGTCCTGAGTACACTGATACCCCATATGTTGGGGTAAACCACTGTTTGGGCGCACGGCAGGGCTCGGAAGGGAGGGAGCGCCATTTGACTTTTTGAACGCCACGTCGTGTTTGGAGACCCCCTGATGTGCCTAAATAGTGGAAACCCCTCAATTCTAGCTCAAACCCTAACCCCAACACACCCCTAATCCCAACCCTAATCCTAACCTAAATCCCACAACCCTAATTCCAACCCTAATTGTAACCCTAACCTTAATTGTAACCCTAACTCTAACAGTAACCCTAACCCTAATTTTAACCCTAACCCTAATTGGAACCCTAACCCTAATTCTAACCCTAATTATAACCCTAACCCTAAGGCTAGGTTCATTTTGCGTTTTGCCAGCCCATTCAACACATAGCGTTGACGGGCTGGTAACGGTATAGCATAACACGATCGCGTTATGCTATACCCGCTAGCGCAGATGAATCAGCAGATGATTCATCTGCGCTAGCGGTGACGGAACGCAGATGCTGCAGCCCGCGTCCGAGGCTCCGTCACTGAATGATGGCACGTCGCGAACGCATGCTGCTTTACGGCATGCGTCGCGATGCGCCCTCAAATGGGGGTGAATGGCAGCGTTAACGGACTGCGTTACACCGCGTTATACCCTAACCCTAATTATAACCCTAACGGAATAATGAAAATAAATATAATTTCTATTTTTTATTATATCTCCCTAACAAAGGGGGTGATAAATGGGGGGTTATGTACTGTTTTTTTTATTTTGATCACTGTGATAGTATATCACAGTGATCAAAATGTTCTTTTATGAGAATGAATGAAAAAAATTTTGAATCTGCCGCCAAGCAGATTGGCGGACGCACTGCGCATGCGCCCGCCATTTTTTTTTCCAGGAAGAAGACGCCGGGATCCTGGGGCCTGCGGGAGGACCGAGGACACCGGGAGGTATGGGGGGGTCATCGGGGGACCTGTGGACCCTCATTTTCTCCCCTCTGATGTGCAATCACATCAGAGGGGAGAGAAATCTTTTTTTTTTTGTTGCGATCGCCGTTATGCTGTATAGCGGCGATCGCAACACCGGGATTGGTGAATACCGACCCGGATCATGTTCTCTGGGGTCTCGGCTACCCCGTTAGCCGAGACCCCAGAGAAAATTGCCCATCCCCCCCAGCACAGCGGCGGGCGCACTGAGCGTGCGCCCGCCATTTTCTAAATGGCGGCGGCACCGGGGGAGGCAGAAGGGCACGGGGGCCACATGCAGGAGATCGGGGGCCACATGTAGGAGATCGCTGGCCACAGGGGGGTCACGGGGACCCTTTTTCTCTGTCCTCTGATGTCCGATGACATCAGAGGACAGAGAAATTAAATGGAACTTTTTTTTTTGTTGCGATCGCCGTTATAGGGTTAATAACGGCGATCGCAACATCGGTGTCGGTAAAAACCAACCCAATTCATGTTCTCTGGGGTCTCGGCTACCCCTGGTAGCCGAGACTCCGGAGAAGATGCTCCTCTGGGGGGCGCTATTCACTTTTTCCACAGCGCCGTTGATTAACGGCGCTGTGGTTTAAGTACCCTTAATGACCACCATTAAAAGGCGTATCGGCGGTCGTTAAGGGGTTAACATATATAAAGTGCTGAAAAATGTAAACAATGTACCGTATATACCCATGTATAAGCCGAGATTTTCAGCCCATTTTTTAGGGCTGAAAGTCCCCCTCTCGGCTTATATGCGGGTCATATACGGGGGTCGGTGGGGGAAGGGGGAGCGGGGGTGTCGGATCATACTCACCCCTCCGCCGGCGCAGTCTCTGCAGCCCCCTGCTTCTCCCACGATCTCCGGCTCCTTCCTGCAGCGGTCACATTGCACCGCTCATTAAAGTCATGAATATGCACATATTCATGACTTTAATGAGCGGTAGCACGTGACCGCTGCAGGATTGAAGCGCTGCGGAGAGCGCCGGGAGAAGAGGAGAGGCTGCAGGGACGCGTGGCGGAGGGGTGAGTATAGCTATATTTACCTGTCCCCGTGCCAGCGTTGCGCGCTGCTCCCTCGGTCCTGGCTGTGACTGTTCAGGCAGAGGGCGCGATGACGTCATTAGTGAGCGCCGCGCTCCCTGCCTGATCACTCACAGCCAGAGTCAGACCGAGGGAGCAGCGCTGCGGTGCAGAGAGGACAGGTAAATATCTCAGATGCCGGGGTCCTGAGCAAGCGGTCACCGCCTGCTCAGGACACCGGCACCTGGCCCCCAGCGACGAGAGGTGAGTATGTCATTTTTTTTGCAGCAGCATATGAGGCCTATACTATGGGGCATAATTGTGTAGCATATGGGGCATAATATGGAGCATATGGGGGCATAATGTGGAGCATATGGGGCATAAGCTGTGGAACATATGGGGGCATAATATGGAGCATATGGGACATAATCTGTAACATATGGGGGCATAAACTGTGGAACATATGGGGGCATAATCTGGAGCAAATGGAGGCATAATCTGGAGCATATGGGAGCATAAGCTGTGGAACATATGGGGGCATAATATGGAGCATATGGGGGAATAATCTGTGGAACATATGGGGCATAATCTGGAGCATATTGGGCATAATCTGTGCAGCATATGGGGGCATAATCTGTGGAGCATCATATGGGGGCATAATCATTTTTCACCCTAGGCTTATACGCGAGTCAATAAGTTTTCCCAGTTTTTTGTGGCAAAATTAGGGGAGTCGGCTTATACACGGGTCGGCTTATACACGGTAAGTATATACGGTAAGTTAAAAATTGATTGTTTAGATGTTTAATGTGTTTCATCAGAGGTTATATTTTGATATAAAGTCATTTTGACTGGCGTAAGACATTTTGACATTGGAGGGGGAGTTTTCACAGGAAGTGATGTCTGTTTGTAATTGTGATGTCATGAAGGTCTTGTATAAAACTACTGCTGTAAACAGATGCTGTAATTCTTTGGCCCTGAGGAAGTTGCAGATTTGACATTAATTGAGTTGGCACAATAAAGCTTTCAAGAATATTTCTGTCCTTGTGTGGTCAGCGCGGATACATTGAAAAACCTGGTCTTTTTTTCTTCAACTGTATTATTATTACTATTATTATTTATTTTTATAGCACCATTGATTCCATGGTGCTGTACATGAGAAGAGGTTACATACAAATTACAGATATCACTTACAGTTATCAAAATAACAATGACATACTGATATAGAGAGGAGAGGACCCCGCCCTTGCGGGCTTACATTCTACGGGATGGGGGCAAGGAGACAGTATTGTATGTTGTAACTAGAGTTGAGCGATACTTTCCGATATCCTAAAGTATCGGAATCGGAATGGTATCGCCGATATCACTAAAATATCGGCGATACCCGATACCGATACCAGAAGTCCCATGTAAGTCTATGGGAACAAAATATTGCAACTAAAAAAAACCCATTCTTTCCTTGTAAACACTAAATATACACACATAGAATACATATATATATATATATATATACATGTCATTGTGACATATATATATATATATACATATATGTATAGTTTATACACTTCTACATAGTAAAATATCCTCTCTGATTCAATTGCCGGGTAAAGCTGGCTTCAGTGAAAAGACAGAAGCACCCGACATGAAATGACACTTGGTGTACATAGGGTTAACCATGTCTTTTCATGTCGTTTGCTATCTGATTTGCACAAACAATTAAATCAGTCTATGTGTGCAAAATTTCACACCTGTAGGGGTTAATTAAAGGTGTAAATTCGTTGTAAAAAAAACGGACTTTTTTGCTACGAATTTACACCTTTAATTAACCCCTACAGGTGTGAAATTTTGCACACATAGTCTGATTTAATTGTTTGTGCAAATTAGATAGCAAAGGACATGAAAAGACATGGTTAACCCTATGTACACCAAGTGTCATTTCATGTCGGGTTCTGCATTTTCACAAAAGCCGGCAATTGAATTAGCGGCTATTATACTATGTAGAAGTGTATGAACTACAAATATAAATATATATATATATGTGTCACAAATTCAATGACATGTATATATATATATGAGGTGTAAAATTGCTGAAAAAAAATGCGTGGGCTCCCGCCCTATTTTCGCAACCAGACAGACAAAGCCAGTGAGTGGGGGCAGATAATAATAGCCCAGAGAGGGACCATTATTTTTGCCCCCCCGGCTACTAACATCTGCCCCCAGACACCCCAGGAAAGACAAATCTATAATTAGATTCGCCCTTTCTGGCACTTTGCCCGTCTATTCCATTGCCCTGTAGCGGTGGCGAATGGGTTAATATGGGGTTAAAGCCACCTTGCTATTGAAAGGTGACCTTAAGCCAGGTTAATAATTGAGAGCTGTCAATTAGACAACTATCAATATTAATCCTATTGCATGAAATAAAAATAAAACACACACACTTTAATTAAAAATCATTTTAATGAAATAAAGACACATGTTTTTGACCATATTTTATTTTACTGCAAAAACCATTTCCTGTAATAAAAATAAAATAAAAAAGCAAAATTATTCTTACCTATCCCATGCACAGTCAGGTCCCACGGTGTAATCCTTCAGAAAGGGTTAATGTTTACTGCAGGGACCGCAGCTAATGCTGCAGCCTCACAGTAAACCCCAAATGAATGAGTTCCTCTCCTGCCTGACAGGAGAGTAAAGGCTGGGTGTCACATAACGATACACCAGCGATCCCGACAACGATATGCACTTGTCAGGATCGCTGGTGTATCGCTACATGATCGCTGCTGAGCTGCCAAACAGGTAGCTCAGGCAGCGATCTGGGACAGCAGACACTGCGGGTAACATCGCTTAAGGGCCCGTCTCACATAGCGATATCGCTACCGAGATCGCTGCTGAGTCACAAGTTTTGTGACGCAGCAGCGAGCTCACCAGCGATATCGCTGTGTGTGACATTCAGCGACGATCAGCCCCCCTGCCGGGTATCGCTGATCGTCGCAGAAATGTCAGGACCTTTTTTTGATCGCTGGTTTCCCTCTGACAGGCACGCATCGCTGCGTGTGACAGGCGGGAGACCAGCGATCCGCTGGTAACCAAGGTACACAGCGGGTTTCCAGGCACCGCGCAGCGCTTGGAAACCCGCTGTGTACCTTGGATACCAGCTCCCTGCATCAGGGCGCTGGTATCCAAGGTACACAGCGGGTTTCTAGGCACAGCCCCGCGCCTGGAAACCCGCTGTGTACCTTGGTTACCAGCGGATCGCTGGTCTCCCGCCTGTCACACGCAGCGATGCGTGCCTGTCAGCGGGAAACCAGCGATCAAAAAAAGGTCCTGACATTTCAGCGACGATCAGCGATACCCGGCAGGGGGGCTGATCGTCGCTGAATGTCACACACAGCGATATGGCTGGTGAGCTTGCTGCTGCGTCACAAAACTAGTGACTCAGCAGCGATCTCGGTAGCGATATCGCTATGTGAGACGGGCCCTTAAGTGGAAAGCTTAATTGATTGCTTTCCACTTTCACTTCAGGTCAGCCAGGGACACAATCAGTGACGTCAGAGGGAACTGATTAACAAAAATAGGGGTTCCCTTCGAAAAAAAAATGGCTTGGGGTCCCCCCTGTTTTTGTTAACCAGCCAGATGAAGCAGACCACTGAGGCCTGGATTTTCAGGCTGTTAAGGAGCCAAGATCCATGGACCTTCCAGCCTGATAATACTAGGCCACAGCAGTCTGCATATCTTGGCTGATTAACAAAAATAGGGGATCCCCTCGAAAAAAATTGGCGTGGGGTCCCCCCTATTTTGTTAACCAGCCAGATGAAGCAGACCGCTGAGGCCTGGATTTTCAGGCTGTTAAGGAGCCAAGATCCATGGACCTTGCCAGCCTGATAATACCAGGCCACAGCAGTCTGCATATCTTGGCTGATTAACAAAAATAGGGGATCCCCTCAAAAAAAATTGGCGTGGGGTCCCCCCTATTTTTGTTAACCAGCCAGATGAAGCAGACCGCTGAGGCCTGGATTTTCAGGCTGTTAAGGAGCCAAGATCCATGGACCTTGCCAGCCTGATAATACCAGGCCACAGCAGTCTGCATATCTTGGCTGATTAACAAAAATAGGGGATCCCCTCGAAAAAAATTGGCATGGGGTCACCCCTATTTTTGTTAACCAGCCAGATGAAGCAGACCGCTGAGGCCTGGTTTTTCAGGCTGGTAAGGATCCAATATCCATGGACCTTGCAAGCCTGATAATACCAGGCCACAGCAGTCTGCTTAGCTTGGCTGGTTAACAAAAATAGGGGATCCCCTCGAAAAAAAAACGGCGTGGGGATCCCCCCTATTTTTGTTAACCAGCCAAGTAAAATGCAGACTGCTGCGACCTGGTATTAAAAGACTGTCAAGGCCCATGGATTTTGGCCCTCAACAGCCTGATAATACCAGGCTACAGCAGCCCCACATTTGGCGCATCAAAAGATGTGCCAATTGTGGCACTTTACCCGGCTCTTCCCACTTGCCCTGTAGTGGTGGCAAGCGGGGTAATAAGGGGTTAATGTCACCGTTGATTGCACGGTGACAATAAGCCCGGTTAATAATGGAGAGGTGTCAATAAGACACCGATCCATTATTAATCCCAAAGTTATTAAATGCATAAAAAAAAGACAAAGCAAGAAAAAAGTATTTTAATGAAATAAAAGAGACAACACAGTTTTCATTTATTTTATTGTACTCTCATTCCTGCGACGCCATCGATCTCCTGTAAAAAAAGAAAAAAAACAAACCAACAGTATACCACCTGTCCGACGCAGTCCATAACGACAGTCCCACGACGATCCAACTCTGCTACATCGCAATGACAGGCAGAGCCTGTCATCGCGACGCAGCACAGCTGATTACCTGCTTCCCCGGCGGTGACGTCATCGGACTGACTGCTTTACGGCCGGGATTACCCAGCAGTCACTGCAGTTATCGCGAGAAACTGCATGTGACCGCCGGGGAAAGAAGATTGCGGCCATCAAGCAGTCCAGGACGTGACCGCCGGAGATCTTCTGACAGGTAAGTGCCGCTGACTCCTGACAGACCCGACCGACGGACACTGACAGTGACAGTGACAATCCCGATTCCGGTATCCGATAAGACGAAAATATCGGAACTCGGAATCGGAATTCCGATACAGCCAATATCGGCCGATACCCGATATTTGCAGTATCGGAATGCTCAACCCTAGTTGTAACCCTATCAATTACAATATGTAGTGTACTGTAGATGTAGATGCTTATGCCTTAAGGGGTTAATTGGAGAAGACGCTAAAAAAAATTTAAAAAGTTAATCATATATATGTGCGCTAAAATTCTACCAATGAAACCTTAAATTAGTAGAACAAAGAATACCCATGAGCATAAGACTAAGTTCATATGTGTTTTTGCTGCTTTTTTCTGCAGGCAAAATCTGCTCTCTTGGCAGTAAAGAAGCTGCTTACAAAGTTATTGCTATCCAAGAAGTAGTCTCTCCTTGCAGAGATTGACATGCTAAGCATGCCGAGATGAGGAGACTGAAAGCCGCAATGCTCCTCTGGGAAAAATGCAGATTGTCTCTTCAGAGAGGAAGAGGACTAGAACTCTAGTGCCACCTATTGGAAGTAGCAATCCTAAAAGTCAATGTCGACCCTTTAACGAGCATTGTTAAATGACTTAGGATACAAGCCAAACCAGGATCTCAATTTGCAGATACTGTATTTCAGTGTACTGCCCCTCGTCAGTGCAAAGTGTGAGATGATCTGGTTTGGCTGTATGAGAGGCGTCTGACCGATATCCAAGAATTACTGTCTCTCCTTGTGGAGATTGACATGCTAAGCATGCCGAGATGAGGAGACTTAAAGTCGCAATGCTCCTCTGGGAAATAATTGTCTCTTCAGAGAGGAAGAGGACTAGAACTCTAGTGCCACCTATTGGAAGTAGCAAAGTTATTGCTGAATTTTTGATGATTTTTTAATGCATTTTTGCTGCATTTTTATGTTACTTTTTAGTGCTGATTATTCAGTTGTGCTCAAAAGTTTACATAACCTGGCAGAATTTTTGCTTTCTTGGTCTTTTTTCAGAGAATGCAAAACTTTTTCTCCACTCATGGTTAGCGGTTGGGTGAAGCCATTTATTGTCAAACTACTGTGTTTTCTCTTTTTAAATCAGAATGAGAACCCAAAACATCCAAATGATCCTGATCAAAAGTTCACATACCCTGATGATTTTGACCTGATAACATGCACAGAAGTTGACACAAATGGGTTTGAATAGCTACTAAAGGTAACATACTCACCTGTGACCTGTTTGCTTGTCATCAGTGTGTGTGCATAAAAGCTGAGTGAGTTTCTGGGATTCAGACAGACTCTTGCATCTTTCATCCATAATGACACGGTCATTATGAAAACCGACTCATGCCATTCGGGCTCAGAAATGCCCCGGCTGTCTTCCAAGAATTCGTGAACTATATCTTTCAAGATCTTCTCAACACTTGTGTCATGGTCTTCCTTCTATCATCTGTTTGACACAGGACTTGAGATGGATTCAGAAAAGATGTCCTTCCTTGAGTGGATGCGTCCTGATGCCATTAAAGCTATCCAGCAATTCCTGAGGTTTGCCAACTACTACCGGCAACTCATCATGCATTTCTCGTCCCGGACCGCTTTCATCTCCGCCATGATCCTTAAAAGTGCCGATCCAAAGGTATTATTTTTAAATATTCTATTGGTGCCATTCACCATGTGGAAAAAGTAATAATTCCAGTTAATTTGTCTGGTCAGTACGATTATAGAGATACCAGATTTATGTTGTTATTTTGATGCTTTGCTGCTTTTACAGACTAAAAACAATATTTTACAAAAATGAATTTATTTTTCCATCACCATATTCTGAAAGCTATAATTTTTTTCCTGAATAAGCTATACTAGTGCATTTTTTGTGGGACTAGTTGCCATTTTCATTTATATCATTTTTATTACATATGACTAGAGTTGAGCAAAACAGGTCGGTCAGATTCAAAAGTCGCCGACTTTCGCCAAAGTCGGGTTTCGCCAGGCGAAACCCGACCATAGCGTTAAGTCGGCCATGCGATCGTCGACTCGAGTGCCAAAGTCGGTTTTCCCATAATGCTTGCAGGCGCCTTTTCTCAGCCAATGAGCAAGGACGTACACTGTGGGAAACGAGATGACAAGGGCAGCGGCCACCACCATCTTAGAGAAGGGCATTGCAGTGATTGGCTTGCTTTGTGTGGCGTAACAGTGGCTATAAATGCCCTGACCGCCAACCGCCATTTTACTTCTGCTGATCTTAGCATAGGGAAAGGTTGCTGTCGCTGTTTATCAGTAGGGAGAGAGGCAGGAAAGAAAAGTTATTCTGTGCTTGTGCTGATAGCAATTTTTCTGTACAGTTAGTGTGCAGTAACGGGGAGGATTTTGTTGTGTGCAGCAGCGCTGGATATTAGGCTGCCTGCCAGTGATAGGGGAGGATTTTATTGTGTGCAGCAGTGGTAGTTAATAGGCTGCCTGCTAGCTGTATTGCTGTGTGTACACTGCTGTGCAGACTGCTTTTTACACAGCACTAATACTTTTATTCTTTTTTTCTGCACAGTAACCGAGCGTTCATTTTTTCCCACACCATATAGAGCTGTACGCTCCTCACACACTACCGTGTGCACCAGCTGGTATCACAGACAAAAACATGCTAACTATCTGTGTGTGACTCCGGAAATATTTAAGAAGATTTACAATAACCCCTAGACGGTATACAACTGTACGCTTGTGATACAGTACCGTTTTTCTGCTTTTTATATTCTGGTCTAATCCATACTGAGCCTGTGAGCATCTGTGTCTGACTCCAGAAATATATACAGAGATTTACAATTACCCCTACACTGTATACAGCTGTACGCTTCTGATACATTACCCCTTTTCTGCTTTTTATATTCTGGTGTAATCCATACTGAGCCTGTGAGAGTCTGTGTCTGACTCCTTAAATATAAATGGCGATTTACAATTATCACTACAATGTATACACCTGGTATCTTCTGATACAGTACCCTTTTTCTGATTTTTATATTCTTGTCTAATCCATATTGAGCCTCTGAGCGTCTGTGTGTTACTCCTGAAATATATATGGAGATTTACAATTTACCCCTATACTATATACACCTAGTATCTTCAGATACAGTGCCCTTTATCTGCTTTTTATATTCTGGTCAAATCCATATTTAGTGAGCATCTGTGTGTTACTCTGGAAATATATACGGAGATTTAAAGCTACCCCAACACTGTATACAGCTGTACGTTTCTCATACAGTACCCTTTTTCTGCTTTTTATATTCTGGTCTAATACATACTGAGCCTGTGAGCGTCTGTGTGTTGCTCCGGAAATATATACGGAGATTTAAAATTACCCCAACACTATATACAGCTGTAAGCTTGTGATACAGAACCCTTTTTCTGCTTTTTATATTCTTGTCTAATCCATACTGAGCCTGTGAGCGTCTGTGTGTTATTCCAGAAAAATATTTAGAGTTGAGAGTCCTCAGTGGTTGATACCTTTTAATGGCTAACTGAAAAGATGGTAACAAATTGCAAGCTTTCGAGACTACTCAGGTCTCTTCATCAGGCTGAACTAATACAAAATCTGAAGAATCACATATTTATACACAAAAACACAGAAAAAATGCAATAGGTAAGACAAGTGACGTGAAGCAGAATAGTCATTATGGCAGAGGGATGAGCATAAATATTGGAACAGTTCATAGATAAGGAGAGAAAGTTTTATTACCCTCTGATTGGGGTCTGGTAATGTTTTGTGATGTTTTCACAGGGTATTTGGAGTAAATTCCTTAATTGATGTAATAGGCCATAAAACCATGTGACAGGTTCATTCCAGCATTAAGAGTGTCAAAGGTCACCATCAATTTGTATTCGCAAATTCTCCTCTGTCTCTGAGATGTGAATCTGCTTCTTAGTACCAGTATTTTCATATCTGACATGCTATGATCAGGGGAGCAAAAATGTTTTGCCACAGGTAGATCCATTCTTTTTTCTCTTATTGTGTGGCGATGAGAATTCATCCTTGTTCTCAGTTTTTGCCCGTCTCCCCACATACAGACCCCCAGTTGGACATTTAGTACATATAATTAGGTACACAACATTAGATGTGATGCAGCTGAAAGTACCTGGTATCTTGTAGTCCTGATGTGAGTTGGGGATCTTTATCTTGTCCGTGGTCATTATAAATGGACAGGTTTTATGTGTGTTATTCCAGAAATATATACGGAGATTTAAAATTACCCCAACACTGTATACATCTGTTCGATTGTGATACAGTACCCTTTTTCTGCTTTTTATATTCTGGTGTAATCCATACTGAGCCTGAGAGCGTCTGTGTCTGACTCCGGAAGTATGTACGGAAATTTACAAAAACCCCTAGACTGTATACAGCTGTACGCTTGTGATACAGTACCCTTTTTCTGCTTTTTATATTCTAGTCTAATCCACACTGAGCCTGTGAGCATCTGTGTCTTACTCCGGAAATTTATAAGGAGATTTACAATTTACCCCTATTCTATATACACCTGGTATCTTCAGATACAGTGCCCTTTATCTGCTTTTTATATTCTGGTCTAATCCATACTGTGTGAGCGGCTGTGTTACTACGGAAATATATACAGAGATTTAACATTACCCCAACACTGTATACAGCTGTAAGCTTCTCATACAGTGCCCTTTTTCTGCTTTATATATTCTGTTCTAATCCATACTGAGCCTGTGAGCGTCTGTGTGTTACTCCAGAAATATATACGGAGATTTACAATTTACCCCTACACTATATACACCTGGTATCTTCAGATATAGTGCCCTTTATCTGCTTTTTATATTCTGGTCCAATCTATACTGAGTGAGCATCTGTGTGTTAATCCGGAAATATATACGGAGATTTAAAATTACCCCAACACTGTATACAGCTGTACAATTGTGATACAGTACCCTTTTTCTGCTATTTATATTCTGGTCTAATCCATACTGAGCCTGTGAGCGTCTGAGTCTGACTCTGGAAATATATACGGAGATTTACAATTACCCCTAGACTGTATACAGCTGAACTCTTGTGATACAGTACCCTTTTTCTGCTTTTTATATTCTGGTGTAATCCCTACTGAGCCTGTGAGAGTCTGTGTCTGACTCTGGAAATATTATCACGCTGTATAAAAGTTATAGATAATGTCAGTAATCTATATCAAGTGGGACAACATTCTATATAACATATAAATAGGTTATATCAACATGAACATATAGTATTTGATAACATAGTATTACCTGACATAATATCCGAAGTACTGAGGATCTACACTGGATCTGTTTCACGCTGTCTCAGACTAGAGGTGGACCGGGGTCTATACTGACCCTAAACTGGGGTCCTGACTAGTCCCTCTACCTGGAGGTACTGTTAGTGGTACAGAGGTCCAGGCCGCCAGCGTAACCCTATCTCCTATAAGTCCCTGACCACTGTAATCTAGTCCTTAGAAGGACACTGATTACCACCACAGGGATATGGGCAGGTCACCGCTTAATAAACAGTAAAGACAAACGAGACAGACAGGGGATAAAGTAAATACTGTCTTGCATACAACACTTAAACACAGAGGGAACACAAAAGGTCTAGGAGATAAACTATAAGCGAGGAGAGGAGAAACCACAAAGGAGCTCTTAGCTTAAGTCTTCTCAGAACCGATCCTATCTGCTGGTCTGTATGAATGCTTTCACCGGCATCTCCCAAGCAGACTGGCAGGTATATAAAGGAAGCTAATTAGTGCATAATCAAACTGCAGCCGGGCGAGGCTGGACCTAGTCTTAGCACAGAGATAGGTAGAATTAACTCCCTCACTGCCAAACACAAAGAAACAGCAACTCAGCTGCGAGAAGTCAGAATGTGTAATCGCGACGATCTTCATGGCGATACACCCATGACAGTACCCCCCCTTCTACAAGGGGCCTCCGGACCCTCAGGGCCAGGTTTGCCCGGGTGAGTTGTGTGGAAGGTCTGAACCAATCGATCTGCGTTAATATCAGACGCAGGAACCCACGTCCTCTCCTCAGGACCATACCCCTTCCAATGAACCAAGTACTGAAGGGACCGGCGATTCAGACGTTAGTCAATGATCTTCGACACCTGAAATTCCAAGTTACCATTGACCACCACTGGAGGAGGAGGTAGAGGTGACGGTATAACTGGCGCCACGTACCTCTTAAGCAACGATTTGTGGAACACATTGTGGATTTTAAACGTAGGAGGGAGGTCCAGACGAAATGCCACAGGATTAATTATAGTACTGATCCTGTACGGCCCGATGAACCTGGGACCCAGTTTCCAGGAGGGAACCTTGAGTTTAATATTCTTGTTAGACAACCATACCAGATCGTTCACACTAAGGTCCGGACCAGACACTCTCCTCCTATCAGCCATACGTTTGTAACGGTTCCCCATAGCACTCAGATTATTCAGCACTCCTCTCCACACTGAAGCAAGTGACAACGAGAATCGTTCCTCCTCAGGAACCCCAGAAGGGCCCCCCCCATTGAAAGTACAAAACTGGGGATGAAAACCATATGCCCCAAAAAACGGGGATTACCAGTGGACTCGCTCCGCCTATTGTTAAGAGCGAACTCTGCCAGCGGCAAGAAAGAAGACCAGTCCTCCTGGTTCTCTGAGACAAAAACCGAAGATATGTCTCTAGGCTCTGATTCAGACGCTCTGTCTGACCATTGGTCTGCGGATGAAAAGCCGAGGAAAATGACAATTGCATCCCCCGACGTGAACAAAATGCCCTCCAGAATTTGGACACAAACTGAGACCCCTATCTGACACCACATCAGAAGGCAACCCGTGAAGTCTCACAATCTCCCCAATGAACACCTGCGCCAGAGTTTTAGCATTAGGAAGAGCAGGAAGAGCAATGAAATGTGCCATCTTACTGAACCTGTCAACTACAACTAGTATGACAGTTTTCCCTGACGATGGGGCCGGTGAAAATATCACGCTGTATAACAGTTATAGATAATGTCAGTAATCTATATCAAGTGGGACAACATTCTATATAACATATAAATAGGTTATATCAACATGAACATATAGTATTTGATAACATAGTATTACCTGACATAATATCCGAAGTACTGAGGATCTATACTGGATCTGTTTCACGCTGTCTCAGACTAGAGGTGGACCGGGGTCTATACTGACCCTAAACTGGGGTCCTGACTAGTCCCTCTACCTGGAGGTACTGTTAATGGTACAGAGGTCCAGGCCGCCAGCGTAACCCTATCTCCTATAAGTCCCTGACCACTGTAATCTAGTCCTTAGAAGGACACTGATTACCACCACAGGGATATGGGCAGGTCACCGCTTAATAAACAGTAAAGACAAACGAGACAGACAGGGGATAAAGTAAATACTGTCTTGCATACAACACTTAAACACAGAGGGAACACAAAAGGTCTAGGAGATAAACTATAAGCGAGGAGAGGAGAAACCACAAAGGAGCTCTTAGCTTAAGTCTTCTCAGAACTGATCCTATCTGCTGGTCTGTATGAATGCTTTCACTGGCATCTCCCAAGCAGACTGGCAGGTATATAAAGGAAGCTAATTAGTGCATAATCAAACTGCAGCCGGGCGAGGCTGGACCTAGTCTTAGCACAGAGCTAGGTAGAATTAACTCCCTCACTGCCAAACACAAAGAAACAGCAACTCAGCTGCGAGAAGTCAGAATGTGTAATCGCGACGATCTTCGTGGCGATACACCCATGACAAATATATACGGAGATTTACAATTACCCCTAGACTGTATACAGCTGTAAGCTTCTGATACATTACCCTTTTTCTGCTTTTTATATTCTTGTCTAATCCATACTGAGCCTGTGAGCGTCTGTGTCTTACTCCGTAAATATATACGGAGATTTACAATTACCCTACACTGTATACAGCTGTACGACTGTGATACAGTACCCTTTTTCTGCTATTTATATTCTGGTCTAATCCATACTGAGCCTGTGAGCGTCTGTGTCTGACTCTGGAAATATATACAGAGATTTACAATTACCCCTAGACTGTATACAGCTGTACTCTTGTGATACAGTACCCTTTTTCTGCTTTTTATATTCTGGTGTAATCCCTACTGAGCCTGTGAGAGTCTGTGTCTGACTCTGGAATATTATACGGAGATTTACAATTACCCCTAGACTGTATACAGCTGTAAGCTTCTGATACATTACCCTTTTTCTGCTTTTTATATTCTGGTCTGATCCATACTGAGTCTGTAAGCGTCTGTGTGTTACTCACTAAATATACACGGAGATTTACAATTTTCCCTTCACTGTATACAGCTGTACCCTTCTGATACAGTACCATATATCTGCTGGTGTTTTTGGTACATTTTCACAAACATGAGGAAGTATGGTGGAAGAGGCAGCGGACATTGGCTTTGGGGGCCAGCTGGTACTGATGGTGGTGGTGGTGCATCTGCTGGTAGTGCCAAAAGCGCAATAGCACCTAAGGCAGGAGGTGTTGAGCCTGCGTCATCGTCTGGCTCCAGAAGGCCTGGAAGGCTCCCTTTCCTGGGAGTAGGTAAACCGCTTTTAAAGCCGGAGCATCAGGAACAGGTTTTGGCTTACTTTGCAGAATAAGCCTCCAGCTGCATCGCCTCCTCTTTTGAAGTTTCAAAAAATGCAAGCACTGAGTTGTCAGTGCAGACTCCTGGTCAGGAAAAACACCTTTCCTTGTGTCCTTCACCCCCACCAAAAGTGAAGGATGCGGCAGGCCACACTTCAGATTACTCCATGGAGATCTTTTCACATACCATGCCTGGGTTATCAAGTCAAATCCTGAATTCCCTGGTCCAAGATGAATCTGACAAGGAGTGCACTGATGCACAGCCACTGCTAGATGATTCTGCTGGCACATTCACCCAGAGCACTACATTGCACTCGCAGTCTACTGAGCCAGAATCTGACCCTGATAAAACTCAGGTGCCCATTCCCGCATACTATACCACCTTACACGGTGACACAGAGGAAAGTGCAGATGAAATTGAAGAGGAGGTAATGGATGACCCAGTTGATGACCCGGATTAGCATCCATTGGGGGAAGAAGGTGCCACTGGCAATAGTTCAGAAGAGGAGAAGGATCCGCATCAGGCATCGACATCTTGCAGCGGTTAAAAAAACAAAAAGTGTTGCAGGACAGCTTGGCCAGACAGTCAAATTAGCACAGCTTGCAAACCCTGAAAATATATCCCATAGTAGGAAGAGTGCAGTGTGGAACTTTTTTGACCAAAATCCTATTGATGAGGCAAATGTTATCTGTAAGAATTGCGGAAGGACCTGTAGCCGAGGGAAAAATCTCTGAAATTTGAATACCAGTTGCATGCTTAGACATTTAATCACCATGCACTTGCAAGCGTGGACGGACTGCTAAACCTCAGGCAGCACATTTGCACCTACTCCGACTGAAGGTAGCCAGCAACACTCCATCGCTTCCCCTCCTGTAAGGCCACCGGTTAGCACACCACCAGCAAGAAATGTTGAGGTGTCATCGCAAGGCCAAAGCAGTCAGGGAATCACAATGTTTTTGCAACAAAAGAATGAATCTAGGCCATCACCACCACCACCATCACCAACCCCCTCTCAGTCCGTCATGTCCACCGCTAATTACCCCATATGCAGCTCTCAAGTCCAGCTCACCCTAGCAGACACACTGAGTAGGACAAGAAAGTACTCATCCTCTCATTCACGTACACTGGCTTTGAATGCCAAAATTGCCAAGCTGATCTCATTAGAGATGATGCCCTTCCGTTTGGTTGAAAGCGCAGCATTCTGAGAGCTCATGGCCTATGCTATGCCACGCTATGACCTACCCAGTGGGCACTTCTTTTCTAGAAAAGCCATCCCTGCCCTCCACCTGCATGTGAAAGACCGCATTGTCCATGCACTCAAACAATAAGTAAGTGGAAAGGTGCACCTCACAACAAATGCATTGGCCAGTAGGCATGGCCAGGTCGTTATGTGTCCATCACTGTGCACTGGGTTAATGTGGTGGATGCAGGCTCCACGGGGGACAGCGGCGGTGGGACAGTGCTGCCTAGCCCACGGTATAGGCAACAGTTGGCTTTCGACCCTCCTCCTCCTCCTCAGAAGCGAAAGTTCATCGACAGAGTGCAGTCGCATGAGCACTCCATCCGCAGCTGCCAGTGTTGCACACGAGGTGTCTCACTATCGTACAGCTAGTGGTAAGCGTCAGCAGGTTGTTTTAAAGATGATGTCTTTGGGTGACAACAGACACACCACGGAGGTACTGGCCGACTACTTGCAGCGAGAAACTGAGTCATCGCTGGGCAGTCTACATTTGAGCCAGGCAAGGTAGTCAGTGATAACGGCCATAATTTTGTGGCGGCCATAGCCCTGGCAAAACTCAGACACATACCTTGCCTGGCTCACACCTTGAACCTGGTGGTGCAGTGCTTCCTAAATAATTATCCAGAGTTAACAGTCCTGCTCCATAAGGTGCGAAGACTGTGCTCGCACATCTTTTGCTCGCCCATAAACTCCAGTCGTATTCAGAGGCTGCAGCGATCGCTCCACCTCCCCAAGCACCGACTAATCATAGACGTTGCAACAAGGTGGAACTCCACCATGCACATGGTTGAGAGGTTGTGCGAACAGATGCAGGCTGTAATGCATTTGTGGGAGGATACAAGGGCAGGCAGTTTGAGGTCAGACATCGAGTTGTCGGGTGTGCAGTGGTCAAAGCTGAAAGACCTCTGTAAAGTCCTTTAGTGTTTTGAGGAATGCACACGGCTGGTAAAACGGAGACGACGCCATCATAAGCATTAGCATTCCACTTATGCGTCTGCTCATGCAAACTTTGACGCACATTAAGGATTAGGTGTCTAAAGCGAAGGAGAAAGAGGCGGAGGAGGAGGAGGGAAGCCTTGATGACAGTCAGCCATTGTCTGCTCTGGAAACTGTCCTGGACGAGGTGGAGGAAGAGGAGGAGGAGGATGAGAGGGATGATTATTTTGGGGAGGAGGATGCTTCTTAAGGGGCAAGAGAAAATGTTGGCTTGACAAGGTCAGGTACAGGGTTTGTGCCTTTTTTGGGGATGTGGATTTGGCAGAAAGGGCTACTCCACCCACCACTGTCGGTGCATCATTGACATCTGGAACATTGGCCCACATGTGTGATTATGTCTTGTGTATCCTAAAAAGGGTCCCCCACATTGCCAAAATTACGAAGGATGAGGACTACTGGTTGGCCAGCATCCTCGATACACGCTATAAAGGCAAATTACAGAACATCATGCCACAAGAGAA
The DNA here is from genome assembly GCA_033576555.1 of Oophaga sylvatica. NCBI lineage: Eukaryota > Metazoa > Chordata > Amphibia > Anura > Dendrobatidae > Oophaga > Oophaga sylvatica. Next base: position 304,346,053 of record JARQOD010000006.1, read on the forward strand.
CCTAGAGCTAATATTGGCGAACAAACAAGCAACTCTGGTAAACCATTTGTTAGAGGCATTCCCAGCACACAGAAGCAGTGCAGGTTCTACCACGAGCCGTACTGGGCAACATGGAAGAGGTGTTCATGGTGTACACAGCTGAACTGGCGTTGGAGACAGGGGTTTCATGACCATGTTGTGGACTGATTTCTCGAGTACCGCTCACACGACTGTTAATAATGAATCGATTGCAACAGACAGGAGACAGCAGTTGTCAACTATGATTCAAAATTACCTCTCCTTCCCTATCGATGTTCTCCCTTACAGTTCATTCCCCTTTGACTACTGGGCCTGTGAACTGGACACCTGGCCTGAATTGGCACAATATGCCTTACAGGAGCTCGCTTGCCCTGCTGGTAGTGTGCTATCAGAAAGAGTCGTCAGTGCTGCTGGATCAATCCTGACAGAAAGAAGGACTCGGCTGTCGACCCAAAATGTTGGTGATCTCACCTTCATTAACCCCTTCCCGACCTTTGACACAGCGTATGCGTCATGAAAGTCGGTGCCAATCCGACCTATGACACATACCCTGTGTCATGAAAGGATCGCGTTCCTGCGGGCCGGGAGACTGGGGTCACTCAAAGGTCACCCGACCCGCAGTTACAGGACCCTTTGTGCTTCACCACAGGGGGGTTGGCTTAACCCCCCCGTGGCCACGATCGCTCTGATTGACTGTTAAAAGTGAAACAGCCAATCAGAGCAATCTGTAATATTTCACCAATTTAATTGGTGAAATATTACAATCCAGCCATGGCCGATGCTGCAATAGCATCTGCCATGGCTGGACACCGAGAACCTGACCCCCCACACGTAGTCACGGCAGCGATCGGCCACCGCCACCGAAAGATGGCAGCGATCGGTCACCGCCGTCACTAACAGCTCCCCTCGTCCTGACCTCCGCAGCCCCCACCTTCCGATCCCCCCCCTAACCTTCCGACCACCCTACTCACCTCTCCCGATCCACCGATGTCCCTGGATCGTCCCGCCGTCCGCCCGGGCCTCTTCATGGGCGCCGTCATCTTGGAAAATGGCTGGCGCATGCGCAGTGCGCCCGCCGGCCGGCGCATGCGCAGTGCGCCCCCCAGTGTCCAAAAATTTATTTTGATCACTGTGATAAACTGTCACAGTGATCAAAATAAAAAAAGTAAATGAACCCCCCCTTTATCATAGGTAGGGACAAATAAAAAAAATAAAGATTTTTTTTTTTTCCTATTAGGCCCTGTGCACACGTTGCGGATTTTGCTGCGGATCCGCGGCGGATTTCGCTGCTGATCCGCGGCGGATCAGCAGCGAAATCAGCCGCGGATGCGCAGCGATATCTGCCGCGGATCAGCAGCGAAATCCGTCGCGGATCCGCAGCAAAATACACCGCGGATCCGCAGCAAAATCCGCAACGGTGGCTGATTTCGCTGCGGATCCGCGGCGGATTTCACTGCAGATCCGCGGCGGATTTCGCTGCTGATCCGCGGCTGATTTCGCTGCAGATCCGCGACTGATTTAGCTGCGGATCCGCGACTGATTTCGCTGCTGATCCGCGGCGGATTTCGCTGCTGA
>JARQOD010000006.1:304347745-304386771 GCA_033576555.1 Oophaga sylvatica
TATCACTAACCATTTCTCTAGGCCTCTCCCAGCTTTCAACCAAAGTACTGGTTCTCAGCCACAAAGCTATCCACAGTGCAGCACCCCTCCTACATCTCCTCCCTCATTTCTATCTATCGGCCTAACCGACTGCTGCGCTCTGCAAACGACTTTCGACTAACCTCTGCACTAATACGTACCTCCCACTCCCGACTCCAAGACTTCTTCCGCTCTACGCCAATCCTCTGGAATGCTGTACCCCAAGAAATTAGGACTATCCACAATTTGCATGGTTTCAGGCGCTCCCTCAAAACACATTTGTTCAGAGCGGCCTATCACATTCACTAATCAAAGTCATTCTATGTATTCTGTGTAAGTGTGTGTGTGTCTCTAGCCCATTCACTATCTCCATCCCTCAGTCCCTTAAGATGGCTGGAACATCATTGTAAATGCACCATTGTATATAAACACCTATACTTTGTATCTCCCCCATCTCATTGTACATTGTAAGCTGTCACGAGCAGGGGCGACTTATTTAGCTTAAATTATTGTATTGTTAACGTTGTTACTTATGACTTGTGTTCTGAAACTGCTAAACTGTAAAGCGCTGCAGAATATGATGGCGCTATATAAATAAATATTATTATTATTCCTCTGAGCTGCTCCCACCACCTTCCTGTTCCTCATGCCATGTTGGGTCTTGGACCTCATCATCTCCACTACCCTCTTCCAACACCTGCTGTTGGGTGGTCTGCCCAGCACCATGCTCAACAGAAACTGGCACCTGGGTCTCATCATCATCAGATGCGTTCTGCGGTGTGCTGACCATCGGCACTGTCTCACCCGCCTCTTCAGATTCAGAGAGACACAGCTGTTGCGCATCACTGCATACTCCCTCTTCACATTACAGAATGCTGCTTGGCTGGGCCCCTGTTTGCAAGCCAATAGATTCTGAGAACAGAAGCAGACACTCAGCTGGCTCCTGTACAGAACTCTCTGACTGCCTGGGCAATTTGCCAGGCGGTGAAGAGACAGATGGTTGCCCAACAGTGCTGTGGTCCTGAGAGGAGGTGGAAGCAATTGAAGTCGATGCATTGGCTGACATCCAAACAACAACGGCTTTAATTTGTTCTTCCCGCAGCAGGGGGTACTCCGAGCTCCTACAAAAGTGCGCATAAAGGAACGCTCACGGGGAAAACTGGTGGATGCTGTGTCACTGGGGCCGCAGCAGCCACAGAATCCCCACGTCCTCTCCCAGAAGAAACTCCACGACCACGTGCCTTACTCCCTGCCTTCTTCATCTTGGTAGATTGATAAAGAAAGTCTGAAAAGTTATAAGGTCTAAGTGTGGTTATTCCGCAGAGACTGCAGTGAACACTGCACACAACTGTTCGCTACCCAACGCGTCTCAGCAGGAAGGCAGTTGTGCGTCAAAACAAAGCACAAGCATACATCCATGTACCCTGTTTATAAAGCTATATAAAAAAAATTATGTAGTAGTGACGCACACTTTATTGAGGTACAGTATTACATCGCCATTCACCATCTGTGGCTATGCAGTGTCATCTATATATACCTTATCTATCTGTTGTCATGCTTCCAAGTCGACAGTCAGCCATAAATAGCAATTTTCACTATGCACTATGCACTTTTTAAAGGTTATGTTTGTTAATAAAAATGATTATTGCCACATATTATGAGTATTACATGATGGAAATTGTATAATTTTGTATAAACTATTTAGTGACATTATTCAGCAAATGGAACATTTTAGTAATATCACAGATAACTTGTAATGCTGATGATGTTTTGAAGTTAGACATTCATTGTCTATACAATAAAAATGGTGTACATACTGTTACTTATCCATCATTAATGGATTCAGATATGTACTTGTATGCTTTTATGTACAACCGTATAGCAGATTCCTTAACTAATTTATTTTGTGGTTTGCATTGCTGTTCAACATGTTAATGTATGTGTTTATGTTTGTCAATTCTTTATTTATCTAGATATTAGTTTAAATGAAATCATCATCTTATGGTAGTAAAGGTTATCTTTCTCTTGTTTGAAGTATAGACATTTAAAATTGACAGGTAACAAGGAAATTACTTGATCTAGTATTTAAACATCCTCCTTGACCCTGGGCTCCAACACCGCCAGTTGTTGCTCGGAAGTGCTGTTAGCACAGTCAACACTTGCTCCTGTGTTACTGGGGTTCAGTAACGTCAGCTGGTCCTCGGTTGTGCCATTGGCTCTTTTCCTTCTGCTGCCCCTCCGGGTTCCAGTACCGTCAGCTGGTTCTCCGCAGTGCCTTTGGCCTAGGTGCCTCCATCTCGGTATCCGAGTTCCAGCAACGTCTGCTGGTCCTTGGTAGTGCTTTGGAGCACAGATACCTCCTGCTTAGTAACCGTGTCCCAGTAACGTCAGCTGGTCCTCGGTTGTGCCATTGGCTCTTTTCCTTCTGCTGCCCCTCCGGGTTCCAGTACCGTCAGCTGGTTCTCCGCAGTGCCTTTGGCCTAGTTGCCTCCATCTCGGTATCCGAGTTCCAGCAACGTCTGCTGGTCCTTGGTAGTGCTTTGGAGCACAGATACCTCCTGCTTAGTAACCGTGTCCCAGTAACGTCAGCTGGTCCTCGGTTGTGCCATTGGCTCTTTTCCTTCTGCTGCCCCTCCGGGTTCCAGTACCGTCAGCTGGTTCTCCGCAGTGCCTTTGGCCTAGGTGCCTCCATCTCGGTATCCGAGTTCCAGCAACGTCTGCTGGTCCTTGGTAGTGCTTTGGAGCACAGGTACCTCCTGCTTAGTAACCGTGTCCCAGTAACATCAGCTGGTACAAGATTGTGCTACAAATACAAGATACAGAACAAGAGACACAAGAACAATAAGCAGAAGATCTAAAAGCAGAAGAAAATGAAGTATAAGACCAAAATGAAGAGCAAAATATATGCTCTAAATTCTAAGCAGAAGAAGACTAAGCAGTGTATGGGGGTGAGTCCGTTCCTCCTCGTGGTGCCCCTGGAAAATGCCTGCTGCTGCAGGCTAAACTGAACACGGACAAATACTGTTGTAATTTAAATCTTTTGTGACAGCAAGAACGGAAGGATGAAAAATTCATACTTTGACAGATTACAAGTACAGGATTCTCTGTCACAAATAAGAATATGATGAAGAAGATGAAGCAGAATATGAATAAGAATAATAGTTTAATAAGAAGAATATGAGTAATGTTAACAAAGATGAATAGCAAGAAGTTTAAGAAGAAGATAAAGAAGGTGAAGATGAAGAATAATTTGATGAAAAAGATGATGCTGCAGAAGATTATGAAGGAGAAAGTGTGTGAAAAGTTAAAAAGGTGAAGATGAAGAGCATGGAAGTTGTGTAATATACATATTTGCCAAAATAGAAAAAACGTTAACAACATTGTCAATTTCTTCGTCAATCCGAACATCTTTAAAAAAAAAAATATTTATGCTATTCCATTTGATTGGGTTAAACATCTATGCCTTTAATGTCTCCTCATCCTCAACCTTCCCCAATACATTCTACATTACTCTTTCTTGTTTTCCTTCATGTACAATTAACCAACAAGGCAAGAATGGGGTTTTTTTAATTTCGATATTTTGTTCCCATAGACTTACATGGGACTTCCGGTATCGGTATCGGGTATCGCCGATATTTTTTGGGTATCGGCGATACCATTCCGATTCCGATACTTTTGGATATCGGAAAGTATCGCTCAACTCTACTCAACACTAATTATCTGCTATCCAACTGACCATCTGCATGCACTGTTCAGGCTTAAAAAGTCATTACCGTGCCTCCTTGCAAAGTGGTACAGGAACCTATATGCCATGGAAGGGTGTACTTCTTGTGCTCTAACAGGTGTAGTCGCACCTGCCACACGTCCTCGGCATTTGCGTGCACCATCATCTGCACTTTCACTTCCCCGTCCCTTACCGCACGCCTTACACCTAACCAAGTTTATTTTTAATAAAATAATAAATTTGGTCCTCTGCAGCAGTCTAATACCCCCGTAATGTAACAGAAAGAGCCCAAAAGTGTATGGATGACAATCAAATTAAATCCAGATAAATGTTTCAACTTTTTTGAGTGTTTTATGCCACATAAATGTACCACAAAGCATGTAATACTGCATTGGTGAGAAATTTAACCCAGAAAACATTTGAAATACTTTTTGGAGAGTTAGATGTCAGAAAAACGTTCCACTGAACACATGAATCTGTATGGCTGAGTAATGTAAGACTGCTACATTTTTGAATGCTTTTTGTCAGTTTTATAGATCACAGGAAATGTCCCCCAGACCACATAATACTGTATAAGTGACAAATTTAAGACTGCAAAATTTGTAAACACTTTATGCAGTGTTGTATAAAAAAATAATCCAGAACACAGAATAGTAAGAAATTTAACACAGGGAATTTTTTTTACGATTTTTTGAATGTTATGTAACACAAAAAAGTAACACAAATCACGTAATACTCAATGGATCAAATGATATAAAAAATTTTCACACACCCCCAAAAATGCAGCTATATCTTTGCCAATGGACTGCACAGCCCTAATCCGTCTAGAGACTGGATTCTGTCACTATCCCTGCTCCTGCAACTCTCTCTCCCTCCCTAGGCTAAATTCAGATTGTATGTGATACAAACATCAAAGCAAACAATTAGCCCTTAGAAAGTTGATGATTCAGCTTCAGCACTAGTTTCAACACTACAGGCATCTGATTCATTATACTGTACATACACAAGCCAAAACAAGCATTCTCTCCCTCCAATACGAAGTGTCACTAAGCTGTGCAATGGTGTCTGTGTGCCAAGCTGGGCTGCAACTATTCATTTATAACAGATGGCCAGTGAATCACAGTGATGTCACAACCAAGATGGCCAAGGCATTACAGTGAAGCGCAGGCAATCCCAGCATACTTATTGGCCGTGCAACAGGCACCAAAAATGTGGGCGGGTATTTAAATTTTACATAGAGCACCTCCCATTACTCGCCAAGCAACCCGTACATCCGAGTACCCTGATACCCGTGTGATAACTGAGTATCACCAAACAAGTTCAATTATCTCTTTTGTCAACCTTAGATGCCAAACTCAGATGTCAAAGCCACATGTCAAAATCATATGTCATAGTAAGAAATCAAAGTCAGATGTCAAAGACACATATCAAAGTCAGATGTCAAAGTTAGATATCAAAGTCACATATCAAAGTCAGATACCAAAGTCACATATCAAATCATATTTTAAAGTCAGATGTCAGATGTCAAAGTCACATGTCAAAGTCAGGTGTCAAAATCAGTTGTCAAAGTCAGATATAAGATTTAGGTGTCAAAGTTAGTTTTCAGACAGCGTATTTAGCCTCAAACTGACATGCTGATGTTTCACTTTGATATCTGATCATATCCTAAAATGGACACAGTACTCTAGTTCCAAAACAGCTATGTAGTTAGAAAAAATAAAATTCTGAGTAAAATAAAATTTATAAAGCTTAGGGAAAAAGGTGTACATTCAAGTTAAAGAACACACATTGTATTCAGGCTATTATTTTCAATTAAACATAGCAGAGGATAAAAGGAATGTTAAGCAAAATTCCTGAGTTACCACTTATGAACATTCAGTTTTTTTTGGGATTGTGCCAGTCTCTTAACAACCTACAGCTTACAGGAGGATTTGACATGCATTAACCATGTACTTTCTTTTTTAAAATTTAGGATTGAAGAACACTCAGGAGGTAAATGGAGACATTATGAGGTTTCAATAGGCAGCAGAATTTTGAAAGGATATTTTGAAAAGAATTTGTTCTTTTTAAGCACCTTTCAAGGTTTAGAATTGTTTCAACTTTCATTAACTGAATCTTGAAGAAATTCACAATAGTTGTGGTTATAAGGCAAGTATGAATCACTTTTAACTTACTGTATTTTATAACTCATTTGTTTATTTATTTATTTTAAGCATTGAAAAGTGTATGAATCATATTTGTAATTTATATCCCTTCTTTACTAGAGTTACTAATTTATCTTATTGTAAAATCAATTCAAAGCAACGTTTTAACAATTTTCTATTTTAAGAAAGCATTAAAAAATTGCCATAATTGTACATTTATCTGAAATCTCTGGTCCTAAAAGTTATTCATATAGTACACTTGTACATTTAGGTAATCATTTGTATTAATATTAGTATTCCACCTAAAATGTTCAATTTTCAAATGTTTTTTTGTTCATTCGCATTTAGTTGCTAAGTTCTAAACTAAAATATGTCTGAGGCTGATGGCTCAAAGGGGTAACCTTGGACAGACTTTGCAAAGCCACTCTGTCTAAAATGTCACAGAGGAACAGCAGTCTTTACTATTTAATCTCAATGTAGTGATCTGGACTTACAAAGGGGTCCTATGGGTGGCATTTACAGCATGAAAAAAAGGAAAAAAACAGCAACTTCAAAAATCATAAAACATCACATTTATTAGTAGATTAAAACATGAAAAGGAAAAATAAAAAAAAAACATGATAGCAGTTGACGCGTTTCGAGCTACACCAGCTCTTAATCATGACATGATTAAGAGCTGGTGTAGCTCGAAACGCGTCGACCGTTATCATGTTTTTTTAAATGTTTCCTTTTCTTGTTTTGATCTACTAAAAAATGTGATATTTTATGATTTTTGAGATTGCTGGATTTTTCCTTTTTTTTCAAGGTTTACTTACTCAGGAAACGAGCCTGAAGTCTCCGTGCACTGCACCCTTCTTCTAGGCATTTCTCAACTCGGTGAGCTGAAGGTTGCTCCATTGTGTTTTTCTGCATTTACATCATAACTGTTGGTCGAAGGAGCTTGAATTATACTACTACCTGGATTAACAAAATCAGGAAATAAAATCATAACTGGTGTCAGATACCATGAGATCAGTCAAAAGCAAAGACATACAAGATTGGTCTAGAACATGGGAAATTTCCAAGACTCTGTCATGGTGAAATGCCAGATCAGGAATAGGATCACAACAACAGGAATAAAGTATCAAAGATTAATAGTGTGTGGTATTGACACAAAACCCACAACAAGGAGTCGATTACCCCTGCTGATCAGCAGGAAACATACACTTTCTGGCTGGGCAACACCACTAGTCACGGCCACACTAAAACCCAGTGACTGAGACAGACATCTATCAAATCTGTCCAGGTAAGGATATAACTAATATATCTTATGAGATGAAATATTGACTTACAATTGTTACATTTATAGATACAAATAATTATGTAAAAGGGAATTTATTGCTACCTATATTTTAGGGAACTTATTTTCATTTTCCTATTTATATCTATAGCTACAGATAAGAGGTAACATACCAAACAGGAAGCCAGGTCTCAGCTATGGTACTCAAAATGAATTAGAATTAGAAATTAGAATTAAAGTGATCCTTCTGTTCGCTATATTGCTCCAAATTGCATATTAATTGCTGAATATAAAGTTAATAAATTTGGTGTCTAGCATTTTACCATTCTGCTATGGTTCCTCAAATTTCTCATCCTCTTTTTATTTGGGTAAAGTGGTTGCCAACTTCCCAGACTACTCTACACAAAGTACACTTATTTAGTCTATTCTCCTGGATGTTCTGCAGTTGATGTCAATCTTAGGCTATGCTCCCACAGTACAAATTCAATGGATTTTCCTCTGCGTATTCACTTTCGGAAAGTCCACTGTGTTTTGAAATACAAGCAAAGTGCATGAGTTTTTGCGAATGTGCATGCACGTGTTGCAAAATATATACACAGAGAAAACTGACTGGACATGTGGTTAAAGATATGCAGCATGAAAATTTATGCCTATGATATACAGTTATAGTAGCTAGAGGTTATCGGATCTTTTGAAATTCAAATTCGCTGACTTTGCCACATTTTCTTCAAAAGTTAAATTTTTAAAGAATAAACTTGAGTGAATCCCAAAATGGAAAGCTTGTATTTTGTCAGAAAATACTCATGGGGAGAGGAGAGAAAAAAAACTAGTTAACCATTAGAGCTTACAGTCTACAGAGGAAAGAAAGAGGACCCTGTTTACAATAAGGGCTTTCACTCTACAGGAAAAAGAGACAGGACCCCTACGACCATAAGAGCTTACACTCTACATCGGAGAGAGATTTAAGCAGTGACTCTGGAGATAGAAAATGAATCTGTTGTATAAACTGTGCTCCATTGTTGTTAGGGTTTGCGGAACGCACTAAATAAATTATGATGGTAAAGTGTGTTTGCAACTGGGGTCCACCGTGAAGAGATCGAAAACCACAGCTAGTGTGAACAATGGTGAATAGAAGGTAGCGGAATGGCAACCTCAGCACACAGTGTTAACCGTCACATTGCGTGAGCAGCAAACTTGATAGCGGACTCTGTTACTTCACAGAGCGGCAAACAAGTTGTAGAAAACTGAGCGCTGTATCCTGTTAGATGTCAAAGGAATGCAGCGGGAAGACGCTAGTTGGGGTCCCTATAACTCACCCCCCTCTATGCTGGTGATTGAGCCTGCCCTGTCACACGGTCTGTGCGAACTTGCAGATGCGATGCCGTCGCCCAGTGCAGGTGTTAAACTCAAGCAGGAGTTCCCACCCTACACTGCCTGACTAGAACCACACTCGAAGTGCAAGTAGCAGCACATGTGCATACAGGGTGGTAACAGTCCCACCTACACACACACAGCAATACAAGTGATCTTAACGCACCGACAGGAGCCCCAAAGATCCTTTTATAGACTGCGCCTAAGTCGAGTCAGACAGACCTTACTCGCGGGCCAATCCGGAGCCAGCACAGGACGACCGACCACCAATGAGAGATCGCAACCTCACGAGCATGCTCAGTAGAGCGAATCCTGTACTTAGCCTCAGGAATGACTGCTCGCCGCTGTCTATTGTTAGTTACCATAGCTGGACATGGAGAGGCAGCGGTAACAACGCGCACAGCCCGAGTCTGAGCAAGACACTGAGACCGGCGTCTTTGTTGAGCAGTATCTACTGTGGTCGAGACTGAATGGGAGACCTCAGGAGAAGATAAGGCTTGGGATCCACCCTGTGCAGAAGGGAGAATCCCAATGCCTAAAGGTACTGCCACACTTAGCGATCTCGTTAGCGATCACGATAACGACGCAAGCTAATGAGATCGTTGGTGTGATCTCTTTTAGGTCGCTAGTAGCTGCCAAAAAGGAGATCTCATAAATGACACATCAGCGGTCAGCGATCTCTTTAACGACTTTGGCGTCGTTAGGATGTCATTAGCATGTACTGAGCGCTTCTGATTCATAGGAATTTCCAGCATCGCTCCTGCTCTCTGCGTACTGCTAGCCTGCTTTGCAACTTCTGCGATCCTCTTTGTGACGCAAAAGAGAACTTACAGATATTACGATCCACTCCGTGATGCTAAAATCCCTAGTCCCACCTGCGCCGCTGTCATATGCGTCACAAACGAGGTCGCTCGTCGTTTGCAAAAGGTGCCAAACACAGCGATATAGGCTCACCAGCAGGATGCCAATGATCAAAAAACGGTCCAGAACGCTAGTGAACAATCAGCGACATCACAGCAGGGGCCACATCGTTGCTACATGCCACACACAACGAGGTCGCTAACGAGATCGCTAAATAGTGACGTTTTTGCGATCTCGTTAGCGATCTCGTTAGCAATCTCGTTTAGTGTGGCATACCCTTAACAATTGTGCTCTCAGCCACCGACTGAGGTATGTGTGATACAGCTCCTTTCAGTTGAGACACAAGTCTCATGAAACTGTATGTCTTCAGTCTGCAGTATGTCCTGACACGTGACTAGGATAGACTGAAGTTTGAATTATATCAGGGGTAGTGTTGAGCGATACGATATTGCAAATATCGGTTATCGGCCGATATTAGCTGTATCGGCCTTTCGATTCCGAATACCGATATTTTCGTCATATCGGATACCGGAATCGGATTTGTCACTGTCACTGTCAGTGTCCGTCGGTCGGGTCTGTCAGGAGTCAGCGGCACTTACCCGGCAGAAGATCTCCGGCGGTCACGTCATGGACTGCTTGATGGCCGCCATTATCTTCTCCCTGGCGGTCACATGCAGTTTTTCGCGATAACTGCAGTGACTGCTGGGTAATCCCGGCCGTAAAGCAGTCAGTCCGATGAGTCACCGCCGGGGAAGCAGGTAATCAGCTGTGCTGCGCCGGGATGACAGCCTCTGCCTGTCATTCTGATGTAGCAGAGCTGGATCGTCGTGGGACACTCGTTACTATGGACTGCGTCGGACAGGTGGTATACTGCTGTTTTTTTTTTTCATTTTTTTACAGGAGATCGATGGCGTCGCAGGATGAGACTGTAATAAAAGTAATGAAAACTGTTGTTTTTTTTATTAAATTAAAAAACTTTTATATGAACATTCACCCGTCCGGTACATCAACAATTTAACTATTTACATACAGGGACCCTGTCCGGGTTATTTATAATTCTTTGGCAGGGGTGTTCCAGGTACCACCTGGTACTCTTCTGATGCTTGCCAAACATCCGAGACACCAAGGACCACCAGGACCTGATGACGTCGTGTGGCCTGTACAGTCAAGTCGTGACCCGCTATCTGTGTCTGTGTGGCCACCTCTTTCATCTCCCTCCGGGTCTGGAGCCCTATGTCACGGACTGAACGAACCCCAGGGGCCTAACAGGCGCCGGGTACGGGCCAGCTATAGTTATCATGTCCATAGCTGGGGCTGCTGAGGAGACCACTGAGGGAGGCTGGGGAGATTTACGGCGTGGGGTGGGCACTTGTGCAGAGGCCTGGATGTGGGAGGCTGAAGGCTCCGAGGGTCTCACAGGTTCCTGACACTCTGGGGAGTAGGGGTCGCACCTGGTAACATTTAGGGCGTACCATCCATTGTAACCCCAGTTTCGGGTGTAAGTCACCAAGTCTCCTGGCAACAGGTCCCTCCCCGGGTGTCCTTCTGGGAGGTGAGCCTCCACGTCCCGCCGGGTCACAAAGACTTCTAAATAAAGTCCAGGCTCCTTGATGAAGCCCCAACCACCTTTCAATTTAAAGCTCCGTACTGCACCCTTACGCCGCGGCTCCCTCAGGGTTCCTTTATCTTTTCTCATCCGGTCCTTATCTGCCCGGTCCTTCTCCAGGTTACGTTGCCAAAGTTTTTGGGATTCTCGCTGCTCCCCTTGTCGCTCTGCTTCCCGCTCCCAACGTCTCCACTCTTCCTCCTGACGCCGGTTGAAATTCTCCTCCAGCTGCTCCATGTCTCCACCATCAAATGCCAGCTTACCATGTCCGGTTTGCGGCAGCTCTCCTGGCGCCCCCAGTCCTGGCGGCGCTCACCTGTGGAGGACGGCTGTGGAACAGATGACAGTCGGGGCTCCGGTACAGACAGGTACACCTCTGGTGCCTGCGCGGCCTCCTCCATGAGGACGGGTGTCGCTTCTTCTGTCTCAGCGACGGGGGCAGACAGCGGGATCTGGGGTGCTGCCGGTGCAGAGTTTTTGGCAGGAACGGGTGCCTCCACTGCGACAACGTCAACCGGATCACATTGCAAGGGCTGGGATGCCCGCACGGACTCCTCTACTAGAACGGGTGCCTCACCATCCGGTACAGACACTTCAGGTAAGAGGGATTGGCGCCGCTCCAAGTTTAGTTTTAGGGCACGCCAGCTGGCTTCCATCCTGGCGACCTCCTCCCGGTGCCGGGCCAGGCCTCTTAGGGTATCCTCCGCTTCTTGCAGCGTAGGAGGGTTTCCAGGCCGGGTGCCCAACGGTGGTTCCGTGGCGATCGGGTCGCTTCCGTGGGGGGAGAGCTCTGACTGCTCCATCCCTTCACACTTCTGCTCGTGTCCATTAGCCATCTCTGCCAAGTCACATGTGTCATTAGCATCTGTAGAGGGCCCCTCTTTTGTAGTGAGGCGGGACCTTCGTGTTAGTTTCCGCACACTGAGGAGGATGAGGAGGCGGAACTGAATAGCTGTGGGGCACGATCTTACATTGCAGTACCATTTAGAGTGGTCGGCCATCGTTTTCACGCCACTGAGTGAGTGTACACCCACGAAGAGCACGCCCTTCTTCTTCACCAGTGCCTCGTCGTGACGCAGATATGGCGGAAAAATGGCAAATACATTCTCTGATGATTTTAGCAATTCTCAAGCACAAAACCAGTTCAATTCAGGCACACAGGACTCGCTTATAGCGAGCTACAGAATCCTGTTCTTGACGCCCAAGAACAGTCGCACAGAGCCAGAGGTTTTGGGGGTACTCGGCACCGAGCCCGTCGACTTCTATGGGGTATGTCACGGCTTTACCCGGCAATTGAATCAGAGTCTATTTTACTATGTAGAAGTGTATAAACTATAAATATATGTATATATATATAATAATGTCACAATGACATCTATATAATATATATATATATGTATTCTATGTGTGTATATTTTGTGTTTACAACGAAAGAAAGGGTTTTTTTGTTGCGATTTTTTGTTCCCATAGACTTACATTGGACTTCCGGTATCGGAATCGGATATCGACGATATTTAGTGATATCGGCGATACCATTTCGATACGATATTTTTAGATATCGAGCAGTATCGCTCAACACTAATCGTTGGCTTTATTTTATCTCATTGTTCAAGAATCCCTTTAAGGAGCTACAGAAAAGGGCCTCAACCATTGAAAGTGGAGCCTGCTCACCAGTTACAGGAGGAATGGCATTGCAAACTTTACCAATAAAAATGTAACTTATTTGCAAAACTGAATACTATTTTTAATTGATTATATTGCAAATAGAAGTCTTTTTACATGCCTCATTGAGATTTTAGTCACTTTTTTGTGAGATAACCCTTTTAATGATCACTACTATAGCTCATGTTTCCAGTTCTAAGAATATTCATTAAGATTAATTTTACTACCTATAACCTCATGCAGGGCTGCCAATAGGGCATTACTGCCCTTTCTGGTCTATGGGGCCCGATGAGCAGAAGGGGCCTGCATCGGGCCCCCGATCCTCTGCTCACCAGGCCCGCAGAGGCAGGCTTCTGTAGCTGAGTAATTGCCCGTGCATCTGAGGTTCCCGCATGGAAAGAGTTAACAGCGGCCGACCAATCATAGGCCGGCAGCTGACGTCAGCAGGCACGTCCCCGGCATATGATGTCACTGTCATACGCCATAACAACTCTGCACACCTCAGATATGTCAGGTGGAGGACATCGCTGGAGCTTGGCCAGGTAAGGAGAAACTTTTTATTTTTTTGTAAAGTATGGAGGAGCATGATACCCCTATGAGGGGAGCATTATACCCTTATGGGGGAGCTTGATAACCCTATGGGGGAGCATTCTACCCATATGGGGAGCATGATATACCTTATGTGGAGCATTATATTATAGGGGAGCATTATACACCTATTGGGGAGCATTATACCCATACGGGGGAGCATGATACCCCTATGGGGTGCATTATATTATGGGGGAGCATTATACCCCTATGGGGAAGCATGATACCCCTATGGGGTGCATTATATTATGGGGGAGCATGATACCCCTATGGAGATGCATTATACCCCTATGTGGCTGCATTATACCCCTATGGGGGAGCGTTATACCCCTATGGGACTGCATTATATTATGGGGGAGCATTACACCCCTATGGGGCTGCATTATATTATGGTGGGAGCATTATACCCCTATGGGGGAGTATTATACCCCTATGGGGCTGCATTATATTATTTGGGAGCATAATACCCATATTGGGTGAGCATTATACCCCTATGGGGGAGCATAATACCCCTATGGGGTGCATTATATTATGGGGAGCATTATACCCCTATTGGGGGAGCATTATACCCATATTGGGGAGCATTATACCCCTATGGGGCTGCATTATACCCCTATGGGGGAGCATTATACCCCTATCGGGCTGCATTATATTATGGGTGAGCATTACACCCCTACGGGGGAGCATTATACCCCTATTGGGTAGCATTATATTATAGAGGTGCATTATACCGCTATAGGGCTGCTTTATACCGCCATGGGGATCATTATACCACTGTAGGGCTGCATTATACTACTATGGTGCTGCATTACACCTCTATATATGACTATGGGCTGCATTATACTGTTATGGGTCTGCATTATACTGCTATATATGTCTGTGGGATGCATTATACTACTATATATGACTATGGGATGCATTATACTATTATGAATGGCTGTGGGGCAATATGGAGAGACATGAGGCAGAATGGGAGGACACGTGGGGAACAGAATGAGAGGACATGTGGGGTCCAGATTTTGGGATATTATTACTGTAGGGGAAAATTAAATGATATTGTTTTTGAGGATACTGTTTTCAGTGTGGGGGAGAAGAGGTCCTATTATTGTGCAGGCGACAAGGTCGCTTTTTTTTCATCTGGCTTAGTATAGAGGTTGGGGAATGTGCTCTAGATAACTGTGTTATTTCCTTCAGAGACAAGTCCCGGCTGGAAGAAGTGATAGCGGTCTGAACTGGATGAAGAAGAAAAGTAAAGATGAAGGGACTTCAACTAGAGACGTCACTGGTGAGTCAGTATGAAACTTGTACACTTACCCTATATACTGTATACTTTATACAGATCTCCTGTGTATAATATCACTGGGGATCCATGTATTACCTGTACACTGACACTATATACAGAGCTCCTGTGTCACCGGTAATCACTGTATTACCTGTACACTGACACTATATACAGAGCTCCTGTGTATAATGTCACTAGTGATCATTGTATTACCTGTACACTAACACTATATACAGAGCTCCTGTGTATAATGTCACTGGGGATCCCTGTATTACCTGTACACTGAAAATATATACAGAGCTCCTGTGTATAATGTCACTGGTGATCACTACAAGAACACTGCATACTAAGTACAGGAGAACAAAGGAGTAAAAACAGTGTTAGGGATGGCGGAACGCACCAAATAAATATAAATAATAGGTGCGTTCGCAGCCTGGGGTCCACCGTGCAAGCAGAGCCTGCTGCTAGTAAGATGGCACAATATGGCGGTATAATCGAGCTCTGTTACTCCACAGAGTCGCAGATATACAGTGGTGGCCAAAAGTATTGGCACCCCTGCAATTCTGTCAGATAATTCTCAGTGTCTTCCTGAAAATGATTGCAATCACAAATTATTTGCTATTTTTTTCTTCATTTAATTTGCTTGCAAGGAAAAAACACAAAAGAGAATGAAGCAAAAATCAAATCCTTGATCATTTCACACAAAACTCCAAAAATGGGCCAGACAAAAGTATTGGCACCCTCAGCCTAATAATTGGTTGCACAACCTTTAGCCAAAATAACTGCGAGCAACCGCTTCCCGTAACCATCAATGAGTTTCTTACAATGCGCTGCTGGAATTGTAGACTATTCTTCTTCGGCAAACTGCTCTAGGTCCCTGATATTTGAAGGGTGCCTTCTCCAAACTGCCATTTTGAGATCTCTCCACAGGTGTTCTATGGGATTCAGGTCTGGACTCATTGCTGGCCACCTTAGAAGTCTCCAGTGCTTTCTATCAAACCATTTTATAGTGCTTTTGGAAGTGTGTTTTGGGTCATTGTCCTGCTGGATGACCCATGATCTCTGAGGGAGACCCAGCTTTCTCACACTGGGCCCTACATTATGCTGCAAAATTTGTTGGTAGTCTTCAGATTTCATAATGCCATGCACACGGTCAAGCAGTCCAGTGCCAGAGGCAGCAAAGCAACCCCAAAACATCAGGGAACCTCCGCCATGTTTGACTGTAGGGACCGTGTTCTTTTCTTTGAATGCCTCTTTTTTTTCCCTGTACACTCTATGTTGATGGTTTTTCCCAAAAAGCTCTACTTTTGTCTCATCTGACCAGAGAACATTCTTCCAAAACATTTTAGGCTTTCTCAGGTAAGTTTTGCAAACTCCAGCCTGGCTTTTTTATGTCTCGGGGTAAGAAGTGGGGTCTTCCTGGGTATTCTACCATACAGTCCCTTTTCATTCAGATGCCGACGGATAGTAGGGGTTGACACTGTTGTACCCTCGGACTGCAGGGCAGCTTGAACTTGTTTGGATGTTAGTCGAGGTTCTTTATCCACCATCTGCACAATCTTGCGTTGAAATCTCTAATCAATTTTTCTTTTCCTTCCACATCTAGGGAGGTTAGCCACAGTGCCATGGGCTTTAAACTTCTTGATAACACTGCGCACCGAAGACACATGAACATTCAGGTCTTTGGAGATGGACTTGTAGCCTTGAGATTGCTCATGCTTCCTCACAATTTGGTTTCTCAAGTCCTCAGACAGTTCTTTGGTCTTCTTTCTTTTCTCCATGCTCAATGTGGTACACACAAGGACACAGGACAGAGGTTGAGTCAACTTTAATCAATGTTAACTGGCTGCAAGTGTCATTTAGTTATTGCCAACACCTGTTAGGTACCACAGGTAAGTTACAGGTGCTGGTGATTACACGAATTAGAGAAGCATCACATGATTTTTCAAACAGTGCCAATACTTTTGTCCACCCCCTTTTTTTAGGTTTGGTGTGGAATTATATCCAATTTGGCTTTAGGTCAATTCTTTTTGTGTTTTTTCATTGAAAGCAAATTAAATGAAGATAATAATACCAAATAATTTGTGTTTGCAATCATTTTCAGGAAGAAACTGAGTATTATCTGACAGAATTGCAGGGGTGCCAATACTTTTGGCCACCACTGTAGAAGCTGTGGCACTATATGGCGGTAAGGCCGAACTCTGTTACTCCACAGAGTTGCTGTGGTAGAGACTGTGTCCTGTTAAGCTCACAGGAACACACAGTGTTAGGGTCTGCGGAACGCACCAAATATATGAGGTAGATAGGTGCGTTCGCAGCCCGGGGTCCACCGTGCAGGCGGAACTTGCTGCTAGTAAAATGGAGCAAGACGCGAACTCTGTTATCCCGCAGAGTCGCCAAAATAAACACCGCAATGCGCTGTGGCAATATGTGCGAACTCTGTTATTTCACAGAGCCGCTAGAAGGAGTGCCGCAGCGCTATATGGCGATGTGTGCAAACTCACTGAACACAACTGATTCGCAAAATAAACACGCTAGGGCGCTGTCTAGCGTTGAAAGCGAACCCTGTTACGTCACAGAGCCGCTGAGAAAAAGTTCTGTGTCCTGTCAGGCACCCAGGTATACAGTTAAGTGCTAAGCGAACATAGAACGTGATCATGCGCCAATGTCCTCGCGGGAGTCACCCGCAATCTATGGCGTCTGAACGCCAGACCCTGAATACGGCAATCAAACTCCTCACCGGTTATGCCGGTAATCTAGGGCATCTAGGACACCGACCCTGACCAGCTAGCATACCAAACTCCTCACCGATTAAGTCGGTATTCTAGGGGCTTATTTCAGCCGGGCCCTAACCCCACACACGCATGACCACACTGGCGCAAAGCATATAATGGTTGATACTAGAGCATGGCGGCTCAACATTGCCACCCTTTTATAATAACAGCTACAGGACCTGCCAGAAACAAGGACCAATGAAACTTGTTCCAGAACACCAGTAGTCACAGAACCTTCCTGGCAGACCAACAGGAGCTGCCGAAGCACCTGAGCATGTGACCCCTGATCTCCAATGAGAGATCTCACCCTGGGCATGCTCGGAAGGGAAAAAACAAGGACTTTGTCCTAAAGACGTCTGCTCGCCGCTAACCAGTACTGGCCACAATAGCAGAGTCTGGAGGAGCAGCAGTAATCCTCTGCACAATGCCAGACTGGGCGAGACGCTGGGACCGACGTCTAAGCTGAGCATAGTCCACTGCGGCCGGAGACGAATGGGAGACCACAGCCGGAATGGCTCGAGATTCCCCTTGTGCAGAAGCGGGAACTGGACCCCTAACACACAGATCACTGCAGAGAATAGCAGTCCGTGGTCATGCAAACAATAACGCAAACAACCAACTCCTCACCAGAGTAGCCGGTATTCTAGAGGCTATTTCAGCCAAGCCCTGAACACGTGCATACAAAAACTCCTCACCGGAGGTGCCAGTATTCTAGGGGCTTATTTCAGCCGAGCCCTAACCACATGCGTACATGACCACACTGGCGCAAAGCACATAACATAATTGACACTAGCGCATGGTCATGTGGCCAAGCAACCCTTTTATTGCAGCAACTACAAGACCTTCCAGAAAAGGACCAATGAGAAACTGTTTCGAACACAAGCAGTTTCAGGACCTTCCTGGCGGACCAATATGAGTTGCTACAGTGCCTGAGCATGTGATCCCTGATCTCCAATGAGAGATCTTACCCTAGGCATGCTCAGAAGGGGAAACGCAGGACTTAGTCCCAAAGACGTCTGCTTGCCGCTGACCAGTACTGGCTACAATAGCAGAACCTGGAGAGGCAGCAGTAATCCTCTGCACAGTATTAGCCTGGGCGAGACGCTGGGACTGAAGTCTTTGCTGAGCAGAGTCCACTGCGGCCGGAGACGGATGAGAGACCGCAGAGGGGATGGTTCGAGATTCCCCTTTTCCAGAAGCGGGAACTCGACCTCTAACTTACAGTAGCAAAATGTATTAACAGCAATCAATATCAAATATTCCAAATAGTAATTGGGGGGTCTCTCCTGGATCCACCCTTGGTATCCCATGCCTGGTTTCAATAGGTAAGTGTCATCCCACTTTAGTCATATGGCCACTAGGAGTACTATTTACATAGCTTTGGGTGACTCTCTGCCAGAAACATTAGAGGTTGCAGGCATGGCATACTAATGTATAGGGGTTTTATGTTCTTCAATTCCCAGCGCTTCATGCCTGCACTTACATATGGGCCTAATCAGCCCCTTCCCCCATTTTTCCTTTAATTTATTAAACATTCTGCCCAGTTATTTTTCAGGGACATCAGTACCTTACTCATATGTGGGAGTTATATACTGTTAGGGTTTGATTTCCCGCTGCTGCACAGGGGGAGTCTCGAGCCCGTCCCGCTGCGGTCTCCCATTCGTCTCCGGCCGCAGTGGAGCCTGCTCGACAGAGACGTCGGTCCGGGCGTCTTGCCCGCTCCTCTACTGTGCAGTGACTTGCTGCTGCCTTTCCTGGATCTGCTATTATAGCCAGTGCTGGAGCAGTCGTCTTTGAGACAAAGTCCTGCGTTTTCCCATCTGAGCATGCCCAGAGTGAGATCTCTCATTGGAGATCAGGGGTCACATGTTCAGGTGCTGCAGCGGCTCCTATTGGTCCGCCAGGAAGGTCATGTAGCTACGTTTGTTTGTAACAGCTTCTCATTGGTCCTTGTTCCTGGAAGGTCCTGTAGCTGTTGCTATAAAAGGGTAGCATGGCTGGGCCGCCATGCGCTAATATCAATCATTGTATGCTATGTGCCAGTGTGGTCATGTGTATGTGTGGATAGGGACCCGGCTGAAATAAGCCACTAGAATACTGACTTAATCGGTGAGGAGTTTGGTATGGTAGCTGGTCAGGGTCGGTGTCCTAGATGTCCTAGATTACCGGCATAACCGGTGAGGAGTTTGATTGCCGTATTCAGGGCCTGGCGTTCAGACGCCATAGATTGCGGGTGACTCCCGCTAGGACATTAGCGCATGATCACGCTTTATGTGCGCTTAGTACTTAACTGTGTATCTGGGAGCCTTACAGGACACAGTGCTTTTTCTCAGCGGCCCTGTGACGTAACAGGGTTCGCTTTCAACGCTAGTCAGCGCCCTAGCGTCTTTTCTTTGCCACTCAGTTGTGTCTAGTGAGTGCGCACACATCGCCATATAGCGTTGCGGCTCCTCTTCTAGCGGCTCTGTGGAGTAACAGAGTTCGCACTCATTGCCACAGCGCATTACGGCGTTTATGTTGGCAGCTCTGCGGGATAACAGAGTTTGCTTCTTGCGCCTTTTTGCCAGCAGCGGGCTTCGCCTGCACGGTGGACCCCGGGCTGCGAACGCACTTATTATTTATATTATTTTGTGCGTTCCGCCAGCCTTAACATATACAGCCTTCAATTATATGGTATTATCTGTATGTATAATTTTTGTGCTGACACTGAGCCTTGGGTCGTCTCCCCTCTATCCTTTGTGTATTTTGTATGGTGTTTATTGTACTACAATTTTACTATTTGGAATATTTGATGTTGATTGCTATTAATAAATTTTGCTACTGTATATGCTCCTTTGTTCTCCTATTTTTCATGTTTAGTCTGGAGCTTGAGCTTTATCCAGTTTTGAATCTTTAGTGTTCTATTTTGCACATTTTGCCTCTGAGTGTATTATGCTTCCTGGTTATTTTCTCATACTAAGTACAGATCTCCTGTGTATAATGGCATTAGTATTGTGTTTTTTTTTTTTTACTAATGATCAGTATTGTAGTATTTGGTCATTATGAAGTGGTAATATGTGATCCGGCCATGGTGTGGTGGTATTTGCTCCTTGTATGTACTATTATTTGGTCGCTATGTGGTGATAATATGGTGTCTGGTCATGGTGTGGTGTTATTTGTCCCTTGTGGTCTGGTCATAGTGAGGTGGTATTTGTCCCTTGTATGTGGTATTATTGGTCTACATGTGGAGGTAATATGTGGTCTTGTCATGATGTGATGGTATTTGTTCCTTGTATGTGGTATTATTCGCTCACTATGTGGTGATAATATGGTGTCAGGTCATGGTGTGGTGTTATTTGTCCCTTGTATTTAATATTATTGGTCATTTTAAAAATTGAAAAAAAAAAAAAATATACCTAAAAATTGTATTGGATATTTTAACAAATGTTTAATAAGCTACAGTAGAGTAGAACCCTGCCAGAAGAGTCTACCTAGTCGTGGTGGCAGATTTAAAAATCTTTTGGCCAAAACAAAAGCTGCTGGCTATGTATGTGGCGATGGGAACTATTAATGTGTGATTGATGAGGATGTGATGCAGAACTGGAGTTATTCCAAAAGAGGATGGTGGGACTGTGGAAGGTTCGAGATGTGGAGGCGGGGCTAGGATGGAGCCTGGGTGGAGTTTTAAGGGTCCCAGAATATTTTGCCAGTATGGGGCCCTGAAATTCCTAGTGGCAGCTCTGAACTCATGGCTAGTGATGTACATGCTTCATATTGCTCCATGCTAAAAAGTCACAGGAACTCTATGTGCCACATATGATATCTCTGTATAGAACAATAAAATGGAAATATTATCCTCCTATAAGCAATATCTCTGCAATATGCAGTTAATTGAGCAGTGTGTAAGGGATCGAGTTCCCATTGCTGCACAAGGGGAATCTCGAGCCATCCCCACTGCGGTCCCCCATCCATCTCCGGCCGCAGTGGAGTCTGCTCAGCAGAGACGTCGGTCCCAGCGTCTCGCCCAGTCTAATACTGTGCAGAGGATGACTGCTGCCTCCTCAGGTCCTGCCATTGTAACCAGTGCAGGTCAGCGGCAAGCAGACGTAGTTGGGACTAAGTCCTGTGTGTTCCATTCTGAGCGTGCTCAGGGTAAAATCTCTCATAGGAGATCAGGGGTCACATGGTCGGGTACTGCAGCGACTCCCATTGGTCCTCCAGGAAGGTCCTGAGGCTGCTTTAGTTCTGGAGCAGCTTTCCCATTGGTCCTTTTCTGGAAGGTCCTGTGGCTGCTACTATAACAGGTGGGCATGACCGCACGGTGGCACGCTAGTATCAAATCTGTTACGTGCTTGCACCAGTGTGGTCATGTATGCATGTGGTTAGGTCTGGCTGAAATAAGCCCCTAGAATACCGGCACCTCCGGTGAGGAGATTGTATGCACGTGTTCAGGGCTCGGCTGAAAACGCCATTAGAATACCGGCTACTCCAGTGAGGAGATTATTGCTTGGGTTCTGATTGCATGACCACAGACTGCAATCCGCTTAGCAGTCTTCTGTGTTCCCTGTGAGTCTAACAGGACACAGTCTTTGTTACAGCGGCTCTGTGAATTAACAGAGTCCGCTTATATCGCCATATAGTGCTACGGCGTTTACATCTGCGACTCTGCGGGATAACAGAGTTCGCTCATACTGCCTATTTACGCCATCTTACTAGCAGCAGGATCTGCCTGCATGGTGGACCCCGGGCTGCGAACGCACCTCTCCTTAATATCTATTAGGTGCGTTCTGCAGGCCCCTAACACAGTGAAACAGTAAAACTTCTCTATGATAAAAGAGGCATACAGATATACGGAATGACCATAATACACTTTTGTTGGTTCATTTTTACAACTTAGAGTTTGCACATATGCTTAAAGGGATTGTCCAGAATTAGAATTAGAAAACATGGCTGCTTTATTTAATAAATAGCACCACAAGTGTCCAAAAGTTATGTTTGGTACTGCAGCCTGGCAAGAATGGGTGTAACAGCTTGTGAAATTGACATAGATCTTTCCTTGGAAGAAAGCAGCTATGTTTTTATGTAACCCTGAAAATCCTCTTTAATATAGTGCAAGTGGCCTTGATATCAAATGCAAATCTAACAATGGAGGTCTTACGTGCATATATACAGTATTATCTGCTGACTTTAAACTAGTATATGGAAACTATCAATGAATTTCTAATAATATCTTTTACCTTCTATGCTGCATCATATTTTGTCAGATTTTGTAAAACAATTTTAAACACATAATAGAAAAACTGTGTGTTTTTTAGGGTGCACCAATTCAGTTAACCCCACACATTCTTCTTGTTTTACATACATTGTATACTGAGATAATTTTATGTGAGTCTAAAGGGTATGCCACACTAAACAATATCGCTAACGGGATCGCTAAAAAACGTCACTATTTAGCGATCCCGTTAGCGATATTGTTCAGTGCGGCAGCTTCCAGCGACGAGCTTCCTGCTGTGATCTCGCTCGTCGCTGGAATCGCTCCGGACCCTATTTCATCGCTGGCGCTCCGCTGGGTAAGTATCTTATCGCTGTGTGGCACCTTTTCTTAGCGATTTAGCGGTACTTTTGTACCGCTAAAGTCGTTAAGAAGATCGCTAACGGCGATAGCGTCGTTAACTATATCGCTAAATGCGGCAGCATTTAGCGATATAGAAACAATCCCGCTAGCGATCTCATTAGTATGCAACGCTAACGAGATCGCTAGCGGGATTGCTTAGTGTGGCATACCTTTACAAGGAAATAGCTTGATTTTAAAGACTACAGTTTTACAGAAGATCAGTTCACATTCAGCACAATTTCCTCATTCAAGAAAGTACATCTGCCATTACAATTGTACAGAATTGGCCTTCTGACTAAATTTACTACTAAATTGCTTTCTTAGACATCCACTGTGTAAGTTCTTGTGATTTGATTAGTACCTGTCAATGGTACAATATGTGAATTGATTCACACTCAGACTTGCCATTGCGTTACAGCAGTTTAGTAGAATACAAACTGCCGTTCCATTTATTTGAAAGCATTCTGTTTCATTTTCACACTCATTGGTATGAATGCTTATTTCATCTATATACTCTATCTATCTATCTATCTATCTATCTATCTATCTATTATTTATCTATCTACAGAGGGTGAAATAAATATTGAACACGTCACCAATTTTCTAAGTAAATATATTTCTAAAGGTGCTGTAGAAATTAAACTCTCATGAGATGTTGGTAGCAAGAGCCCAACAAACAGGCTCTCCATGCATGTGTTGTGACTGTGAAACAGCCGCGACACATGCATCTGCGGTGCCGGACTGTTGATCAGCAGGAACGATCCAGGTAGCCGAGTTCCCTCAGCAGCTTATTCAGTCTGCTCTATAGCTTGCCGAATAATGATGTGTGATGATCCAGTCTAGAGTTTGTTTTCTGCTGTCTTCTCTCTGGACTGGTCATGCGGGGGTTAATCCACTCTGCCTGGGTTTGGAGCTGGCTGGTCTATTTCAGTCCTCTGCAGCCTGCGGACCAGCGTCAGCTATACTTCTAGCTTCCAAGCTAATGCCTCTGACCTGTATTCCTTTAGTGATCCTTCTGCCCCTGACTACCGGTACGTGTGTATGACTCGGCTTGTTCTCTAGACTCTGCTTCTGGTTTTCCATTTCTGATACCACGTTCCAGGTAAACTCTGACTTCTGGCTTGTACCCCAACTACATCTTATATCTTACATTTTGGATACCACGTTCCCAGAAGGCCCTGACTTATTGCTTGTCCCTGACTTTGCACTTGCTGTTTCCTTTGGTACTTCTGCTCCTGACAGTTGCTGACTTCGGCTAGTCTGACCACTCTTTCATTACCTGTGGCACCTGTGCGGCTGCTCTGTGTAATTACTCTGTGTGTGTAACCTCTCTTCCTTCACAGCACCCCCTGACAGAGGTTGCACTGTACTGCACTATAGCAGCATGTTACAGGATGAAGGTGAACACATTCACTCATCTCTAGTAGTGTTGAGCGATACGATACTGCAAATATCGGGTATCGGCCGATATTAGCTGTATCGGGCTTTCGATTCCGAGTACCGATATTTTCGTCATATCGGATACCGGAATCGGATTTGTCACTGTCACTGTGAGTGTCCGTCGGTCGGGTCTGTCAGGAGTCAGCGGCACTTACCTGGCAGAAGATCTCCGGCGGTCACGTCCTGGACTGCTTGATGGCCGCCATTATCTTCTCCCTGGCGGTCACATGCAGTTTTTCGCGATAACTGCAGTGACTGCTGGGTAATCCCGACCGTAAAGCAGTCAGTCCGATGACGTCACCGCCGGGGAAGCAGGTAATCAGCTGTGCTGCGCTGGGATGACAGCCTCTGCCTGCCTGCCTGCCTCTGATGTCATTCTGATGTAGCAGAGCTGGATCGTCGTGGGACACTCGTTACTATGGACTGCGTCGGACAGGTGGTATACTGCTGTTTTTTTTTTTCATTTTTTTACAGGAGATCGATGGCGTCGCAGGATGAGACTGTAATAAAAGTAATGAAAACTGTGTTGTTTTTTTTATTAAATTAAAAAACTTTTTTATGAACATTCACCCGTCCGGGTACATCAACAATTTAACTATTTACATACAGGGACCCTGTCCGGGTTATTTATAATTCTTTGGCAGGGGTGTTCCAGGTACCACCTGGTACTCTTCTGATGCTTGCCAAACATCCGAGACACCAAGGACCACCAGGACCTGATGACGTCGTGTGGCCTGTACAGTCAAGTCGTGACCCGCTATCTGTGTCTGTGTGGCCACCTCTTTCATCTCCCTCCGGGTCTGGAGCCCTATGTCCCGGACTGAACGAACCCCAGGGGGCCTAACAGGCGCCGGGTACGGGCCAGATATCATTATCATGTCCATAGCTGGGGCTGCTGAGGAGACCACTGAGGGAGGCTGGGGAGATTTACGGCGTGGGGTGGGCACTTGTGCAGAGGCCTGGATGTGGGAGGCTGAAGGCTCCGAGGGTCTCACAGGTTCCTGACACTCTGGGGACCAGGGGTCGCACCTGGTGACATTTAGGGCATACCATCCATTGTAACCCCAGTGTCGGGTGTAAGTTACCAAGTCTCCTGGCAACAGGTCCCTCCCCGGGTGTCCTTCTGGGAGGTGAGTCTCCACGTCCCGCCGGGTCACAAACACTTCTAAATAAAGTCCAGGCTCCTGGATGAAGCCCCAACCACCTTTCAATTTAAAGCTCCGTACTGCACCCTTACGCCGCGGCTCCATCAGGGTTCCCCTTTTTCTTTTCTCATCCGGTCCTTATCTGCCCGGTCCTTCTCGATGTGACGTTGGCGAAGCTTCTGGGATTCGCGCTGCTCCCTTTGTCGCTCGGCTTCTCTCTCCCAACGTCTCCACTCTTCCTCCTGACGCCGGTTGTAATTCTCCTCCACCAGCATCTCCATGTCTCCACCATCAAACTGCAGCTTACGATGTCCGGTTTGCGGCAGCTCTCCTGGCGCCCGACAGTCCTGGCGGTGCTCACCTGCGGAGGAAGCAGCCGGCTCTGGAACAGATGACAGTCGGGGCTCCGGTACAGACAGGTAGACCTCTGGTGCCTGCGCGGCCTCCTCCATGAGGACGGGTGTCGCTTCTTCTGTCTCAGCGACGGGGGCAGACAGCGGGATCTGGGGTGCTGCCGGTGCAGCGTTTTTTGCAGGAACGGGTGCCTCCACTGCGACAACGTCAACCGGATCACATTGCAAGGGCTGGGATGCCCGCACGGACTCCTCTACTAGAACGGGTGCCTCACCATCCGGTACAGACACTTCAGGTAAGAGGGATTGGCGCCGCTCCAAGTTTAGTTTTAGAGCACGCCAGCTGGCTTCCATCCTGGCGATCTCCTCCCGGTGCCGGGTCAGGCCTCTTAGGGTATCCTCCGCTTCTTGCAGCGTAGGAGGGTTTCCAGGCCGGGTGCCCAATGGTGGTTCCGTGGCGATCGGGTCGCTTCCGTGGGGGGAGAGCTCTGACTGCTCCATCCCTTCACACTTCTGCTCGTGTCCATTAGCCATCTCTGCCAAGTCACATGTGTCATTAGCATCTGGAAAGGGCCCCTCTTTTGTAGTGAGGCGGGACCTTCGTGTTAGTTTCCGCACACTGAGGAGGATGAGGAGGCAGAACTCAAGAGCTGTGGGGCACGATCTTACATTGCAGTACCATTTAGAGTGGTCGGCCATCGTTTTCGCGCCACTGAGTGAGTGTACACCCACGAAGAGCTCGCCCTTCTTCTTCACCAGTGCCTCGTCGTGACGCAGATATGGCGGAAAAATGGCAAATACATTCTCTGATGATTTTATCAATTCTCAAGCACAAAACCAGTCCAATTCAGGCACACAGGACTCGCTTATAGCGAGCTACAGAATCCTGTTCGTGGCGCCCAAGTTGAGTCGCACAGAGCCAGAGTTTTTGGGGGTACTCGGCACCGAGCCCGTCGACTTCTATGGGGTATGTCACGGCTTTACCCGGCAATTGAATCAGAGTCTATTTTACTATGTAGAAGTGTATAAACTATAAATATATGTATATATATGTCACAATGACATGTATATATATATTATATATATATATATATATGTATTCTATGTGTGTATATTTTGTGTTTACAACAAAAGAAAGTGTTTTTTTAGTTGCGATATTTTGTTCCCATAGACTTACATTGGACTTCCGGTATCGGAATCGGATATCGACGATATTTAGTGATATCGGTGATACCATTCCGATCCGATATTTTTAGATATCGAGCAGTATCGCTCAACACTAATCTCTAGTCATCACCAACACACACTTTTGTACAAAGTATGAAATGAATTTCAGTAAGCGTGTTCAATACTTTTTCCTTGTGTCATTTATGATTACTACATATCAACTAATTTACAGACTTCTATGGTTTGATTTATTTGTGTGTGTATTAGATTGGTTGTTACCGACAATTCAACAGCAAATATAGAATTATATTTACTTAAAAAATTGTTGATGTGTTCAATATTTATTTCACCTGCTATATATACACTGCAAAAAAAATAAAAGGAACAATTAAACAGCAGAATATAACTCCAAGTAAATCAAACTTCTGTGAAATCAAACTGTCCTCTTAGAAAGCAACACTGATTGACAATCAATTTCACATGCTGTTGTGCAAATGGAAGAGACAACGGATGGAAATTATTGGCAATTATCAAGATACACTCAATAAAGGAGTGGTTCTGCAGGTGGGGACCACAGACCACATCTCAGTACCAATGCTTTCTGGCTGATGTTTTGGTCACTTTTGAATGTTGGTTGTGCTTTCACACAATGGTAGCATGAGATGGACTCTACAACCCACACAAGAAGATCAGGTAGTGCAGTTCATCCAGGATGGCAAATCAATGCGAGCTGTGGCTAGAAGGTTTGCTGTGTCTGTCAGCGTAGTGTCCAGAGGATGGAGGCGCTGCCAGGAGACAGACCAGTACACCAGGAGATGTGGAGGGGGCCATAGGAGGGCAACAACCCAGCAGCAAGACTGCTACCTCCGCCTTTGTGCAAGGAGGAACAGGAGGAGCACTGCCAGAGCCCTGCAAAATGACTTCCAGCAGGCCACAAATGTGCATGTGTCTGCACAAATGGTTAGAAACCGACTTCATGAGGATGGACTGAGTGCCCAATGTCCACAGATGGGGATTGTTCTCACAGCACAACACCGTGCAGGATGCTTGCCACAGAACATCAGGATTGGCAAATTTGACTCAAATTCGCCACTGGTGCCCTGTGCTCTTCACAGATGAAATCAGGCTCAGACCCCTTGTAAGACCATATCCTGGTGTGCTTGGCCCTGGGTTCCTCCTAATGCAGGACAATGCCAGACCTCATGTGGCTGGAGTGTGTCAGCAGTTCCTGCAAGATGAAGGCATTGAAGCTATGGACTGGCCCGCCCGTTCCCCAGACCTGAATCCGATTGAGCACATCTGGGACATCATGTCTCGCTCCATCCACCACAGACTGTCCAGGAGTTGGCGGATGATTTAGTCCAGGTCTGTGAGGAGATCCCTCAGGAGACCATCCGCCGCCTCATCAGGAGCATGCCCAGGCGTTGTAGGGAGGTAATACAGGCACAGGGAGGTCATACAGGCACTTGGAGGCTACACACACTGCTGAGCATCATTTTGACTTGATTTAAGGACATTGCATTCCACTTTAATTTTGTGGGTGACTCCAAATCCAGGCCTCCATTGGTTAATACATTTTATGTTCATTGATGATTTTTATGTGATTTTGTTGTCAGCACATTCAACTTTGTACAGATCAAAGTATTCAATGAGAATATTTCATTCATTAAGATCTAGGATGTGTTATTTGAGTGTTCCCTTTATTTTTTGAGCAGTGTATTTATATGTGTATATATATATATATGTATACATATATATATATATATACCTCTGTCTATCTATCTATATTTTATATATGCTGTGCAGTACTATGCAAAGGTTTTAGGCAGTTGTACTAAAAATACAGAAAATTAAAAATACTTAAAAAAAAGAAATGTTTAAAGATTATTTATTTGCTACCATGTAAGAAATTGTAAAGTGAATGTACACAAAAGAAATCAAATCAATATTTAGTGTGACCAATAGAGATGGATGAATATATTACAGTAGAACTGAATTTTCATGAAATTTTACAAATGTTTACAAAAATCCATATTCTTGACAAAATAAATCTTCTGTAATTCTTTCTGGCAAATTCAACATAATGATGGCTAACTTGGTCTGCCATCTTGGTGAATAGTAGAGGGCCGGCAAAAAGGTTAAAGAAATGTACTTATCTCATCACTGCACTTGCTGCTCCTTGTTTTTTGTATGGTTCTCAGCACCTCCATCCTGCTGAATATCCAGTCCAGTGTTCCCTCTGGGACAGACCTTCCAGACAGAGTGAAGTTCAGGTGGCAACATAGGTGAATGGTGAGGTGAGTATGAGTTTTTTTATGTCATATGTTTATTATGCTCTGAGGTCTATTTAGACCCTAAACCACAGTAGATAACATTCAACTGGTGGAGAATAACTTTGCTGTGAATCAAACTTTTCAGCAAAATCTGCTCAATTTGGCAAGTTTGAATTTTGTCAGATCTGCTCTTATTTAGTGACTGGCCTATGTCTTCATAAAATCATCAATTACATCAGTTCTTCTAGGTACACTTGCATTCTGTTTTCAAAGGAATTCATCAAGGCTGTTCCAATATTTTAGAGAACCAACAGATCTCTGAAGATGGTGTCTTCTCTAAATCCTTTTGACTTTTCATGTAATCCCAAACAGACTCAATCATCTACAGATTAAGGCACCGTGGGTCATATCATCACTTCGAGGATTCCTTGTTCTTTTTGATGCCGCAGATAAATCTTTAGTAACCTACTTATACCCAATGTTGTAATTTCCTTGGGTTATTCAACCATAGCTCCAAAGAAGCACGCTCGCTGTCTTGGGGTTATATTTGACACAGTACTTTCCTTTATTTCCTATATCCAATCAATTACTCATTCATGTTACCTGCATCTTAAATACATCTCCATAGTTCTATCTTTTCTAACCTTTGAAACTGAAAAGCTCTTACTGTGTCTCTCTTTTATTCATTCTCATCGGCACTACTGCAACTCTCTAGTGAGCGATCTTCCTCTAACCAAACTTTCTCCTGTACAATCCATCCTGAATGTGGCAGCTGCTTCATTGATGCCTCCAACATATATCAGTCATTACAGTGGTTACCTATCTGATACAGAATACAATACTAACTTATATCTCTCAAACACAAAGCTCTTCACAGTTCTGTACCACCCTATATGTCCGAAATCATTGCTATCACCATGCTCCTGCTGTTTTCTATAATGCAATGGATGATCCGACCAATACTTAGCCCCTATGTTTTTAAGCATGCTTTTAAAACACATCTCTTTGGACAGGCCTATTACCTTATTTCACTAACCTAACTCTCTCCTATTCCTTCTTTCTAAATCTGGTCGCTCCTATTCATCTGCATTGTCCATGCATACAATAGCGCTTGGTAACTGTACTCAGACTGCTACAGATACTGGCTGATGATCGGATCATGCAGCTTTATATCATAATGCCTAATTATAATAAAGTTTGGGCCATACAAAACAACATTTTGTCCTTTTGTGTCACCCCGTTGCCTTATAGATTGTAATTGTTGAACTATAATGTATTGTTAGCATGTGTCCCCACATAAATGTAACGTGCTGCGGAATATGTTGGCGATAAATAAATAAAATTATTATTAATGACTTTGGCTATATTTTTGGGGCTGTGGCCTTGCTACTAATTAAATTTGGAGTCATTTACATGGCACCCAAAAGTATTGCATGATGGATAAGTAACTTTTCACAACTTTATATACACTGCTCAAAAAAATAAAGGGAACACTTAAACAACAGAATATAACTCCAAGTGAATCAAGCTTCTGTGAAATCAAACTGTCTAATTAGGAAGCAACACTGATTGACAATCAATTTCACATGCTGTTGTGCAAATGGAAGAGACAACAGATGGACATTATTGGCAATTATCAAGACATACTCAATAAAGGAGTGGTTCTGCAGGTGGGGACCAATGCTTTCTGTCTGATGTTTTGGTCACTTTTGAATGTTGGTTGTGCTTTCACACTTGTGGCAGCATGAGATGGACTCTTCAACCTACACAAGTGGCAGGTACTGTAGCTCATCCAGGATGGCACATCATTGCGAGTTGTGGCAAGAAGGTTTGCTGTGTCTGTCAGCGTAGTGTCCAGAGGCTGGAGGCGCTGCCAGGAGACAGGCCAGTACACCAGGAGATGTAGAGAGGGCCATAGGAGGGTAACAACCCAGCAGCATGACTGCTACCTCTGCCTTTGTGCAAGGAGGAACAGGAGGAGCACTGCCAGAGCCCTGCAAAATGACTTCCAGCAGGCCACAAATGTGCATGTGTCTGCACAAATGGTTAGAAACAAACTCCATGAGGATGGTCTGAGTGCCCGACGTCCACAGATGGGGTTGTGCTCACAGCCCAATAGCGTGCAGGACACTTGGCCTTTGCCACAGAACACTAGGATTGGCAAATTCACCACTGGCGCCTTGTGCTCTTCAAAGATGAAAGCAGGTAACACTGAGCACATATGACAGACGTTACAAAGTCTGGAGACCCTGGAGTCTGAACATCCTTCAGCATGACCAGTTTGGCAGTGGGTCAGTAATGGTATGGGATTGCATTTCTTTGGAGGGCTGCACACTCCTCCATTTGCTCGCCAGAGGTAGCCTGACTGCCATTAGGTACCGAGATGAGATCTTCAGACCCCTTGTGAGACCATATACTGGTGCGGTTGGACCTGGATTCCTCCTAATGCAGGAAAATGCCAGACCTCATGTGGTTGAAGTGTGTTAGCAGTTCCTGCAATATGAAGGCATTGAAGCTATGGACTGGCCTGCCCGTTCCGCAGACCTGAATCTGATTGAGCATATCTGGGACATTATGTCTCGCTCCATCCACCAACGTCACGTTGCACCACAGACTGTCCAGGAGTTGGTGGATGCTTTAGTCCAGGTCTGGGAGGTTATCCCACAGGAGACCATCCAACACCTCATCATGAGCATGCCCAGGCATTTTAGGGAGGTCATACAGGCACAGCGAGGTTATACAGGCACGTGGAGGCTACACACACTACTGAGCATCATTTTGACTTGTTTTAAGGACATTACATTCCACTTTAATTTTTTGGGTGACACCAAATCCAGGCCTCCATTGGTTAATAAATTTGATTTCCATTGGTGATTTTTGTGTGATTTTGTTGTCCGCACATTCAACTTTGTACAGAACAAAGTATTCAATGAAAATATTTCATTCATTCAGATCTAGGATGTGTTATTTGAGTGTTCCCTTTATTTTTTGAGCAGTGTATATTGTGAGGGGTTGACTCACTCAGCTGCTTCCCAAGTCAGACACAGGAACGCTTCTTTTGGTAAAGCATCAGCTGGTTTATTGTGGAACAGCATAAACCACAGCAGGGTTCAGCAAAGTAAAGAGAGCCTTTCTGGCATAACAGCAAAGCAAAAATATAACATATAACAAAGTCTGAGGGATTCGCCACAATGTGTCTTCATCTCCACCTGGAGCCAGAGTTTGCAGTCTTTCCTCTCCAAAAACAACACACAGACTACCACTCAAGGCCAGCCACTTAAACCCAGACCATGTGACTGATCACATGACTGTGACATCACACAGGTCCTGTTAGCACATGGCTGTGCAGACCCTGCAGGTGGAGTCATGGTGGATATCTTCCCACCCACTCTATAGATGTCCACCTAAAACCAGCCCATGTATGTAATTTTAATTAAAATCTCACACCACGTAGTGTGCTGGAGGAAAATACTCTGGTTTTACATCACTGATGCCATTATGCGGAGTGCCATATATCTCCCCCCATATACTGTGCCAGTGACCCTATATATATGCTTTGTGCAGGCACTTGTTAAATAAAACAGAGCAAGAATTACTAATTAAAGCAAGATAATGTTTCAGGAGCAGTTCCTGTAGTTTGTAAAGTAATGCATATAAAGTTATTGAATGCTATTACTTGTATTAATCCTTCAGATTCTGAATTCTACTATATTTTATTCCACAAACTTAGCATTGCCTGTTTCAAACTCATTGAATACTTGTTGAAATAATTCATTTTCTGCCACATTCACATAGCATTGATTTATTTATTCTTGTGTTTCCTTAAATTAATTTGATGTAACTTAATAAATGTTTAAGTGCCTCTGCTTCTTTCATGTGGTTTTAACAACCATGTACTTTCTCTATTATCAGTGATACTTTTCAATAAGAACATGTTTTCGTTAAAGTGTATCAAATCAGATCTTCTAGTTTATTGTAATAAGCCCCAGTTGGTCATTTTCTAAAGCTTTCCTCCCCTTCTGAAGAAGAAAACAGCCGCTGACACTCTGCTAGGGGTCTACATCATATCAATTTGTGATGGCAATTAGAGGCAGCTGCTCCCTATGAAAAGAGTCTGGACCAGTGAGCAGAGCATTAGGGCTGACCTCAGGTGAATTCAAAAGACACAGTCTATTCAGCAGGGCCATTCGAGCATATTTAAACAGATTTTTCTAAAGTCGAAAATAGTCCAGCAATTGAAAGTTTGCTTCCTTATTTTCTGCATTTTCAATGTGTACTATTTTGAACTGGTATAAAGTGAGATAACAGAAAGACCACATACCATCAAGAAAACATCTGTTCCTTTTCATCAGATGTTACACGGAAGACAATATCTTTAAAAACAAGAAATGACATTTTATTTAAAAAAGAAAATGTTTTGTATAGAGAAAGGTTTGAATACGTTTCCTAACATACACAGTTGAAACAAATTTTTACATTAATTCAGAATGAATTTAATAGACATTTGTATGTTAATGACATCACGTCACTTTTACCACCAGTTAATCAAATAATGTAAAAAATAACACCTGCTAATACATTTATATCCACTTAATGTATCTTTTATTCTAACAAGCGCTACATTGTGACTCAAAATGGGATATTAAATATAATTGTTTCCAAACTTTTATAACCACTTTAAACAAATTCTTAATCTGATTTTGCAGCTTTATGGAAATATGGCTAAATAAATCAGAAATTCAAAGTTGTAACTTTTCATAAAAGTCTGTATTATAAAATCCAATTAAACTTAAAAATTTCAGGGAGTGTAGCTACAGGTTGCTAAATGATTTTTTTTCCTATTTTAAAAGCTGTTTCATATGACCCCAGAATCGGGTAGAAATAAATAAAGCATTCTAAACTTGTTGGCATTTACTGGGTGGGGAATCACATGACTGATGCAGCCAATCAGCAGCCACTGATCAGCTGCAGCTTTCACATTTTGTTTGAATAGGAAACCAGCATGGGCTTAGAATAAGTATGATAATCAGTCATACAATACACTGCAATATCAAAGTATTGCAGTGTATTTTTCAAATGATCACATAAGAACAGATTCAATTGCATAAATAAAAACTACCGCTCACAGCACAAAATAAGATGTCATACAGATTAATCTACAGAAAATTAAAAAAGTTATAGCTTTCAAAATGGCGATACAACAAATTTTTGATAACAAGTTCTTAGATTTTTTAAAAGCAGTAATATATTAAAAAGCAATATAAAATTGGTATTTCTGTGATCATATTGAACTGAAGAATCATGTAACTAGATCATTTTTACTGCGCAGTGAATGCCATATAAATAAAAACCAAAATGTATAGATGGAATTGTGCTATTTTTGACATTTTCCCTCTTTTTTGAATTTTTTTTGCCATATTTTATCTTATCATACGACAATAGTGAATGTAAAAAAATGTAAGCCCCTTTGCGGCTATCTTAAGCCCCATGAGGTGTACATCACACACAATATGTATCTCAGAAGCTTTTCCTTGGGTAAATGTTGAGATGTAATCCAAAATATGGCATGAAGACTGCTGAAATATATTAGGTAGGTTAATGTGTTTGATGTAGGTAAGAATATAAAAAGTACAAATGATTAGCAAAAAAAACATCCTTGTAGGGCAGGCAAACTTCCAATAACAATGTAAGGCTTCAAAATAGATGTGTATTGTAGATGATTATAGCACTAGATTTTTCTGTAATATCTCAAGGGCACTGTATGCATTTTTGTCCTGGATCAGTCCCCCCCTCTTCAGTCCTTCAGGTTTCATCTGAAGGACTTAAAAACAAAACCTGCAGTTAGGAAATTAATCTTCAGGTTTATATTGTGCTAAAGCTCCGTGGCTGCCATACTGGACACTCGACTGCTAGGAAGAAATCAACTCCTGGCTGCGGTCACTAATGCAATGCTGAGCCATCGATTAGTCATTGCCTGGGCGTGGTTACAGCTGCCTCTCACTGTGTTTATCGAGGACTGAAGTCACGCCTCTATGACTGAAAGCTGGAGGCTGCTGGGAGGAATGAAGTTAATTTTCTCTCATTTGCCCTGTTTTCAGACTGGCAGTTGCTTGTCTTTAGAAGACTATTGACATGCTAATTACTCCCATATCTGCAGGTTAATAGCTTTTCGGGACATGATGACAAGTTCCTTTGAATGCAATGTTTGTTAGAATATTTACCTCTGACATTTAATAAATACCATCTGTTTTCTTAAAGCACACATAGGACATTTTATAAATGCCCAAGGAATGCACTTATGGCTTCTCACAAAGTCAATACTAAAGACAGCAGTCTGTAAGTACAGTACTTTCCAAAAATACAGAAAGTCTTCTACTGCTCCATACAAGTATTTAATAGCAATTTTGACCTATCTGGTCTTTATTAAGCTTATAAATGTGAAATTATATAGGCAGTGTAAACCTAAAATTAACCAGTCACATGAAACATGCTTACCTGTCCAAAAAATCATAGTACGCATAGATATCGAACAATGTAAAACAATGTCCCAGTGTAAATCTGAGCCCCCAAATAAAATAAAAAATCTGCAGATGCATTAGTAGATATTAAATCAAGGAGGAAGGACCTCAAGGAGCACAGATATTAAATCAAGGAGGACGGCCAAAATCACTCATCATGGATATTTTTACAAATAGATCATCAATAGCATCCACTCAAACCTTCTGCGCATGTTACATCATAGCCAATCTTGGTGCTGTATCACAATGTCAAGGAAACACGCTCATTAATATGTTGCCATAATCATAGCCAGTTAGGGTGTAGCATCATTTTAGAAAGATCATCTTTATTCTCATTTGCACAAGGAAAGACTAGAAGCAATGGGATGAAACTGAATGGGAGGAGACACAGATTAGATATTAGAAAAAACTTTTTGACAGTTAGGGTGATCAATAAGTGGAACAAGCTGCCACGAGAGGTGGTGAGTTCTCCTTCAATGGAAGTCTTCAAACAGAGGCTGGACAGACATCTGTCTGGGGTGATTTACTGAATCCTGCTTTGAGCAGGGCGTTGGATCAGATGACTCAGGAGGTCCCTTCCAACTCTACCATTTTATGTTTCTATGATGACAATTTCAAGGAACCACGCTCATGTGTCACTGTAATCATAGCCAGTTATGGTGCAAATGTAAGGAGGTCAAGGGAATTAACCCTTTAAATGTCTCATGCCCTTTAATTGTGTAAATGTATGTTTTGTATGAACTGTGTGATGTCATGTACTAGTATTATGTTTAATATGTAGGGGTTTGGTTATAGGTAGATAGTGCATCCTAGGGGTCACTAGAGGAAGGCACTGTTAAGGTAGTGTATATATTTGGGTTAGATATAGTTTGTGAGGGATCACTAATGGGGGCATGTTAGAGATCTAGTTAGAAAGTTATAAAAATTTGTCAAAGCAGTAATTGGGTTTGGTCACTTGAGGGGGGCATTGAGCACATCCAGTCAAATAGGGACAATTGTTAGGGACGTGTTGCTAGGGAAAGATTGCCTCCAAGCAGGAATCTGTCAGGAAGATTTCCTCTTAGCGGAAGTCAGCCTGGGGTGGACCTTGCTAGTGTGAGGATGTCCACGTTCCTTGGCCCTGAGCATAGGGTAGGAAGAAAGTGGGGATCAGCAACCCCTGAAGAAGCCGGTGAAGGATTCACCGTGGGAAATGTGAGCCCAAAGAGAGTGGGTTTACGCTGCAGTATTCCAGTGGAAAAATACTGTGGGAACGTTCAGAAGAAGGGGTTGTGCTGAGGCGTAGCAGCGAGTGGGCCATCAGAAGTATCTGGGCAGGATAACCAGAGAGGAATGGACGACCTAGTAGATGTCTTTCTTATGCTGGATTGAAGAGTCTCCGGGGAAGAGATCAAAGTGCTGTTTTTACCGGGCTCCTTGTCCGGTCAATACTTAGTGGTCCATTCTGGTGTAGCAGAGAAGAAGAAGCAGACTTGTGAAGAATGTATTGCTGGTATCGTTTATGGTGTTTTGGATGTGCTATGTCCAGAGGAAAATAAAGCAGAACTGTTTGACGTGATTTGCGACTCTGACTCTAATTGCTCTGGTTGCTCCATCACGGGAGGAGAAAACCTCAGAAGAATGGAGGCTACAGAGGTAAAGTACGTAGCAGCTTCCAGTGAATCGTCCCCGCTGCCGTCCCTTTACACAGTATCACAATTTCAAGGAACCACACTTACATGTTGCTGTAATCATAGCCAATCATGATGCAGCATCACAATTTGGGATCCGGAGATTCTCTGCCACTATTCACACTAGGTAGGTTTTAATGTTAGAGAGTGTAGTTACTGTCCCAAATGGATACACCTTGCCGTGGTGGGAAAGCTTTATAATTTTTTTTATCAAAACAGTGTTTACTAAGTACCCTATGTTAATTATTTAATGCACTTGCTATTTTACTTAATTATCATTAGGATATATGCACACATTGTTTTTTCCTTTGGTTTTGCTTGCTTTTATTGCCAGAGTGAACATGCTTTTACATCATGCATGTCATTCAAGTTTACTTCAGTTCGGTTTTTTTGTTTTTCTCTAGTATTTTTGTATTCAGTACAAATAGGGTGTGGCCTCCTTTCTACTGAGCTGTTTAGTTCATATATAGTCCCTCCTAAGCTGGGTGTCCGTTTGGAACCCGGAGATTCTCTGTCACTATTCACACTAGGTAGGTTTTAACGATAGAGAGTGTAGTTACTGTATCAAATGGGTACACCTTGCTGTGGTGGGAAAGCTTTAAACGTTTTTGATCAAAACAGTGTTTGCTAAGTACCCTATGTTAATTATTTAATGCACTTGCTTTTTTACTTATTTATTTTCATTAGGGTATATGCACACATTGTTTTTTTCCTTTGGTTTTGTTTGCTTTTATGGCAAGTGTGAATATGCTTTCACTCATGCATGTCATTCAAGTCTACTTCAGTTCAGTTTTTTTAATAATTAACATATTTAGGTGCATTAAATATGTTAATTATTTATTGCACTTGCTTTTTTACTTATTTATTTTCTTTAGGGTGTATGCACACATTGCTTTTTCCTTTGGTTTTGTTACCTTTTATAGTAGAGGATGCTAAAAAGGACGGAATGATTGACGAAAAGTTCTGTGAATTTCTAATTGTTGAGCCAACAGTGAAAACCAATTTTATGCACGATCCCTAAAATACATAAAGATATGGAGAATCCCCCGGATGTCTAATTTTATTAGTGAGAAACTCCATATTTAGTAACATAGATAAATTCTTGGACAGATTATTACAATATTTTGTTGTTATGACCCCTGACATGTGCAAGATGCCAATGTTTTTTTTAAATAAAATGCAAGGCTATACAATTTCGGATGACACCTTTTTGATGTCTTTTGATGTATTATTGTTATATACCTGTATTGATCATAAAAAGTGATTATGAGCTATTGATTCCAAATTGGCCACCTCTGGCATGTCCCAGACATGTTCCCGGGGTGTCCATGGGATGTACACATATTACAATAGTTCTGATAAATTTCATGTTGTAACAAAAATTATATACATTGTGAGGCTGCACCATGATTGGCTATGATGTAACACGAGCTGAATCTCTGAGCGGACGCTGATAGAGATCTAGTAAAGATATCCATGGTGAGTGATTCTGCCATGTTCTTCCTCCTTGATGTCATACCTATTAATGCATTTGCATGATACTCTGGATCATTAATTT
>JARQOD010000006.1:304386871-304462260 GCA_033576555.1 Oophaga sylvatica
CAAACAGCTGAATGATACAATCCCTACCTCTATCTGTCTTGTATGCTGCAATATATACTAATGGTATGCCCTGCATTCATTGGAAGCAAACAGCTGAATGATACAATCCCTACCTCTATCTGTCTTGTATGCTGCAATATATACTAATGGTATGCCCTGCATTCATTGGAAGCAAACAGCTGAATGATACAATCCTTTACCTCTATCTGTCTTGTATGCTGCAATATAAACTAATGGTATGCACTGCATTCATTAGAAGAAAACAGCTGAATGATACAATCCCTACCTCTATCTGTCTTGCATGCTGCAATATATACTAATGGTATGCACTGCATTCATTGGAAGCAAACAGCTGAATGATAAAATCCCTACGGCTATCTGTCTTGAATGCTGCAATATATACTAATGGTATGCCCTGCATTCATTGGAAGCAAACAGCTGAATTATACAATCCCTACCTCTATCTGTCTTGTATGCTGCAATATATACTAATGGTATGCACTGCATTCATTGGAAGCAAACAGCTGAATGAAACAATGCTTACCTCTATCTGTCTTGTATGCTGCAATATATACTAATGGTATGCACTGCATTCATTGGAAGCAAACAGCTGAATGATACAATCCCTACCTCTATCTGTCTTGCATGCTGCAATATATACTAATGGTATGCACTGCATTCATTGGAAGCAAACAGCTGAATTATACAATTCCTACCTCTATCTGTCTTGTATGCTGCAATATATACTAATGGTATGCACTCCATACTTCTGCTTGCTGCCAACCACTGCTTTACCATCTTGCAACATAGTTTAATGTGCCTGGTAAAGCTTTGGTATAATTCATTTTTTGCAATGTGTTTAATACTTACTGCTTTATATCCCTGTGACTGGGGCCTCTCTAGATCTTATCAGGTGGAAGGTGCTAAAGCATATAGATGTAGCCAGCTCTAGTGCCTTTGATGATCTAACCACCCCCTGGTGTGCTGGACCCAGCTGCCAAAGTATCCCAAACCAGCTCCCACAATCCCACTTTCCTGACCCTGTAGTGTGGGCTATATATTTAGGAGTAGTCTAAGGGGAGCACGCAGTGTGGGGTGCAGCACGCAAGCATCCCAGAAGCAAAGCATCACAGAAGAGAAGCATCTTGTAAACGGCAGTTATCCATGGCAGTTAATCAGGGCTGGAATCAGATACCCCACACTTTGCTTTCTTTTTAATTATGTACTTCATCTCTATCCTCCTGTGTTCTCTTGCCATCCACATTCACCGCCCCATTCCCCCTCCATCACGACTCATACACATCAGCCCCTCTATACTTCCCTCTCCCATGTACAGTTCCCATGAACTCCTCACCTTCCTGAGAAACCTCAGCCCATCTTGCCCAAACACATCACAGAAAAAACCTACTTACAACTCCAACAACTACCTGCTCTTTATCTTCCTACTCCTACAGATTTCACGGGACATCTCCCCCAACCTTGGTCCACCATCCCCCAACCTCAATCCCTACCCTACCTCATATTGAAACTAAAATAATCTTATTAATATTACTTGCACTCCCTCAACTCCTTCTTTTAATTGGGCCCTCTGGAATCCACGGTCTGCATGCAACAAGCTATCCTTCCTGCACAACTACTTTCTGAACAACTCTCTTCATCTGTTGGCCCTCACGGAAACCTGGATTCAGGATTCTGACACTGTCTCCCCTGCTGCCATTTCCTATGGTGGCTTACAGTTCTCCCATTCCCCAAGACCCGCAAACAGACATGGTGGTGGAGTTGGCATACTCCTGTCCCCACAATGCACTTTCCAGGTCATCCCCCCAATTCCATCACTCTCATTCCCTTCTTTTGAGGTCCACACCATCAGACTCTTCCATCCCCCCTCCCTCAGAGTATCGGTCATATATCGGCCCCCAGGCTCACCCACCCGGTTCCTTGACCACTTCTCAGCCTGGCTGCCGCACTTCATGTCCTCAGAACTACCAACCCTTATCCTTGGAGACTTCAACATCCCCATTAACAGCCCTACTTCCACATCTGCATCTCAGCTTCTATCACTAACCACTTCTCTAGGCCTCTCACAGCTTTCAACCTCTGAGACACACAAGGATGGTAACACCCTTGACCCGGTCTTTGTCTGCCTCTGTTCAATCTCCCACCTAAATAACTCACCGCTTCCACTCTCTGACCACAACATTCTCTTCTTCATCCTCAGAAATCCTCGACCATCCCAGCGCACTCCTACCTACCATACATTCAGAAATCTACAAGCCATTAACCCTCAGACACCTTCCGACTCCCTACACTCATCGCTGTCCCCAATCTCCTCTTTTTCTTGTCCTAATCTGGCTGTTCAGCACTACAATGACACTCTTAGAAGCACCCTTGACCAAGTAGCACCGCTCACCCTCAGAACTTCCAAACACACAGTAAAACAGCCCTGGCTCACATTGCAAACTCAGCTTCTTCAGCGATGGTCTAGGAGTGCTGAACACCTCTGGAGAAAAACCCGCACACCAGAAGACTTCATCCACTTTAAATTCATGTTAAGAACTTATAATGCTGCCCTTCACCTCGCCAAACAGACCTACTTCACCACCCTGATCTCCTCACTAGCCAACAACCCCAAGAAACTTTTTGACACTTTTCACTCCCTCCTCAGGCCAAAAGCACAAGCCCCTATCACAGACATTTGTGCTGATGACCTGGCCTCCCACTTTATAGAAAAAATAGATACTATCAGTCAGGAAATCTGCTCTCAACCACCAAGTGCTGTGACTCCCATCCCACCCTGCATTTCCCCTGGCTCACTTTCCACATTTGATCCCATCACAGAAGAAGTCTCCAGACTCCTCTCATCCTCTCGTCTGACTACATGCACTACCAACCCCATTCCCTCACATCTCCTCCAGTCTCTCTCTCCAGTTGTCACAACTCACCTAACTACAATCTTTAATCTCTCACTCTCCTCTGGCATTTTCCCATCCTCCTTCAAACACTCCATCATTACTCCACTACTAAAGAAACCCACTCTTAGCATGATAGCGTGCAACCTTTTTTGTATATTGCATAACTATCAAGTTGAACACGTGTGTGAGATTGGCAAGTTTCACAGCCGTCACAGGGTTATGCCCATTACCACACATGACCAGGCAGCCCTGGCTGACCGGCCTGACCAAAGAACTGAGACGGGCTTCCAGGGTTACCGAGCGGAGATGGAAGAGAACCCATTCTACCGAGCACCTCAACGCACACAAGCAGTCCCTCGCCAGCTTCAAGTCCACGCTCTCTGCCGCAAAACAAACTTACTTCGCATCTCTCATATCCTCTCTGTCTCACAACCCTAAACAGCTCTTCAACACTTTCAATTCTCTACTCCATCTCACAGCACCTCCTCCCTCTCCTCTCATTTCTGCCGAAGACTTTGCCTCCTTCTTTAAGCAAAAGATTGATACTATCAGAGAAGGCTTTGGCCCGCAGCCCCCAATGCCCCTCTTAGCCACTCAGCCCTGTTCTTCCAAAACCAGCTTCACCACCATGACAGAAGATCAGCTCTCCACTCTCCTGTCAAGATCACACCTCACCACTTGCGCACTTGACCCACTCCCGTCCCACCTCATCCCTAACTTTGCCACAGTCTTCATCCCTACTCTCACACACCTCTTCAACCTTTCACTTATAAATGGTGTCTTTCCTTCATCCTTCAAACATGCTTCAATCACCCCCATCCTCAAAAAGCCCTCCCTCGACCCATCCTCTGCGTCTAGCTATCGCCCGATATTTCTTCTCCCCTATGCCTCAAAACTACTGGAACAGCATGTATATCTTGAACTGTCCTCCCACCTTTCCTCCTGTTCCCTCTTTGACCGGTTACAATCCGGCTTTCGACCGCATCACTCAACTGAAACTGCCCTAACTAAAGTCACTAACGACCTGCTAACCGCCAAGAGCAAGCGACACTACTCTGTCCTCCTTCTCCTGGACCTGTCTTCTGCCTTTGACACTGTGGACCATTCCCTCCTGCTACAGATTCTCTCATCTCTTGGCATCACAGACCTGGCCCTATCCTGGATCTCATCATACCTAACAGACCGAACATTTAGTGTCTCCCTCTCACACACCACCTCCTCACCTCGCCCCCTGTCTGTCGGTGCTCCTCAAGGCTCAGTCCTAGGACCCCTACTTTTTTCCATCTACACCTTCGGCCTGGGACAGCTCATAGAATCCCACGGCTTGC
This sequence comes from Oophaga sylvatica, assembly GCA_033576555.1. Classification (NCBI taxonomy): domain Eukaryota; kingdom Metazoa; phylum Chordata; class Amphibia; order Anura; family Dendrobatidae; genus Oophaga; species Oophaga sylvatica. Next base: position 304,391,112 of record JARQOD010000006.1, read on the forward strand.
AGTATCACCTCTACGCCGATGACACGCAGATCTACCTATCTGGACCTGACCTCACCTCCCTACTGACCAAAATCCCTCAGCGTCTGTCTGCTATCTCAGCCTTCTTTTCTGCTCGCTTTCTCAAACTGAACATGGACAAAACAGAATTCATCATCTTTCCCCCACCTCACTCTACCCCTTCACCAGACCTATCCATCAATGTCAATGGCTGCTCGCTTTCCCCAGTCCCACATGCTCGGTGCCTTGGGGTGATCATCGACTCTGCCCTCTTTTTCAAACCACATATCCAAGCCCTCACCACCTCCTGCCGCCTCAAACTCAAAAATATTTCCTGGATCCGCTCATTCCTCAACCACGAAACCACAAAAACACTAGTGCACGCCCTTATCATCTCCCGCCTCGACTACTGCAACCTCCTACTGTCTGGCCTCCCCTCTAGCACTCTGGCACCACTCCAGTCCATCCTACACTCTGCTGCACGACTAATCCACCTGTCTCCCCGCTATTCCCCAGCCTCCCCCCTATGCCAGGCCCTTCACTGGCTCCCTATTGCCCAGAGGCTCCAGTTCAAAACCTTAACCATGACATACAAAGCCATTCACAACCTTTCTCCTCCATACATCTGTAACATGGTCTCCCGCTACCTACCTACACGCAACCTTCGATCCTCTCAAGATCTCCTTCTCGACTCCCCCTCATCTCTTCTTCCCACAACCGCATACAAGACTTCTCCCGGGCTTCCCCCATACTCTGGAACTCCCTGCCGCAAAACATCATACTTTCACCAACAACGGAGACCTTCAAGAAAAACCTGAAGACCCACCTGTTCCAACAAGTCTACAACCTGCAATGATCCTCAGTGTACTGAACCATCGTACGACCAGCTCTGCCCTTTCCTAGTGTACTCTCACCCATCCCTGCAGTCTGTGAGCCCTCGCGGGCAGGGTCCTCTCTCCTTCTGTACTTGTGTGTCCCTTGTCCTGCACATGTTTATTGTACCTGTCTATATTTTCCCCTTTTCATATGTAAAGCGCCATGGAATAAATGGTGCTATATAAATGTATAATAATAATAATGACCATACCTGGTTGGAGGCTCAGCAGCGAGTCACAAATCTGTCTGGTCTTTAATTCCTTTCAATAACTCTGCCGCAGTATGTGGCTTGTCTCCTAGACAAATTAGTTTCAGCAGAGCCTGTTGCCGCCTGGCTGATGCAGTTTTGCAGAGCTTCCAGCTTCCAAATGATGTGGACATTATGCTCTGAGATACCACATCGTAGATGGAAAATGAAGAGGAGCTGGTGGGGGTGCAGGAACTTTTGTAGGGGGTGGAGGAAATTGTGATAGAAGTATGACCAGCAATGCACAGCATTGGTAGCACATGTGCTGTGACAGGGTGGGAAGGGAGAAAAAGTGCTAAGCTGGGGGCTGAGCACCTAGGGACCAAATTCAAACTCCTATAAAAGGATAATTTTTGTTTATATTTCAAACCAGAGAAATTTCACGCACACTAAGTTCTACAGTATTTTTGACAATAGTCAATTTTTTAACAAACAAATTTCTACACCTGTGACAGGCTAATTTTGTTTATTTCAGAAAACAAAATTGTCAAGATCCACTTTTGGATCTGTGGCAGATCTTTCTTTGCATATTAAAACCTTTTTCCTTTCAGGCCATAGTAGTTAATGTCAGTCTTTTCCCCGGTGGCTGCTGGTGTAATTACATTGCTGCTGACTTGTCAGGGGAAGGCGGAGACCACTCCCACCATCCTTTAAAAGGTCACCTGAGGTTCAACTGACTGTTGGTGATATTTCTGCCTTTTGGAGACCAAACAAGCTGCAGTCAGGAGATTGCTGAGTGCAGTGGTACTTCAGCTGTTTCCCTGATCTGGTTCCTTACTCTGCTGTGCGGTGCATTGCAGCAGAGAAAGTTAAGTTTTGTTGTTTTGTTTATTTAACCTCTAGGTGTCTATCTTTCCTTCCTTTCGTTATTTTGGTGTAGTTCCCTTTATTCCCTGTCTCACCTCCTGGGAGGGGTTGGGGTTAAGCTCAGGGCTAAACAGGAGATAGGGAGAGGTCGGTGACTTGGGCCTCACTACCTTCAAGTGTATCCCAAAGTTGAGGAAAGACAGGGCCCTCCTTTAGCCTTAGAGGCAATTCAGGGGCCCAGGTTCCACGTCCCCAGTAATTCTACTACTGCCCCGTGACAAAAATTTCACCCAAACCAAACTCACCTCAGAGCGGTGATTAACCCCTTCACCCCCAAGGGTGGTTTGCACATTAGTGACCGGGCCAATTTTTACAATTCTGACCACTGTCTCTTTATGAGGTTATAACTCTGGAATGCTTCAACGGATCTTAGCGATTCTGAGATTACTTTCTCATGACATATTGTACTTCACGTTAGTGGTAAAATTTCTTCGATATAACGTGTTTATTTTTGAAAAAAATGCTAATATGGCAAAAATTTTGAAAATTTTGCAATTTTCATACTTTGAATTTTTATTCCCTTAAAACAGAGAAATATGTCACACAAAATAGTTATGAAATAACATTTCCCACATGTCTACTTTACATTAGCACAATTTTGGAACCAACATTTTTTTTATTAGGAAATTATAAGGGTTAAAAGTTGACCAGCGATATCTCATTTTTACAACAAAATTTACAAAGCCATTATTTTTAGGTACCACCTCACATTTGAAGCCACTATGAGGGGTCTATATGGCAGAAAATACCCAAAAGTGACACCATTCTAAAAACTGCACCCCTCAAGGTACTCAAAACCAAATTCAAGAAGTTTATTAACCCTTCAGGTGCTTCACAGGAGCTGAAGCAACGTGGAAGGAAAAAATTAATATTTAACTTTTTAGTCACAAAAATATCTTTTACAAACTTTTTTTTATTTTCACAAGGGTAAAAGGAGAAAATGGACAGAAAAATTTGTTATGCAATTTCTCCTGAGTACGCCAATACCCCATATGTTGGGGAAAACCACTGTTTGGGCACACGGCAGAGCTCGCAAGGGAAGGAGCGCCGTTTGACTTTTTCAAACCAAAATTGGCTGCAATTGAGATTGGACGCCATGTCACGTTTGGAGAGCCTCTGATGCGCCTAAACAATGGAAACCCCCCACAAGTGACTCCATTTTGGAAACTAGACCCCCTATGAAACTTAGCTAGGTCTGTTGTGAGCACTTTGCACCCCCAAGTGTTTCACAAAAGTTTATAATGCCTGAGTGTGAAAAAAAAACAATTTCCACAAAAATGATTTTTTAGTCGCAAATTTTTGAATTTTCCCAAGGAAATTGGACCCCAAAAGTTGTTGTCCAGTTTGTCCTGAGTACGCTGATACCCCATATGTGGGGGGAAACTGTTTGGGCGCACGGCAGGGCTTGGAAAGGAAGTAATAACGTTTTGGAATGCAGACGTTGAAGAGGGTCATGTTCCGTTTGCAGTGCCCAAGATGAGCCTAAACAGTGGAAACCCCCCACAAGTGACCCCATTTTGGAAACTAGACCCCCTAAGGAACTTATTTAGATCTGTGGTGAGCACTTTGAACCCTCAAGTGCTTCACACAAGTTTATAATGCACGGGCATGAAAATAAAAAATCCTTTTTTTTCCCACAAAAATTATCTATTAGTCACCAATTTTTTATTTTACCAAGGGTAACAGGAGAAATTGGACCACAAAAGTTGTTTTCCAATTTGTCCTGAGTACGCTAATACCCCATAAATGGGGGGAACCACTGTTTGGGCGCACGGCAGAGCTCTGAATGGAAGGAGAACCATTTGACTTTTTCCAACCAAAATTGGCTGGAATTGAGATTGGACGCCATGTTGAATTTGGAGAGCCCCTGATGTGCCTAAACAGTGGAAACCCCCCACAAGTGACCCCATTTTGGAAACTAGACCCCCTAAGGAACTTATCTAGATCTGTGGCAAGCAAATTTGAACCCCCAAGTGCTTCACACAAGTTTATAACTTAGGGCCGGAAAATTAAAAAATCATATTTTTAAAAAAAAATGATCTTTTCACCTCAATTTTTATTTTCCCAAGGGTAACAAGACTCCAAAAGATATTGTGCAATTTGTCCTGAGTACGCTGATACCCGATATGTGGGGGTAAACCACTGTTTGGGTGCATGGCAGAGCTTGGAAGAAAGGAGATCCGTTTGACTTTTTCAACACAGAATTGGCTGGACGCCATGTCGTGTTTGGAGAGCTCCTGATCTGCCTAAACAGTGGAAACCCACGACAAATGACACCATTTTGGAAACTAGACCCCTCAAGGAACTTGTCTAGATGTGTGGTGAGAACTTTGAACCCCCAGGTGTTTTACTAAAGTTTATAACGCCCGAGCATGAAAATAAAAAATCATATTTTTTCCGCAAACATGATTTTTTAGTCCCCAACTGTTTATTTTCACAAGGGTAACAGGAGAAACTGGACCCCAAATGTTGTTGTCCAATTTGTCTTGAGTACGCTGATACCAAATATGTGGGAGAAAACTACTGTATGGGCACACGACAGGGCTCGGAAGGAAGTAGTGACGTTTTGGATTGCAGACTTTGATGGAATGGTCTGCGGGCATCTTGTCGCATTTGGAGAGCCCCTGATGTGCCTAAACTGTGGAAACCCAGCACAAGTGACCCCATTTTGGAAAATAGACCCCACAAGGAATTTATCTAGATGTGTGGTGAGCACTTTGAACCGCAAAGTGCTTCACAGAAGTTTATGACGTACAGACGTAAAAATAAAAAATCTTTTTTTTTACAAAAATGATTTTTTTTCGCCCCCAATATTTTATTTTCACAAGGGTAACAGGAGAAATTGGACCCCAAAGTTGTTTTCCAATTTGTCCTGAGTATGCTGATATCCAATATGTGGGAAAAACTACTGTATGGGCACACGACAGGGCTCGGAAGGGAAGTAGTGACGTTTTGGATTGCAGACTTTGATTGAGTGGTCTGCGGGCATCATGTCGCATTTGGAGAGCCTCTGATTTGCCTAAACAGTGGAAACCCCCCACAGTGACCCCATTTTGGAAAATAGACCCCTCAAGTAACTTATCTAGATGTGTGGTGAGCACTTTGAACCCCGAAGTGCCAATGTCCCCACATGCTCATGCACCCTTTTTCATAGCTCACTCGATGTAAGACCCACATATATTAGCGGGCAACTGCAGGTGGCATAATAGATTACATTTGTGCTGCTGAAAGAAATATATTTAATTTGAAAATGTTTATCCCCTTCTGCTGTGTAAAATGTTGTGCTGCGAAGGACATTGACACAGGCAAGACAGTGGCTGCAAGGGAAACATCCAAGAACTGCCCCTTTGATCCAACGAAATTTGGTCTTTCTCTGGCATAATAACTTTTTACTAGGTCTTTCAGGTTTTTAAAGTATTTCAGTGTCATTAATAGTGCATTAGCCAAACTACGGTATGTCCCAAGGAGGGTTTGGTCCTAAGTATTGCCCAATGCTTAGTAAGGATCACTCTCATATTTGTCCACTGATATTTATATGAAGAGATAAATCTAATTTCATCATCATGTTTATTTCTTCTACTATTCTGGCACAGAGATTGGCTTTGGTGTGTAGTCCTAGCCCTATTATACCTATGATTAATACATATATGGCTGTACCACCTCTGTTCAAACCTTGTCTTAAGATCATTAGCTTACATCTCAAACATATCCTCCGATGAGCAAATCCACTTCATTCTCAGGAACTGGTCCAATGGGATGGCTCTAATAGTGGTGGAGTTATGAGCAGATTCTGCATGTATCAGGGAACTGACAAATGTGGACTTACTAACTTTCTATAGACATCAGTTTGTTATTAAGAGTTCACATCAATCTCAAAATTGATGTCCAGAAAGTCAATCCTAAGATCATGCTTGTAAGTTAATCTTATGTTGAATGAATTAATGTTCAATTGATTCATAAATGTCTCGAGCTGCTGCACCGTCCCACGCCACAACAAAAAAAATCATCCATATATCTGAGCAAGTACATTGTGGGATATTTTATATTTAGGTGCACAGTGAGGAGAAAGATTTCTGTTAAAGTAATGCATCTGTTTTTAGTCACACAATGTAGAGCAAGCTTTTATCCAGGAGGACAATACAAAATACATTTTCATTTTTTTCACAAACATATTGTGGGGAGGATTTCTCTTAGTAGCACAATATAGGTCATATTTTTATTCAAGAGGTAAATGTGGACCATTTTTCATACATGGACACAATGTGATGCAAATTAGGGACACAGTGTTGGACATTTTTTTCAAAGGTCTTTTATGATGTTTTTTCAATCATTCTAGGTAACTGCAATTTGTGACACTGACAAAGAAAACTTCTCAGAGATGAGTCAGGATAAGTCATTATGGATGCTTGTTCCAGATGGAGAAAAAAAATAGTGAATTACTCAAATCAAAGAATGCGTCACCTGTTAGATAACAAAATGTAAGGGTTTAATCCTGCTTCTAGGCCATACAGTATCATGATAGGCAGTAGCATTCTTGTCTGTGAAACAACAACTATCAGCTTACCATGACAATTTTTACAGTATATTGAGAGATGCATTCTCACATTGTGAATGGTAAAAAAGAGTTTTCTGGCTTGCCAATTCATCTGTTTATGGGCTTAGTTCTGGAGCTGTATGCATATTTTGTGCTTAGTCCTGGTTCATTAAAAGGAAGATATAATGAGAAAATGACTTATTGTTTAAATTAGGCTTGTTTTTTTTTTTCATATCATGATCTTTATTTAAAACAAAAATTAAAAATCTTGAAATCTTCACACCAACAACTGGGGCTCTGTTTTAGACTCATACATCTTGTACTTCCAGGACGTTTTTAAGAAATTGTTCTTATCAGTAGAGGAAGAATTACAATGACAGGTAACACTTTTTTACAAAGCTAATAAAAACGGATCCACCAATTCCAATAGGAAATGTAATAGCCAACCATGCTCCCTCTGCCTTTACAATGACCATGCACATTAGACAATTCGATACAAAAGAAAAGGTTGCAAAATGACAATTGTGGCTGTGTACATGTGTTGTTTCCTGATACAGGAGGAACTATAAATCTAAAAAATCCCCAGTGGCATGTGAAAATATTGCAAGATTTAAATATTTTATTTTTAAGGCCTAAAAATGGTTGAATTAAAAAGAATTGCCACAACTCCTTAGAAGAAGTCATATCCTTCAAATGTATTGTTCCATAGAACTATTGGATAAATGGCAAACCTGAATTATGTTATCACTTGTTGTGTAATATAATACTCATGGTGTTCTGACTATTCTAACACCAATTGGGGGTTGTCACTGTAATGCAAGCAATTTGTTTATTTGCCTAAGTAGCTAGGAAGTTTGTTAGAAAGCCTACTGCAATACCTTTAAGTATACTCAATCAACACAATTACCTTGTAAAATTTATGTACTGTAAAATTCTTATCTTCTTCTTGTTTTTTTATTTTACAGGGAATGCACAAAAATATGTTTGATGCTGAAATTGATCTCTGCTGTAGTTTGTTTGGAGAGAGCAAAACAACTCAAGCTGACTGCTTCCAAATGACAACCTGTCGTCAAATTTAGAAGTGGAGGTAAGCCCTATCCTAAATTACTGTTTCGGGTCAAGTACTGTGATAGACTCCAGAAAAAGTGATCTAATGAATGGAATGGGACAGGGAGAGAGGCAGTGACCTGATGCCGGAGTGCTTTGTCAAAGAGATGGCTCCTGCAAAGTGCCTTATTTGTCAAGCTCTCTGTAAAATGCCATTGTATGGTAATGTAATTTCAAACTTCTAATCACCAACTTGAGATACTGTTTCTGCTGTTCAGATATTAATGTTTAAACTTCAAACTGTACCTACTATATACGGAACAAATAAAAGCAATTTATTAGCAGGTATTTAAATATTTAATCTGGCAAAGCATGAGGTAAAGACGGAGACCATGGTTCCAGGAATATTTCGGTTTACTGGGTGCAGCAGTTGTAATAGAGTTACAGTATTCTTTGCTGCAAATCTAGCAAAGCTTAGAAAGTTGAGCTCTGTCTAACCCAACCCACACTACTGATTAGCATTTTGCTGTGTACAATGTATATTTACAGAAAATTGCTAATCAGTGTTGGGGGTGTGGTTTGACTAGTAGGCACTAGGCAGCTTGTCCTGTAATGATAATTTCCTGCTGATTAAACACTAATTGTACAGAAACAACAAGTAACACATCACTAGTACCAAAAATTCTTACCCTGCATCATGATGTTCTAACCTGTACAAAGTATAGGGGAAGGGTAAATATTTTTATATTGAGGCAAACCATTTTCAATTCTAGCCTTAGAGTGAGCTGGAGACAAGGTCGGATCATGCATAGGATATTAGTGGTATATACAATACCTCTTATTTATATTTTACAATAATATATTGCATATTTTGAATATTGTAATTATTTTATTTGAGGTAGGAATATGATAACTACGGTACTTGCAGCTCAGAAACCCCCTGTCCCCAAGTTCTGAGTGCTTCCAGGGGTGCAATATAGTAATGAATTATTCAACATAATAATATGCAAGACTAAAGATGAGAAAATAAATTCAAGTGGAAATTAATTCTACTCAAATTTTACAAAAATATGCATTCATCAGAATGTAGATTTTTTTATAATTCCCTTCTGTGTGGATTCAGCAAATGGCAGCTGCTGGACATCATGTTTCTGAACTACAAAGGGTCATCAAAAGGCTAAAATAAACTTGTTATACTCACCTCATTGCTCACTTCCTAGGCCTCTCCAGTACTCATCACCACCCATCTGGTCTTTGCCACATCTTCTGATCCCCACCTTGTTTGAGATTGAATCTTCTGGCCTCTTGCCCTGTGCCGAACATCTGCGTGTTATGGTACCTGGGACGATTCTACACTGGCACCCAGGAAGTCGAGGTGCACATCGTAATGTCACAATTCCGTTGACCTCCTGCACATTGGTGTAGAAAACTACCAAGTTCAGTGACACCGAAAAGTCAAGCAAAGTGCAAGTAGACCAAAGACTTCAAAAAGAGTGTCGGAGAATTCAAAGATACGGTGAGGATCAGACAGAATGCGGTGAGTAGTGGTGGGTCTGAGGATGTGAGCATAACATTATTATTGATATATGTAAGTATAACAATTAATTTTTGTTTTTTAAATATTAAGTTTATTATTCTCTGGGATGTGGAGAGACACCTCAAGTATTAAAAGGAATATTAAATAATTTTTCCATGAAATGAATTTCCAAGAAAAAAAACAAGTTAACAGGCAAATTTGAATTTTACCTGTTCTGATATTCTCTAGCGTAAACGCTTTTCTCTGGCTCAAAAAGAATACGCTTTGCAAGATATCTGAACACTGACTATTTTTTTTTACTTTATTTGAGAGATGAATGAAATACAAAACAAAATGTATTGTTTCTCTTGCCACATCATGAAACCATGATATGTAATGATAGAAATACAATTACTATCCCTTGCTATCATTTGAGGAACATACAGAATGTCATGCATTACATGTGTAAAGTATCTACAGTTCAACCCTTCGCAACCTATGGATTATTGAGCGCTCTGGAAGTGCATCACAAACCCCACCCATCGGCACCCGAATGCAATAACAGGCGATCAAAACATTGTATCTACCCAAAATGATATCAATAAAAACATCCATCAAACAAAATATAAGCACTCAACCAGCCCCAGATCCCCAAAAAATGGAAACACTACAGGTCTCAGAAAATGGCGCCATTTTTTTTCTTACAAATTTTAATTTTTTTTTTTTTTTTTTCACCATTTGAATAAAACAGAAGCTACACGTTTGATATCTGCAAACTGGGGATGACATGGAAAATCATATTGGCCGGTCAGTTTAATTATTTAGTAAACATTTTATATAAAAAAAAGCAATTGTGGAATAGCACTGTTTTTTGCAATTTCAACGCTCTTGTAATTTTTTTTCCCATTTTCCAGTGTCACATATGGTAAAATCAATGGTGTTGTACAAAAGTGTAACTCATCCCACAAAAAACCAAGCTCTTACTCGGCTATATTGACAGAAGAATAAAAAAAAGTTATGGCTCTGGGAAGAAGGGGGGACAAAAAACAAAAATGCAAAAATAGAAAATTCCAAGGTCACAAAGGGGTTAATGTTTCAATGAGAGAAGCTTATTTTACTGTCACAAACTTCTCATTAGTAAATTCTGCATTTGCCACACATTGAGATAATTACTGATAGTAATATAGATAGATATTGATCTAGAACTCAGCTCTCAGGAACTATAAAACATCATCTATAAGTACTAGGTCATCTCACTTATAAAGGATATTGGAATAACTGGAATAAGTATGCAACCTTGCTTGGAAAATTGTGCATTCAATTGCTCTAGGAAAAAATGTTTTGAATAACTGACACTGAATAAAAGATTATTTTCCTCAAATACAGTGCTAACCCAGGAAATAATTATTTCCAGTTGCTTTTAAAACATCAACACATTCTATGTGCTGTATTGAAATTGCCACTAAAAGCAAAAAAAATCATAATATGGAAACAAAACCTAAATCTTAATATTTTCCTTCACATTATTTTTGACTTGACAATAGAATTGTAGTCATAAAGAAGAAAGATTTAAAACAAAGTGAACAAGAGATATTTTTTAAAACACAAAATTCATTAAAATGGCCAGGAAATGTCAGCTTTTCTCTGCCGCATACAAACATATTCTTTGGACTGAAACTAGACTGTCATAGATTCCATCCACACTAAAGGTGCACATAGTATGACTAAAAAATATCCTCATTCAACACCTGACTCAGAGCAAATGTTAAAGCAAATATTCAAAGATAATTCGGGTATAGTCACATTACAGAAGGATCTTTTTTTATAATTATCTGCAAAAACTGATGTAAACAGAAAAAAAGTATGAAAAGTTTTTTATTAATTTTCAATCACTTTGTATGGTATTTTATGAAAAACAGTAAACAATAAGTAAGAAAATGCATTATTAGTCCAATTTACACCACCCTAAAATATTATATATATAAAGTACAGACCAAAAGTTTGGACACACCTTCTCATTTAAAGATTTTTCTGTATTTTCATGACTATGAAAATTGTAAATTCACACTGAAGGCATCAAAACTATGAATTAACACATGAGGAATTATATACTTAACAAAAAAGTGTGTAACAACTGAAACTATGTCTTATATTCTAGGTTCTTCAAAGTAGTCACCTTTTGCTTTGATGACTGCTTTGCACACTCTTGGCATTCTCTTGATGAGCTTTAAGAGGCAGTCACCGGAAATGGTTTTCACTTCACAGGTATGCTCTGTCAGATTTAATAAGTGGGATTTCTGGCCTTATAAATGGAGTTGGGACCATCAGTTGTGTTGTGCAGAAGTCTGGTGGATACACAGCTGATAGTCCTACTGAATAGACTGTTAGAATTTGTATCATGGCAAGAAAAAAGCAGCTAATTAAAGAAAATGAGTGGCCATCATTACTTTAAGAAATGAAGGTCAGTCAGTCCGAAAAATTGGGAAAACTTTGAAAGTGTCCCCAAGTGCAGTTGCAAAAACCATCAAGCGCTACAAAGAAACTGGCTCACATGAGGACCGCCCCAGGAAAGGAAGACCAAGAGTCACCTCTGCTTCTGAGGATAAGTTTATCCGAGTCACCAGCCTCAGAAATCGCAGGTTTACAGCAGCTGAGATTAGAGACCAGGTCAATGCTGCACAGAGTTCTAGCAGTAGACACATCTCTACAACAAATTTTAAGAGGAGACTTTGTGCAGCACGCCTTCATGGTAAAATAGCTGCTAGGAAACCACTGCTAAGGACAGGCAACAAACAGAAGAGACTTGTTTGGGCTAAAGAACACAAGGAATGGACATTAGACCAGTTGAAATCTGTGCTTTGGTCTGATGAGTCCAAATTTGAGATCTTTGGTTCCAACCACCATGTCTTTGTGTGACGCAGAAAAGGTGAACGGATGGACTTTACATGCCTGGTTCCCACCGTGAAGCATGGAGGAAGAGGTGTGATGGTGTGGGGGTGCTTTGCTGGTGACACTGTTGAGGATTTATTCAAAATTGAAGGCATACTGAACCAGCATGGCTACCACAGCATTTTGCAGCGGCATGGTATTCCATCCGGTTTGCATTTAGTTGGACCATCATTTATTTTTCAACAGGACAATGACCCCAAACACACCTCCAGGCTGTGTAAGGGCTATTTGACCAAGAAGGAGAGTGATGGGGAACTCCTTCAAGATAGTTGGAAGAAAATTTCCGGTGACTACCTCTTGAAGCTCATCAAGAGAATGCCAAGAGTGTGCAAAGCAGTCATCAAAGCAAAAGGTGGCTACTGTGAAGAACGTAGAATACAAGACATAATTTCAGTTGTTACACACTTTTTTGCTAAGTATATAATTCCCCATGTGTTAATTCATAGTTTTGATGCCTTCAGTGTGAATTTACAATTTTCATAGTCATGAAAATACAGAAAAATCTTTAAATGATAAGGTGTGTCCAAACTTTTGGTCTGTACTGTATGTATATATACATATATATATATATATATATATATGTATATATACATATATATAAAACCTTAACCACTCACTCGTGACACACGTGTATCGGATGCTGCTACAAAGGAGGACTCCACTTCCCACACTCACTCATCCACTCACCTTTCGCAACAGTCAGACCTTGAGCTAAGTGCACCACACAGCCAGTTTTCACATCCACACCACACATTGCTGCCACCGCTCGCCGTTTTTTTAGACCATCGAGTCACCTGCACTAGGTCACACTCTAGCACACACGCCAGTTTTCCTGAGCACTTGACAGGTACACTCAGTGCACTCTGGCATACAAAGGATAACACAGCAAAGCTATACATGAGCTCTTCAGTTTTCGCAGCATGTATTTATTAAGTGCAAAGGAAATGTTTTCTAATTATTGAAAAAATATAAATATGAAAATTGTTACAAGCATTTATATTCGGCTCCCTGAAACCTGATACCCATAAATAAAATCCGGAGTGACCAATTGCCTCCAGAAGTTACTTATTTAGTAAATTAAGTCCAACTGTGTGTACCTTATTCCCAGCATAACTACTGCTATTCTGTGAAGGCCTCAGTGGTTTGTTTGAGAACATTAACCCATTAGTTATTGAGCCAATTTTGACCTTAATGACAAGGTCAAATTTTTGAACTCTGACCACTGTCACTTTATTTGGTTATATCTCTGGAACGCTTCAATGGGTCCCATTGACTCCGAGAGTGTTTGTTTTTTTTTGTGACATATTTTTATTCGTAACAGTGGTTACATTTGTTTGATATGACTTGAGTTTAATTGTGAAAATTTCAGAAATTTGAAGAAAATTTTGAACATTTTACAATATTCAATCTTTTAATTCTTATGCCCATAAATCAAAAAGTTATATTACACAAAATAGTTAATACATAACATTTTCTACATGTCTACTATATATCTGCATCATTTTTAAAGATATTTTTCTTTCTGTTTGAAAGTTACAATGGCAAACAGAACAGTAAAGTTCGGGATCCGTACCGAACACCTACTGTTCGGGCACAGAAACCGAACATGGAATTCACTAGGAAGTGTGTGTTACTGTTCGGGTTCAGCTGCCCGAACATCGGGTGTGTCGCGCTGTCATGTGCAAGACTGCATGGCAAACACCACTTTTGATCATTGGTGAAATCCTCTCAGCTGGTCAGAGAGTCGCGTTTCCCACGCTGTCAAAAGACAGCGTGAGCATGCAGCTGTGATCAGAGGTATAAAGTTTACCTCCGGTCACTGGTGTCAGCTGATGGGACTGCTGATCCCATCATCTGACACCTGCTGCCGCTAATAACAGTGAGAGCAGGAGCGGCGGATGGGAGTATTCATCAGCCGCTCCTGCGCTGTAAATAAATAATTTAGAAAAAACAGCGTGGGTTCACCTGTATTTTTGATAACCAGTGCACCATACCAGTTTTTATAGAGCTGTGAAGTTTAAAAAAAAACGTATTTTACCTATAAAAATGTACTTTTAGCCCCTTTTTTTTTATTTTCACAAGGGTAACAGTAGAAAATGGACCTCAAAATCTGTATTATATTTTCTACTGAGTACACCGATACCCTATATGTGGAAGAAAACCACTGATCTGGTGCATGGTAGGGCTTAGAAAGGAAGGAGTGACGTTTTGGAACACAGAGTTTGATGGAATTGTCTACATGCATCATATTGTGTTTGGAGAGCCCCTGATGTGCCTAAACAGTGAAAACACCAACAAATGACCCCAATTTTGAAACTACACCCCTCAAGGATTTTATCCAGTGGTATACTGAGCATTTTCAACCCAGAGGTACTACATAGAATTTGATAACATTAGGTCATCATATTGAAAATGTTCATTTTTTTACGAAAATGTGTAATTTTCACAATGAATAACATGATAAAACGGACAATACTATTTGTTGCGCAATTTGTCCCAATTGCGACGATACCCCATATGTGTTCAAAAACTTCTGCTTCAGCACATGGCAGGGCTAGGAAAGGAAAAAGTGCTATTTGCCTGGGATAGACTGTGAATGGCAAGTCACATTAGAAGAGTCCCCTGGCATGGTGAAAACAGCAGAAATCCCCACAAGTGACGCCATTTTGGAATCTGCACCCCTCAAGGAATTCATCTATGTGTGTAGTGAGTATTTTGAACCCATAAGTGCCTCACAGAATTTTATAACATTGAGAAGTAGAAATATGATATTTTAGTGGTAAAAATGTAATTTTTGTATTTGCTGGAAATTTGTTAGGTACACAAGGGTTAATAAATGAAAGTAGACCTTACAATTTATTGTGTAATTTCTCCCAAATGCGGTGCTGCCCCATACATTGTCAGAAAATAGCATTAGGCCACATGTCAGGGCAGAGAAGGAAGGAGCGCTATTTATTTTTTGCAGCAAAGATTTTGCTAGAATAGATTATGGGGGACATTTGCAGAGCCCCTAAGTTGCCAAAATAGCAGAAAAAAACTAAAGTGACCACCTTTTAGAAACTGCACCTCTCAATTAATTAATCAACAGCAGCAATGACTATTTTATAACATCCCAGACAAACTGTTTTTCTAGAAAATTGCAAATCTGCCAGTCTAGTAATCATACGTTGTGACCCCATACAGTGTAGTGCCTCCACGTATTGTAGCACCCCCATACATTGTGCCCAACTTGTGCTTTTGCGATACGCACCAGAAAATTAAGTGCCTTCTCTCCATTACAATAATGCTAAACACGTGGCCACTTACTGTGGTTTAGGCACAGTAGGGATCAGAAGGAGAGGGGCATTTGGATTTGGGAGTGCAGAATTCACTGGATTTTTTATGAGGGGGCGGGAGCCAAGTCGCTTTTCCAGAGTCTTTGTTCTAGCAGTAAGTAGAATAAGATTCACCGCACACAAAGACTAGTAATCATGCAAAAAAGATTTGTTTATTATACAATCTCCAATCCAAAAGAGATAAGTGTCAGTGCCGTATGGAACAAATGTACAATATACAGATACCCAACGTTTCGGCCCTTCCCGGACCTTACTCATGGGTAACTAAAAGAAATAAATAAAAAACACAGTGTGAGACATATATAGTGACAAAGTTACAATTATATATACAGTATGTACAATTCAATGAAGCGGATTGAATAGTATATGGATATTGGCTAATATCAGATTTATATAGGATTTATCCAGATAAATGAATCTAGGTAGAGGTACGCCCTAGATAACAGTGCCCAGTGTTTCCGTATAACGGAATGTACCTTGGACATTAGCGGATGGTACGTGTGAACGAAGGGTACTCTCTCAGTCTTAGTAAGGGGAGGGTTACTTGGTGGTGGATTCAAGGTAAGAATTTTCTCGGATTCTAAAAGTCTAGTAGGGTAGTCCCTTTCCTTGAATTTCTGGAATGTTTCATCTAGACGTATCGGGAGTAGGTCTGGATTCGTGACAATCCTAGAGATACGAGTAAACTGAGACCGAGGTAGACTATCCTTGGTCGATCTGGGATGGCTACTAGCGTAATGTAGAAGGCTGTTGCAGTCAGTCGGTTTGCTGTACAGATCAGTTGTTAGGTTGCCCACCGAATCTTTCTGTACAAGAGTATCAAGGAAAGGAATATTGTTGACGTCATACTGCATAGTGAATTGGAGATCCGCATCGAGGGAGTTCAAATATGAATGAAATGATCTTAGTGATTCAAGGGTACCTAACCAGATAAAAAAGATATCGTCAATGTATCTGTGGTAACATTGTATTGATTCCTTGTATGGAACGGTTGGATATATGAAATCGCATTCAAATGTATGCATGTATGCATTTGCATAGGCTGGCGCTACGTTACTACCCATGGCAGTCCCACGTAATTGTAAGTAGTAAGTATCTTCAAATAGAAAATAGTTTTCATGCAATACCATAGTGAGAAGATCTAAACAGAATTGAATAGATCCCTGGGACATGGTTGAAGTCTCAAGTAATGTTTTGGTAGCTTGTATACCTTTAGTATGGGAAATAGAGGTGTAGAGGCTATTGATGTCCATAGTTACCAATATACTGTCTGGTGAAGTGGTTTTGAAATTTCTGATGATTCTAAGAAAATGCCCAGTGTCTAGTAAAAAAGATGGAGTTGTCTTTACTAGAGGAGTCAAAATCTTTTCGAGGAAGACTGAAAGTGGTGAAATTATCGAATCCGTAGATGCTACAATGGGCCTGCCAGGGGGATTTATGAGAGACTTGTGTATTTTGGGTAAGACGTAGAAAACCGGACTGTTAGGATGTTGATTAGTTAGAAATGTCACTGTCTTTTTATCAATGATATGATTATCAAGGTACACATTGAGAAGAGATTGAATTTTACGGTTAATCTCTATTGTGGGATCCCCTGGAAGTATGCGGTAAGTATTGGAATCCAGAAGTTGACGTTTCACCTCACCTACATAGAGGGAGCATTCCATGATAACGGTGGCTCCCCCTTTGTCGGCGGGCTTAATAACAATGTTCCTGTTGTTATGTAATGCCACTAGTGCCTGATTCTCAGAAGATGTCAGATTCTTACGATGGGGAAAGAAACCTAAGCGTTGTTCATGTATCAATGATTTAACATCGCGATCCACAAAGGAGATAAACGTTTCGGCGGCGTGTGCAGTCTGAGGCGGGTTAAAAGAACTTGGATTTCGTAAACCCAACTCTTCTCTCCTATATCCCTTATGTTGAATCCTTCTCACTATAATAACATATATTCCAACATATAGGCTATTGACATTCCACCCAGGACATTTCCTGCCTACATTTAGGATATACTATACTTTACCCCTCGGCCACACACAGGTAAAAAAACTGAATCTATGATATGATAACCATTAGCAGATTTGTCTTTATCATGTTTAAACGTTTGATTTCGATATTATTCACAGTTTCTTGTGTGCCGAAAGGAAAGTTATCAGGAACCCTACACTGTCTTTTCTGTGCCAGTTCTATCTTGTGCCTATACTATTAAGGTAAACCAATATATAGTCCCCTTGTTCATTATATGATTGTGCCCTTCATAATCTGTTATTTATGACAATTGGCTCCATGCTCATAAGTTGTGTCTATACAGAGTTCTACCTCTACCTAGATTCATTTATCTGGATAAATCCTATATAAATCTGATATTAGCCAATATCCATATACTATTCAATCCGCTTCATTGAATTGTACATACTGTATATATAATTGTAACTTTGTCACTATATATATGTCTCACACTGTGTTTTTTATTTATTTCTTTTAGTTACCCATGAGTAAGGTCCGGGAAGGGCCGAAACGTTGGGTATCTGTATATTGTACATTTGTTCCATACGGCACTGACACTTATCTCTTTTGGATTGGAGATTGTATAATAAACAAATCTTTTTTTGCATGATTACTAGTCTTTGTGTGCGGTGAATCTTATTCTACTTAGTTTATTGGTAGCATTTTGGTCCAATTCACCAGCACCTAATTCTCTGTATCCTGAGTGCACACCATCTAATTATATTATTTGTTCTAGCAGTAACATAGGAACCCCCTATAGTTCTGGTGACAGATGACGGACAGGTGTAGGTGCTGCTTTTATGCTGGAAAAATTAAAGTTTTTATTGGTGACTAGTGTTGAGCGATACGATACTGCAAATATCGGGTATCGGCCGATATTGGCTGTATCGGAATTCCGATTCCGAGTTCCGATATTTTCGTCATATCGGATACCGGAATCGGAATGTCACTGTCACTATCAGTGTCCGTCGGTCGGGTCTGTCAGGAGTCAGCGGCACTTACCCGGCAGAAGATCTCCGGCGGTCACATCCCGGGCTGCTTAATGGCCGCCATCCTCTTCTCCCCGGCGGTCACATGCAGTATCTCGCGATAACTGCAGTGACTGCTGGGTAATCGTGGCCATAAAGCAGTCCGATGACGTCACCGCCGGGGAAGCTGGTAAGCAGCTGTGCTGCGCCGGGATGTCAGGCTCTGCCTGTCATTCCGATGTAGCAGAGCTGGATCGTCGTGGGACAATCGTTACTATGGACTGCGTCGGACAGGTGGTATACTGTTGGTTTGTTTTTTTTATTTTTTTACAGGAGATCGATGGCGTCGCAGGAATGAGAGAGTAATAAAAAAAATGAAAACTGTGTTGTCTCTTTTATTTCATTAAAAGACTTTTTTCTTGCTGTGTCTTTTTTTTAAACATTTAATAACTTTGGGATTAATAATGGATCGGTGTCTTATTGACGCCTCTCCATTATTAACCGGCTTATTGTCACCGTGCAATCAACGGTGACAATAACCCCTTATTACCCCGCTTGCCACCGCTACAGGGCAAGTGGGAAGAGCCAGGTAAAGTGCCACAATTGGCACATCTTTTGATGCGCCAAATGTGGGGCTGCTGTAGCCTGGTATTATCAGGCTGTTGAGGGCCAAAATCCATGGGCATTGACAGTCTTTTAATACCAGGCCGCAGCAGTCTGCATTTTACTTGGCTGGTTAACAAAAATAGGGGGGATCCCCACGCCGGTTTTTTTTCGAGGGGATTCCCTATTTTTGTTAACCAGCCAAGCTAAGCAGACTGCTGTGGCCTGGTATTATCAGGCTTGCAAGGTCCATGGATATTGGATCCTTACCAGCCTGAAAAACCAGGCCTCAGCGGTCTGCTTCATCTGGCTGGTTAACAAAAATAGGGGGGACTCCACGCTAATTTTTTTCGGGGGGATCCCCTATTTTTGTTAATCAGCCAAGATATGCAGACTGCTGTGGCCTGGTATTATCAGGCTGGCAAGGTCCATGGATCTTGGCTCCCTAACAGCCTGAAAATCCAGGCCTCAGCGGTCTGCTTCATCTGGCTGGTTAACAAAAATAGGGGGGACCCCACGCCATTTTTTTTTCGAATGGAACCCCTATTTTTGTTAATCAGTTCCCTCTGACGTCACTCATGGTGTCCCTGGCTGACCTGAAGTGAAAGTGGAAAGCAATCAATTAAGCTTTCCACTTCCTCTCCTGTCAGCCAGGAGAGGAACTCATTCATTTGGGGGTTTACTGTGAGGCTGCAGCATTAGCTGCGGTCCCTGCAGTAAACATTAACCCTTTCTGAAGGATTACACCGTGGGACCTGACTGTGCATCGGATTGGTAAGAATAATTTTGCTTTATTATTTTATTTTTATTACAGGAAATGGTTTTAGCAGGTAAATAAAATATGGTCAAAAACTGTGTGATTATTTCATTAAACTTCTTTTTATTAAAGTGTGTGTGTTTGATTTTTCTTTCATACAATAGGATTAATAATTGATAGTTGTCTAATTGACAGCTCTCAATTATTAACCTGGCTTAAAGTGACCTTTCAATTGCAAGGTCATTTTAACCCCTTATTAACCCATTTGCCACCGCTACAGGGCAATGGGAATAGACGGGCAAAGTGCCAGAAAAGGCAAATCTAATTAGAGATTTGCCCTTTCTGGGGTGTCTGGGGGCAGATGTTAGTAGCCGGGGGGGCCAAAAATAATGGCCCCTCTCTGGGCTATTATTATCTGCCCCCACTCACTGGCTTTGTCTGTCTGGTTGCGAAAATAGGGCGGGAGCCCACGCATTTTTTTTCAGAAATTTTACACCTCATATATATATATACATGTCATTGAGTTTGTGACACATATATATATATATTTATATTTATAGTTCATACACTTCTACATAGTATAATAGCCGCTAATTCAATTGCCGGCTTTTGTGAAAATGCAGAACCCGACATGAAATGACACTTGGTGTACATAGGGTTAACCATGTCCTTTGCTATCTGATTTGCACAAACAATTACATGAGTGTAAGTGTGCAAAATTTCACACCTGTAGGGTTAATTAAAGGTGTAAATTCGTAGCAAAAAGTCCGTTTTTTTTACAACGAATTTACACCTTTAATTAACCCCTACAGGTGTGAAATTTTGCAAACATAGACTGATTTAATTGTTTGTGCAAATCAGATAGCAAACGACATGAAAAGACATGGTTAACCCTATGTACACCAAGTGTCATTTCATGTCGGGTGCTTCTGTCTTTTCACTGAAGCCGGCTTTACCCGGCAATTGAATCAGAGGATATTTTACTATGTAGAAGTGTATAAACTATACATATATGTATATATATATATGTCACAATGACATGTATATATATATAATATATATATATATATATGTATTCTATGTGTGTATATTTAGTGTTTACAAGGAAAGAATGGGGTTTTTTTTAGTTCCGATATTTTGTTCCCATAGACTTACATGGGACTTCCGGTATCGGTATCGGGTATCGCCGATATTTTAATGGTATCGGCGATACCATTCCGATTCCGATACTTAGGGATATCGGAAAGTATCGCTCAACTCTATTGGTGACATTTTGGGGTATATTATATTTTTGGATCACTTCCAGAATAAGGCTGGATCACATTCTTGTTTTCTACGCTGAGCACTTACCTCGGGGTTTCAGTGTAAATCCCATAAAAATGTGACTCAGACTAAACCCCCAATGGAACCACCCACCATAATGAGGCAGACGGAGAAATTTCATACTCTGATGTCTGGTCTGGTGGTATCCATCTTTTTAGGTGTGCACAGATCTGTGGTCGTCCGCACTTATGCGCTAAAAGATGCCTCTAATGATGCCACACCGCTGGAACACAGACCAGTCCAAAGTGACTCCATCTGTCTCATAAGTGAGTGGTTCTGTTAGGGGTTTTGTCTGAATTGCAGTTTGGGGAGATTTACATGGAAGCCCAACTTAAGCGCTCAGCAGAGAGTGCAGAATAAATGTGAGCAGAGCCTTATTCTGATTTTTGGGAGGTAGAATGAACAAATAGATAGCAGTACAAGAATAGTTCATGTTTTTATTTTTTGCGCAGTTCACTGTGCAGTATAAGTGATAAGACGGATTTATTCTTCAGGTCGGTGCTACTACAGCGATACCAGATTTATATTTGGGTTTTTAGGTTTTGCTAATATCAAACATTAACCCCTCTCTGACATTAGACGTACTATCCCATCCATAAAACCCGTGCCATTCTGCCCATGGACGGGATAGTACGTCATAGGCGATCAGCTGCGCTCCTGAGGGGAGCGCAGCTAATCGCCGCCGGGTGTCAGCTGATTATCAAAGCTGACACCCTTGACTGTGTGTCAGGAGCGGTCACGGACCGCTCCCGGCACATTAACCCCTAGCACACCGCAATCAAACATGATCGCGGTGTACTGGGGGCACAGGGGAGGATCGCGCAGGGTGGGGGCTCCCTGCGCGCCCCCCTGAGACCCTCAGACCAGCACGATGTGATCGCGCTGTTCTGAGGGCTTCCTCCCTCCCAGGACCCAGATCCAAGATGGCGCCGGGGTCCTGGAGGGAGGCGGCTTCCTCAGTGCCTGCTGAGAGCAGGCACTGAGAAGCCTGCTGCACTGCCTGAGCGATCGCTGGTGTGACAGTGTGCTGTGCACACTGTCACACCAGCGATTTGATAAAATACAGTGATGTCCCACCCTGGGACAAAGTAAAAAAGTTAAAAAAATAAAAATAAACATGTTATAAAAAAAAATCCAAAATAAATAAATAAAAAAAAAAAAATATTCCCCAATAAATTCATTTCTTCCTGTAAATAAAAAAAACAAAACAATAAAAGTACACATATTTGGTATCGCAGCGTCCGTAACGACCCCCCCTATAAAACTGTCCCACTAGTTAACCCCTTTAGTGAACCCCTTAAAAAAAAAAAAAAACGAAGCAAAAAATCAATGCTTTATCATCATACCGCCGAACAAAAAGTGGAATAACGCGCGATCAAAATGACCGATATAAATAAACATGGTACCGCTGAAAACGTCATCTTGTCCCGCAAAAAACGAGCTGCCATGCAGCATCATCAGCGAAAAAATAAAAAAGTTATAGCTCGCAGAATAAAGCGATGCAAAAAATAATTATTTTTTATATATAAAATTGTTTTTATTCTATAAAAGCGCCAAAACATGAAAAAATGATATAAATGAGGTATCGCCATAATCGTACTGACCCGAAGAATAAAACTGCTTTATCAATTTTACCACACGCGAAACAATAAAAATGCCTCCCACAAAAGAAATTCATGAATTGCTGATTTTCGTTCATTCTAACCTCCCAAAAATCGAAATAAAAAGCGATCAAAAAATGTCACCTGCTCAAATGTGGTACAAATAAAAACGTCAACTCGTACCGCAAAAAATAAGACCTCACATGACTCTGTGGGCCAAAATATGCAAAAATTATAGCTCTCAAAATGTGGCGATGCAAAAAACTATTTTTGCAATAAAAAGCGTCTTTTAGCGTGACAGCTGCCAATCATAAAAACCCGCTATAAATAATAAATCAAACCCCCCTTTATCACCCCCTTAGTTAGGGAAAAATAATAAAATTAAAAAAATGTATTTATTTCCATTTTCCCATTAGGGTTAGGTTTAGGGTTGCGGCTAAAGTTAGGGTTAGGGTTGGCGCTAAAGTTAGGATTAGGGTTAGGGTTGGGATTAGGGGTGTGTTAGGGTTAGGTTTGTGGGTTTGGGTTGGGACTAGGGTTAGGGGTGTGTTGGGGTTAGGGTTGGAGTTAGAATTGGAGGGTTTCCGCTGTTTAGGCACATCAGGGGCTCTCCAAATGTGACATGGCGTCTGATCTCAATTCCAGCCAATTCTGCGTTGAAAAAGTCAAACGGTGCTCCTTCACTTCTGAGCTCTGCCATGCGTCCAAACAGTAGTTTATCCCCACATATGGGGTATCAGCGTACTCTGGACCCCAAGAGTTATTGTGCAATTTGTCCTATTTCTTCTGTTACCCTTGGGAAAATAAAAAACTGGGGGCGAAAATATCATTTTTGTACAAAAAAAATTATTTTTTTGTTTTTACGGCTGTACATTATAAACTTCTGTGAAGCACTTGGGGCTTCATAGCGCTCACCACACACCTAGATAAGTTCCTTGTGGGGTCTATTTTCCAAAATGGGGTCACTTGTTGGGGATTTCCACTGTTTAGGCGCATCAGGGGCTCTCCAAATGCGACATGACGCCCCCAGACCATTCCATCAAAGTCTGCAATCCAAAACGTCACTACTTCCCTTCCGAGCCCCAACGTGTACCCATA
The DNA here is from genome assembly GCA_033576555.1 of Oophaga sylvatica. Classification (NCBI taxonomy): domain Eukaryota; kingdom Metazoa; phylum Chordata; class Amphibia; order Anura; family Dendrobatidae; genus Oophaga; species Oophaga sylvatica. Next base: position 304,414,837 of record JARQOD010000006.1, read on the forward strand.
CAGTAGTTTTCTCCCACATATTGGGTATCAGCGTACTCAGGACAAATTGGGCAACAACTTTTGGGGTCCAATTTCTCCTGTTACCCTTGTAAAAATAAAATATTGGGGCGAAAAAATCATTTTTGCAAAAAAAAAAAAGATTTTTTATTTTTACGGCTGTGCGTTATAAACTTCTGTGAAGCACTTCGGGGTTCAAAGTGCTCACCACAGATCTAGATAAGTTCCTTGTGGGGTCTATTTTCCAAAATGGGGTCACTTGTGGGGGGTTTCCACTGTTTAGGCGCATCAGGGGCTCTCCAAATGCGACATGGCGCACCCAGACCATTCCATCAAAGTCTGCAATCCAAAACGTCACTACTTCCCTTCCGAGCCCTGACGTGCGCCCATACAGTAGTTTTCTCCCACATATTGGGTATCAGCGTACTCAGGACAATTTGGACAACAACTTTTGGGGTCCAATTTCTCCTGTTACCCTTGTGAAAATAAAATATTGGGGGCGAAAAAATCATTTTTGTAAAAAAAAAAAAAGATTTTTTATTTTACGGCTGTACGTTATAAACTTTAGTGAAACACCTGGGGGTTCAAAGTTCTCACCACAGATCTAGATAAGTTCCTTGTGGGGTCTATTTTCCAAAATGGGGTCACTTGTGGGGGGTTTCCACTGTTTAGGCGCATCAGGGGCTCTCCAAATGCGACATGGCGCACCCAGACCATTCCATCAAAGTCTGCAATCCAAAACGTCACTACTTCCCTTCCGAGCCCTGACGTGCGCCCATACAGTAGTTTTCTCCCACATATTGGGTATCAGCGTACTCAGGACAAATTGGACAACAACTTTTGGGGTCCAATTTCTCCTGTTACCCTTGTGAAAATAAAATATTGGGGGCGAAAAAATCATTTTTGTAAAAAAAAAAAGATTTTTTATTTTTACGGCTGTGCGTTATAAACTTCTGTGAAGCACTTTGGGGTTCAAAGTGCTCACCACACATCTAGATAAGTTCCTTGTGGGGTCTATTTGCCAAAATGGGGTCACTTGTGGGGGGTTTCCACTGTTTAGTTGCATCAGGGGCTCTCCAAATGTGACATGACGCCCCCAGACTATTCCATCAAAGTCTGCAATCCAAAACGTCACTACTTCCCTTCCGAGCCCTGACGTGCGCCCATACAGTAGTTTTCTCCCACATATTGGGTATCAGCGTACTCAGGACAAATTGGACAACAACTTTTGGGGTCCAATTTCTCCAGTTACCCTTGTGAAAATAAAATATTGGGGACGAAAAAATCATTTTTGTAAAAAAAAAAAGATTTTTTATTTTTACGGCTGTGCGTTATAAACTTCTGTGAAGCACTTTGGGGTTCAAAGTGCTCACCACACATCTAGATAAGTTCCTTGTGGGGTCTATTTGCCAAAATGCGGTCACTTGTGGGGGGTTTCCACTGTTTAGGCGCATCAGGGGCTCTCCAAATGCGACATGGCGCACCCAGACCATTCCATCAAAGTCTGCAATCCAAAACGTCACTACTTCCCTTCCGAGCCCTGACGTGCGCCCATACAGTAGTTTTCTCCCACATATTGGGTATCAGCGTACTCAGGACAATTTGGACAACAACTTTTGGGGTCCAATTTCTCCTGTTACCCTTGTGAAAATAAAATATTGGGGGCGAAAAAATCATTTTTGTAAAAAAAAAAAAAAGATTTTTTATTTTACGGCTGTACGTTATAAACTTTAGTGAAACACCTGGGGGTTCAAAGTTCTCACCACAGATCTAGATAAGTTCCTTGTGGGGTCTATTTTCCAAAATGGGGTCACTTGTGGGGGGTTTCCACTGTTTAGGCGCATCAGGGGCTCTCCAAATGCGACATGGCGCATCCAGACCATTCCATCAAAGTCTGCAATCCAAAACGTCACTACTTCCCTTCCGAGCCCTGACGTGCGCCCATACAGTAGTTTTCTCCCACATATTGGGTATCAGCGTACTCAGGACAAATTGGACAACAACTTTTGGGGTCCAATTTCTCCTGTTACCCTTGTGAAAATAAAATATTGGGGGCGAAAAAATCATTTTTGTAAAAAAAAAAGATTTTTTTATTTTTACGGCTGTGCGTTATAAACTTCTGTGAAGCACTTTGGGGTTCAAAGTGCTCACCACACATCTAGATAAGTTCCTTGTGGGGTCTATTTGCCAAAATGGGGTCACTTGTGGGGGTTTCCACTGTTTAGTTGCATCAGGGGCTCTCCAAATGTGACATGACGCCCCCAGACCATTCCATCAAAGTCTGCAATCCAAAACGTCACTACTTCCCTTCCGAGCCCTGACGTGCGCCCATACAGTAGTTTTCTCCCACATATTGGGTATCAGCGTACTCAGGACAAATTGGACAACAACTTTTGGGGTCCAATTTCTCCAGTTACCCTTGTGAAAATAAAATATTGGGGACGAAAAAATCATTTTTGTAAAAAAAAAAAGATTTTTTATTTTTACGGCTGTGCGTTATAAACTTCTGTGAAGCACTTTGGGGTTCAAAGTGCTCACCACACATCTAGATAAGTTCCTTGTGGGGTCTATTTGCCAAAATGCGGTCACTTGTGGGGGGTTTCCACTGTTTAGTTGCATCAGGGGCTCTCCAAATGTGACATGACGCCCCCAGACCATTCCATCAAAGTCTGCAATCCAAAACGTCACTACTTCCCTTCCGAGCCCCGACGTGTGCCCATACAGTAGTTTTCGCCCACATATTGGGTATCAGTGTACTCAGGACAAATTGGACAACAACTTTTGGGTTCCAATTTCTTCTGTCACCCTTGTGAAAATAAAATTTTGGGGGCGAAAAAATCATTTTTGTAAAAAAAAAAAAAAGATTTTTTATTTTACGGCTGTACGTTATAAACTTTAGTGAAACACCTGGGGATCAAAGTTCTCACCACACATCTAGATAAGTTCCTTGAGGGGTCTAGTTTCCAAAATGGTGTCATTTATGGGGGTTTCCACTGTTTAGGCAGATCAGGAGCTCTCCAAACACGACATGGCGTCCAGCCAATTCTGCGTTGAAAAAGTCAGACGGCGCTCCTTCCCTTCCAAACTCTGCCATGCACCCAAACAGTGGTTTACCCCCACATATGGGGTATCAGCGCACTCAGGACAAATTGCACAATAACTTTTGGAGTCTTGTTACCCTTGGAAAAATAAAAATTGGGGTGAAAAGATCATTTTTGTGGAAAAAATATGATTTTTAAATTTTACGGCTCTACGTTATAAACTTGTGTGAAGCACTTGGGGGTTCAAATTGCTCATCAAAAATCTAGATAAGTTCCCTAGGGGGTCTAGTTTCCCAAATGGGGTCATTTGTGGGGGGTTTCCACTGTTTAGGCACATCAGGGGCTCTCCAAATGCAACATGGCATCCAAACTCAATTCCAGCCAATTTTGGTTGGAAAAAGTCAAATGGTGCTCCTTCCATTCCGAGCTCTGCCGTGCGCCCAAACAGTGGTTCCCCCCCACATATGGGGTATCAGCGTACTCAAGACAAATTGTACAACAACTTATGTGGTCCAATTTCTCCTGTTATCCTTGGGAAAATAAAAAATTAGTGACTAAAAGATAATTTTTGTGGGAAAAAAATAGGATTTTTTATTTTCATGCCCGGGCATTATAAACTTGTGTGAAGCACTTGGGGGTTCAAAGTGCTCACCAAAGATCTAGATAAGTTCCTTAGGGGGTCTAGTTTCCAAAATGGGGTCACTTGTGGGGGGTTTCCACTGTTTAGGCTCATCTGGGGCACTGCAAACGGAACATGACCCCCATTAACGTCTGCATTCCAAAACGTTACTACTTCCTTTCCAAGCCCTGCCGTGCGCCCAAACAGTTCCCCCCCCCACATATGGGGTATCAGCGTATTCAGGACAAATTGGAAAACAACTTTTGGGGTCCAATTTCCTTGGGAAAATTCAAAAATTTGGGACTAAAAAATCATTTTTGTGGAAAATTGTTTTTTTTTCACACTCAGGCATTATAAACTTTTGTGAAACACTTGGGGGTGCAAAGTGCTCACAACAGACCTAGCTAAGTTCCATAGGGGGTCTAGTTTCCAAAATGGTGTCACTTGTGGGGGGTTTCCATTGTTTAGGTGCATCAGGGGCTCTCCAAACGCGACATGGCATCCAATCTAAATTCCAGCCAATTTTAGTTTGAAAAAGTCAAACGGCGCTCCTTCCCTTACGAGCTCTGCCGTGTGCCCAAACAGTGGTTTTCCCCCACATATGGGGTATTGGCGTACTCAGGAGAAATTGCATAACAACCTTATCTTTCCATTTTCTCCTTTTGTGAAAATAAAAAAAAAGTTTGTAAAAGATAATTTTGTGGCTAAAAAGTAAAATATTCATTTTTTCCTTCCACGTTGCTTTAGTTACTGTGAAGCACCTGAAGGGTTAATAAACTTCTTGAATGTGGTTTTGAGTACCTTGAGGGGTGCAGTTTTTAGAATGGTGTCACTTTTGGGTATTTTCTGCCATATAGACCCCTCAAAGTGACTTCAAATGTGAGGTGGTCCCTAAAAAAAATGGCTTTGTAAATTTTGCTGTAAAAATGAGAAATCGCTGGTCAACTTTTAACCCTTATAATTTCCTAACAAAAAAAAATTTTGGTTTCAAAATTGTGCTGATGTAAAGTAGACATGTGGGAAATGTTATTTCTTAACTATTTTGTGTGATATATTTCTCTGTTTTAAGGGAATAAAAATTCAAAGTTTGAAAATTGCAAAATTTTAAAAATTTTCGCCATATTTGCGTTTTTTTCAAAATATAACGCAAGTTATATCGAAGAAATTTTACCACTAACATGAAGTACAATATGTCACGAGAAAACAATCTCAGAATCGCGAAGATCCGTTGAAGCGTTCCAGAGTTATAACCTCATAAATAGACAGTGGTCAGAATTGTAAAAATTGGCCCGGTCATTAACGTGCAAACCACCCTTGGGGGTGAAGGGGTTAAAAATGCTTTTGAATAAAGAGTATTTTTCTTTTGTCACCATATTCAGAGAGCTGTTTTCGTTGTTTTGCCACCAGAGCTGTACGAGGGTTTACTTTTTGCAGGATGCGTTGCAGATTTTTTGGTATCATTTTTTGGCACATAATATTTTTTGATCGCTTTTTATTCAAATTTTTCAGACACAGAATGAACAAAGCTCAGCAACTTAGTTATTGTTTTCATTTTATTTTTTTGGTGCTATTCATAGTGTGGTAAAAGTGATAAGACCGATTTGTTCGCTGGGTTGATACAATTACAGCAATTTTAGATTTATGTTGTGTTTTTATGCTTTGCTATTTTTACACACTGAAAACAATATTTTACCAAAATGAATTTGTTTCTGCATGATCATATTCGGAGAGCTATAACATTTTTATTGTTTTGCCGAATGACCCATACTAGGGCTTGTTTTTTGCAGCGTGGTTTGACGTTTTCATTTGTTCCATTTACTTTAACATACGAGTTTTTGAATCCTTCTTTTAAAAAAAAAATTGTTAGTCATTATGATGAAAAACAACATTTTTTTTTCATGGCGTTGGCCAAATGGAATAAATAATGTGCCAGTTTTATAGAGCGAGTTGTTCCGGACGTGGCAATACCATTATGTATACTTTTTTAATTTATTTTTTTCATCACAAATGCTGCGTTTTGTTTGGCGAAAAAGATTTTCGTGATTTGTGTGTGCTTTTTTATGTTTTCTAAATTATTTACATATTTTATTTTACTTTTTTCACTTTTTCACTGTTAGACATGCATAATTTTTACATTGATCACTGGTATCATTGACACTGCCTGTGAGACCCAGCTTATTGCTGGATCTCACAGGCCACCATACCCTGGGTCATCACATGACCTCAGGATACCATGGTAACCATTGTGACCTTGGATTCTCATTGCGGGAGTCTAATACTTGCTAAGGGGTCTTGTGATCTCTTTGTAACAACTTAAATACCGCTGTCATGATTGACAGCGATATTTAAGGAGTTAACAAGCGTTGATCGGTCGCAAAACTGGCCGGGGCTGATACTGCAGGGTATCAGCTGTCAGGAAACAGTACCATTAATGACCACCGTTAAAAGGTGTATTGGTGGTCATTAAGGGGTTAAGGATCAAACGGCATCAGAAAACCCAAAGAATATATCATAGAGGTCAGGAATAAAGTTGTGAAGAAGAGTAAAGTTAGAACATAAGAAAAATGTGGAAAAGTTCAGTCAGTATAGATACTATTTCAAGGCATTGTATACCTTGAAGGAAAGCAGGAGGTAAAATCCAGGATGGCATGTAAAAGTAGTCACCCCTTTGACTTTTTACCTATTTTGCTACATTACCACCCCATGTTTAAATATTTTTGTAATTTGATTTTTGGTGATGCAGCAGCGCTAAATCGTCTAACTTGGTGAAGTGAAGTGGGAAAAAAATAGTCAGAAATAAATTTATGGGATCAAATAACAAAAAATGGGCATGTGTATACATATTCACCCTTTTGCTAAGAAGCGCTTAAAATTTCTGGTGCAAGCCAATACCTTCATAAGTCATATGTTTAGTGACAGAAAGTCCACCTGTGTGCAATCTAAGTGTCAAATGGTCTGTCTGCATATACACACCTTTTCTGAAAGGCCACAGATGCTGCAACACCATTAAGCAAGAGGCACTACTAACCAAACAACACCATGAAGACCAAGGAGATCTCCAAACAAGTCAGGGACAAAGTTCTTGAGAAGTACAAGTCAAAGTTGAGTTATAAAAAAAATATCCCAATCTCTGATGATCCCCCAGAGCAACATCAAATCCATTATCATCAAATATAAAGAGAATGGTACCACAACAAACCTGCCAAGAGAGGGCCGTCCACCAAAGTTCTCAGCCCGGGCAAGAAGGGCATTAATCAGAGATGCAGCACAGAGACCAAAGCTAGCTCTGAAGGAGCTGAAGAGTTCTGAAGCAGAGACTGGAGTATCTATACATATGACCACAATAAGCCGTAAACTCAATAGAGGTGGCCTTTATGGAAGCATGAGCAGTAAAAAGCCTTTATTTACACATAAAAGTTTTAAGGCTCATTTTTAGTTTACCAATAGACATGTGGGAGACTCCCTAAATATATGGAGGAAAGTGCTGTGGTCAGAGGAGACCAAAATTTAACTTTTTGGCCACCAAAGTAAATGCTATGTCTGATTTCAGACAAATACAGCTCATCACTCCAGAAACACCATCCCATCAGTGAAACATTGTGGTGGCAGCATTATGCTGTGGAGATTTTTTTCTGAAGCAGGTACTGAGAAAATTTGTCTGAGTTGAAGGGAATATGAATGCTGCAAAATACAGTGATATTCTTGAGCAATATGTGTTTCAGTCTGTCAGTGATTTCAGACTGGGACGCAGGTTCACCTTCCAACAAGACAATGACCGCAAGAATTCTGCTAAAGTAACACTCGAGTGATTTAACATGTAAGTGTTTTGGAGTAGCAAAATTCACCAGCCCACATACAATGAATGTCCTCACCCAAATTGTAGAACACTGGCAGGTTGTGCCAACTTTAGCTTTAGGTCACACACACACAGCTAACGCTCACACACATACAGCTCACACACACACAGCTCACATACACACACGTATCTCACACACACGTATCACACAGCTCACACACACACATATCGCAAACGTATCACACAGCTCACACACGTATCACACAGCTCACACACACATAGCTCACACGTATCACACACGCATCTCACACACGTATCACACAGCTCACACACACAGCTCACACACACGTATCTCACACACACGTATTACATAGCCCACACACACAGCTCACATATGCATGTATCATACAGCTCACACATGCACACAGCTCACACGTATAACACACGCATCACACACACACATATCACACAGCTCACACACACACAGCTCACACGTATCACACACGCATGTATCACACAGCTCATACACACACAAGTAGCTCACACAGCTCACGCTCACACACAGCTCACACATACACACCTCACACACGCATGTATCATACATACACACAGCTCACGCTCATGCACAGCTCATGCTCACACACACACTTATGTATCACACACCTCACACACGTATCACACAGCTCACACACCTCACACACGTACACACACCTCACACAGGTATCACACACCTCACACATGTATCACACACCTCACACATGTATCACACACCTTGCACAAATATCACACAGCTCACACACACACATCACACAGCTCACACATACACACAGCCTCACACACACAGCCTCACACACACAGCCTCACACACACAGCCTCACACACACACAGTCTCACACACACAGCCTCAGACATACTCTCCTCTGTGGTGCAGGGGAGGCTGATGTCCATGTGCAGCTATTCATCTTCTCCTGCTCACAGCAGCACTGTCCGGCACATCCCGTTCTCTACTCTCTACTGGGATAGCAGATCAGAGCAGGAGAAGCTGTCACCATGCTGACAGGAGTTTATCTCTCCCTGGGAGCATGCCATGCACACACAGGAAGGTATGCTGACCTTTCATCTTGATTGCTGCCGGCTCTCTCCCTCAGAGTCGAGCCGCAAAGGAAGGCAGGAGCACTGGCCAATCAGCGGCATCCGGGGCTTTGGGCAAAACATTCAGGACAAGAGCCCTGGAGCTTTCACCCAGCGTCAGACAGAGAGAGCAGAGAGGCATCCTGTGCGTGCCGAGGAGTCCTTTTCAAATTTCTGACTAGGCCCTATGTGCGCGTACTCTCCTGCTTGCCTGCACTAACGAGGGCCGCAGCCATGCTCACATACTGACACAGCAGCTGCAGCCCTGTCAGCGCATGCACCAACAGAGCACGAGCGCACACAGGGCCTAGTCAGAAGTTTTAAAGGGCCAGCGGACCATTTTGTAGTTTAGACCGCCAGCCCAATGGGAATCTGCCTGGCTCGGAAGATTATCAATCCGGGCCTGAGCATAGTTAAAGCCCAGACCTTAACCCAATTAAGAATTGAGGTCAGACTTGAAGATTGTTGTTCAACAGTGAAAACAATCTAATTGGAAGGAGCTGGATTAGTTTTTCCTTTAAGAATGGGGAAAACTCTCAGTAGCAAATAGTAATGAATTTAGGGGGTGAATATTATGCACACCGAAGTTTTCAGTTATTTTGTTCTATTTGTTCTTTCCTTTACAATAAAAAGAAAACCTAATGTTCACAGTTGTAGGCACGTTCATTACATGAACTGATGCAAAGCCTCAAAAAACAGTTAAATTCCAGGTTGTGAGGTAGTAAAACTTGAAAAATGCCAAGTGGGTGAATACTTTTACAAGCCATTCTATGTGTCATCAAGGTTCCTCGAAGAGGGCATCAAAAAGTTACTGAGCAGATTTTTTGGTGGATTGGATTTTGGATCCGTGATTTTCGAACGACCAAAAGAGTTTGGGTGGGAATGGTCGCTTCCATACATTCCAGTCAGGGCTTACAGGTCCTATAAAAGGATGCTGGGTTGGCTTATGTGGGTGTGATGTGTTGGAGCTGGAGAGTAACCAAACATGGTGATAACACTGAGCATAAAGCAGGACCTGTATAGTTGTCTGTCTGAGACCCCGTTGATGCTTTGCCTTCCCTGAGAAAGGACTGTGATTCTTATTTGATTTGTGAAAAAAAGGATGTTTTTTATTGGAGAACTGTGAAAGTTTAGGAAGTTTAATAAACCTCACACTGTTTGGACACAAGAATCCATTATCTGTTTAAAATGTAGTAACTACTTGAGAGTGGGAACTGCTACAATCTATAATGAGTAAATAGTATGTGATGACTGAATCCTCTTAAATAAAAACTTGTAAGTTTTGAAAGAATTTGGCCAGAAAACATGGTTTGCAGTGAATCAAATCACATCAAATCAAAAGTACTCCATAATTACTGGATGGGCAGTGTCAAAGTGATCTCAACATGTATGGCTATGAGTAAATGGATGACAGCAGGTGGAAGCTAATACCGTTTTAATAAAATATTGCACCATCAGACATTTATGCAAATTAGTTTTGTTGAAAAGTACACAGGGCATAGATACTTTTTCAAGGTACTGCATACTGTATACAGTTGTGTGAAAAAGCGTTTGCCTCTTCCTGATTTCCTACTGTTTTGCATGTTTGTCACACTTAAATGTTTCAGATCACCAAACAAATTTAAATATTAGACAAAGATAACATAAGTAAACACAAAATGCAGTTTTTTAAATTAAAGTTTTTGTTTTTAAAAGAAAAGAAATACAAACCTACAGGGCCCTGTGTGGAAAAAGTGATTGACCCACCCCCTTAAAACAGAAATTAATTAAAGTTTATCACATCTTTGGGAAGCTACGTTCAAAATCAATAGCCACATGCAGACCTGATTACTGCTACACCTGTTCTTAATCTAGAATCTGCCTGACAAAGTGAAGTAGACCAAAAGATCCTCAAAAGCTAGACATCATGCCACGATACAAAGGAATATGGGAACAAATGAGAAACAAAGTGAGTGAGATCTATCATTCTGGAAAAGGTTATAAAGCCATTTCTCAAGCTTTGAGACTCTAGCAAACCACAGTGAGAGCCATTATCCACAAATGGTGAAAACATGGAATGGAACAGTGGTGAATTCCAAGAAGAACACAGCGACGACTAATCCAAGAGGTCACAAAAGACCCCACAACAACATCAAAAGAACTGCAGGCCTCACAAGCCACAGTTAAGGTCAGTGTTCATGACTCCATCATAGAGAAGAGACAGGCCAAAAATGGCCTGCATGACAGAGTTCCAAGACAAAAGCCACTGCTGATCAATAAGAACATATAGGCTCCTCTCAATTTTGGCAGAAAAAATCCCCAAGACATTTGAGAGAATACTCTGCGAACTGAAAAGACAAAAGTTGAACTTTTTGGAAGGTGTATGTCCCATTACATCTGGTGTAGAAGTAGCACAGCATTTCAGAAAAGGAATATCATACCAAGGATAAAATATGGTGGTGGTGGTAGTGTGATGATCTGGAGATTTTTTGATGCTTCAGGAACTGGAAAACTTGTTGTGGTAAATGGAACCTTGAATCCTGAAGGAGAATGTCCGGCCATCTGTTCCTGACCTCAAACTGAAGTGCACTTGGGTTATACAGCACTACAATGATCCAAACACAACACCATTCCACTTCTGAATGGCTTTAGAAATGATAAATTAAGACTTTGGAGTGGCCCAGTCAAAGTTCTGACCTTAATCCAATTGACATGCTTGGCATGACCTTAAAAAGGCGGTTCATGCTCAGAAACATGCCAATTTGGCTAAATTACAACAATTCTGCAAAGATGAGTGGGCCAATATTCCTCAGAGGGTTGTAAAAAAAATCATTGCTAGTTGTCACAAATGCTTGATTGCAGTTGTTGCTGCTATGGGTCTCCTAACCAATTTTTAGGTGTAAGGGGCAATCACGTTTTCAAACAGGGACATGAAGGTTTGGATTTCTTTTTCCCTTAACAATAAAGATCTTAATTTAAAAGCTGCATTTTGTATTAAATTGTGCTCGCTTTCCCTGATATTTAAATTTGTTTGATGATCTGAAAGATTTTAGTGTGACAAACATGCAAAGAATCGAACTCCGGAAGAGGGCAAACACTTTTTTTACACAACTGTACATATTCTGATGAGGAAAAGGGTAACAATGTTTTGAACTTTTAACTTTCAGACTGCATATCTCACCATCTACTACTGCTCTGAACGTGAGACTACCATCATTTTATAGACAATCATCTTGAATATATCATACATAAATTTGACTTGCAACTACTTAGGAAATGATTAGTTTTGCAGATTCTTGTCATGTCACTGCATTGTTACTGATTTTTCTCCTAAAAATCTAAATTTTCATATTTATTATTTTGTTACTATTTTGTAAGTCCTACTTTGGCTTTTATGATTGCCTGAATCCTTCTCTCTATCAGATTCAAGCATGTTTCGACCAAAATATGACCCCAGGTTTTTTATACACGTTCCCAATGTTGATGCTAACTGGTAGACTCACTTGGGAATGTAGACAGCTTTTACTTCAACTCTACCCACAAGTGTTCAATTAGGTTGAAGTCTGGGGACTATGGGGGCCAATCCAGCACCTTTATTTCATTGTCATTTAACCGTTTCTTTGCCAATATTGAAGTATGCTTCGGGTCTGTGTTATGCTGGAATACTATATTGTTCTATTCATATACATAGTACTCGAGTGTACGAAATAACTCACTTTGTAGGATAATCACATATAACTATGAATTGAGACCACCATCGATCCAGATCAAGAATCCAATGTCTTTGACTGTGAAACAACTCAACATAATCAGGCTTCTCCACCGAACTTGAAAGTTCATTCAATTTTTTGATCCATTATCCCTTTTTTCTCATGTTTCTTCCAGACCCATTTGCACCAATCAGAGCCTAGTCTATTAATTTTTGTCTCCTTGCTGCAAATCACCCAATTCCAATCTTCTACTGGCTACTTTTCATACTTTTTTGCATACTCGAGCCGACACTTCTTATGACAATAATGATGTTGAGGCTTCTTCACCTTTTTCCAAGCCACCATTCCAGACTTGAGCAACATGCATTGTACGGTGCTTGCATGGACACCTATGATCTCACTATTATGAAACATGCAAGCCATTTTCACTGCCATACTTGTCGAGCCAGAACTGATGGACCTTGTGATGACCTGAATTATTGACTCCAATATTTTCCCTGGATGTTCACCTCTTGGCTTTTGAATTAATGGATGGACTTCATTTTATTTTCTTCCAACTGTTATGGCACTCACATGATGCAGTTTGGCAATTTTCTTAACCAAGAGCCTATTTCTTTCATTGTGGTGAATTATGTACTGCCTAATTTGACACTATGGACTACAATGTTTAAAATAGATGTGTACTAATTATTGCAAATATTGAACAACTAAATATACATATATATCCAGGGTTGATATTTCTTTAATGTGAAATACTATATTGTCATTCCAGTTTACTTTTACCTAATTATCTATTTTCCATGGTATCTTGAAGAACTATAGATATATTCTACACCGGTCTATTGAGTCAAATGTAGCTAGGAAGTACCAGGTTACATCAAGGTCAACCACATGTGCATTACAGGGTGCCAACCTCCGCAGCAAGGCAGGGGCTATTAGGGATATTATAAGTCATCCTGCATAGATAACAATCATGATAGTTATTGCTCCAATAGCCCACTTTCTCTTCTTAGTCTAATTCTATGGTAAATGAATATAGGTAGTAGTTTATCTATAATTATTTGTCTGATAAAGATTATTTTTAATTATTGAGAATAAAAGTTAATTTTTACACTGTACTTTTTTTGGAGAGCTAGATTAATTTATATCTACTTGTCATCTCTACCTAGACTGTGATTTATTCAGAATGCTGCAGACTAACCCCATATCTGCATGCTAATAGCATTTTTTCACTTGACAGGTTTCCTTTAATTCTTTTTTTTTTTTTTAAAGTACACATGTTAATTTTTGAATACCTGTTTTTAAAGTCCAGTTTAGCAAGTGAACACCACACAACCATACTGCATGCTATTGTGGCATGTTGCTTTCTGGATGTGGACCTACACGTAGCTACATACTAACATAGTATTTTAGGGTTACATAGCTTTTGTGGTCAAAATGGGGTAATTTACAAAAAATAAAGAAAATACAAGAGAATGTTAAGGTTCTGCAGTTAATTAAGTCCAATTAAAGAACATACATACCACAATAATAATGCTGACTGATGCCACAGCTTCCATTCACTTCATGTATCTACATAGCAACATTGATTTTTAGGGATATAGAATTTTTCTTAAAGATGGGAAGAATTTAAGTAAAAATATACACTTCTTAATATTGAAATATGAGTTTATTAAAGGTTGTCTAAGGAATGTTCTACCACACTGACTACAGTTGTACATCAAAATTTCAAGATCCACTGCTGGCAGCTCCTTTTTCAATTGCCTACAAATGATGTCCCAGATGTGCTTAATGATGTCCCAGATGTGATGAACCATAATCCCAGAAGTAGGACTGGTGTGACATTCAAGACTTGTCTCCAATCAAGCACATATGTAGTATATATCTCTATCTCCAGCTCGCTATCTCTCCTCACCAGTCTTCTTCATGGATTACAGGTTTCCTCCGAGTACCTTGTTCTGCTCCCAAACTCCAAAGACATATCTAAATGTTTAACGATATTTAGGTTGTTAGCCCATGTGCGGGCAGTAATATGACGTCTGTAAAGCAATGTAATGTCAATATATATTATAAATAAGAAAAATGAAATAAGCATATATAGTAAAATTGGTGTATGTTGCAGATGGACAACAATTGAGTTATGCATTTATTAATTTAAATGTTTTTATTAATTTTTAAAAGCAAAATATAGCAAGAAGCAATTATTATTATTAGTGTTGAGCGATACGATACTGCAAATATCGGGTATCGGCCGATATTAGCTGTATCGGGCTTTCGATCCGAGTACCGATATTTTCGTCATATCGGATACCGGAATCGGATTTGTCACTGTCACTGTGAGTGTCCGTCGGTCGGGTCTGTCAGGAGTCAGCGGCACTTACCTGGCAGAAGATCTCCGGCGGTCACGTCCTGGACTGCTTGATGGCCGCCATTATCTTTTCCCTGGCGGTCACATGCAGTTTTTCGCGATAACTGCAGTGACTGCAGGGTAATCCCGGCCGTAAAGCAGTCCGATGACGTCACCGCCGGGGAAGCAGGTAATCAGCTGTGCTGCGCCGGGATGACAGCCTGGCTCTGCCTGTCATTCTGATGTAGCAGAGCTGGATCGTCGTGGGACACTCGTTACTATGGACTGCGTCGGACAGGTGGTATACTGCTGTTTTTTTTTTTTTCATTTTTTTACAGGAGATCGATGGCGTCGCAGGATGAGACTGTAATAAAAGTAATGAAAACTGTGTTGTGTTTTTTATTAAATTAAAAAATTTTTTATGAACATTCACCCGTCCGGGTACATCAACAATTTAACTATTTACATACAGGGACCCTGTCCGGGTTATTTATAATTCTTTGGCAGGGGTGTTCCAGGTACCACCTGGTACTCTTCTGATGCTTGCCAAACATCCGAGACACCAAGGACCACCAGGGCCTGATGACGTCGTGTGGCCTGTACAGTCAAGTCGTGACCCGCTATCTGGTCTGTGTGGCCACCTCTTTCATCTCCCTCCGGGTCTGGAGCCCTATGTCACAGACTGAACGAACCCCAGGGGGCCTAACAGGCGCCGGGTACGGGCCAGCTATAGTTATCATGTCCATAGCTGGGGCTGCTGAGGAGACCACTGAGGGAGGCTGGGGAGATTTACGGCGTGGGGTGGGCACTTGTGCAGAGGCCTGGATGTGGGAGGCTGAAGGCTCATAGGGTCTGTCAGTTTCCTGACACTCTGGGGAGTAGGGGTCACACCTGGTGACATTTAGGGCGTACCATCCATTGTAACCCCAGTGTCGGGTGTAAGTTACCAAGTCTCCTGGCAACAGGTCCCTCCCCGGGTGTCCTTCTGGGAGGTGAGCCTCCACATCCCGCCGGGTTACAAAAACTTCTAAATAAAGTCCA
The DNA here is from genome assembly GCA_033576555.1 of Oophaga sylvatica. Classification (NCBI taxonomy): domain Eukaryota; kingdom Metazoa; phylum Chordata; class Amphibia; order Anura; family Dendrobatidae; genus Oophaga; species Oophaga sylvatica. Next base: position 304,430,498 of record JARQOD010000006.1, read on the forward strand.
GGCTCCTGGATGAAGCCCCAACCACCTTTCAATTTAAAGCTCCGTACTGTGCCCTTACGCCGCGGCTCCCACAGGGTTCCTTTATCTTTTCTCATCCGGTCCTTATCTGCCCGGTCCTTCTCCAGGTGACGTTGCCAAAGCTTTTGGGATTCTCGCTGCTCCCTTTGTCGCTCTGCTTCCCGCTCCCAACGTCTCCACTCTTCCTCCTGACACCGGTTGTAATTCTCCACCAGCTGCTCCATGTCTCCACCATCAAATGCCAGCTTACCATGTCCGGTTTGCGGCAGCTCTCCTGGCGCCCCCCAGTCCTGGCGGCGCTCACCTGTGGCGGAAGCAGCCGGCTCTGGAACAGATGACAGTCGGGGCTCCGGTACAGACAGGTAGACCTCTGGTGCCTGCGCGGCCTCCTCCATGAGGACGGGTGTCGCTTCTTCTGTCTCAACGACGGGGCAGACAGCGGGATCTGGGGTGCTGCCGGTGCAGAGTTTTTTGCAGGAACGGGTGCCTCCACTGCGACAACGTCAACCGGATCACATTGCAAGGGCTGGGATGCCCGCACGGACTCCTCTACTAGAATGGGTGCCTCACCATCCGGTACAGACACTTCAGGTAAGAGGGATTGGTGCCGCTCCAAGTTTAGTTTTAGGGCACGCCAGCTGGCTTCCATCCTGGCGACCTCCTCCCGGTGCCGGGCCAGGCCTCTTAGGGTATCCTCCGCTTCTTGCAGCGTAGGAGGGTTTCCAGGCCGGGTGCCCAACGGTGGTTCCGTGGCGATCGGGTCGCTTCCGTGGGGGGAGAGCTCTGACTGCTCCATCCCTTCACACTTCTGCTCGTGTCCATTAGCCATCTCTGCCAAGTCACATGTGTCATTAGCATCTGGAGAGGGCCCCTCTTTTGTAGTGAGGCGGGACCTTCGTGTTAGTTTCCGCACACTGAGGAGGATGAGGAGGCGGAACTCCAGAGCTGTGGGGCACGATCTTACATTGCAGTACCATTTAGAGTGGTCGGCCATCGTTTTCGCGCCACTGAGTGAGTGTACACCCACGAAGAGCACCCCCTTCTTCTTCACCAGTGCCTCGTCGTGACGCAGATATGGCGGAAAAATGGCAAATATATTCTCTGATGATTTTAGCAATTCTCAAGCACAAAAACAGTTCAATTCAGGCACACAGGACTCGCTTATAGAGAGCTACAGAATCCTGTTCGTGACGCCCAAGTTGAGTCGCACAGAGCCAGAGGTTTTGGGGGTACTCGGCACCGAGCCCGTCGACTTCTATGGGGTAAGTCACGGCTTTACCCGGCAATTGAATCAGAGTCTATTTTACTATGTAGAAGTGTATAAACTATAAATATATGTATATATATATGTCACAATGACATGTATATATATATATATATATATATATGTATTCTATGTGTGTATATTTTGTGATTATAACGACAGAAAGGGTTTTTTTGTTGCGATATTTTGTTCCCATAGACTTACATTGGACTTCCGGTATCGGAATCGGATATCGACGATATTTAGTGATATCGGTGATACCATTCCGATCCGATATTTTTAGATATCGAGCAGTATCGCTCAACACTAATTATTATTATTAAAAAACCTTTTAACTCCGACCTAGGCAATGCCCTTAGAAAAAATATATAACAATACATAATATAAGGTAAAAGCCAACAAAAACAAGTAACAAACTGGTACATAGTGATAGATAAACCTTTAACACATTGCTGCAGATGTATAAAAATAATATATATACACTGCTTGTTTCTTGCTCTTTTGAATGTTATCAAGTCAGTATTCTATATAAGAGATTTCAGGTGTGAATCAGTCTGCAATGCTTCACTGCTGAATTCACATGGTGCTGATGACAATAGCAATGGCGAGACAATAGGACACTGGAGCAATAGGCAGAGTGATTCCAGCAACTCTATGTATCTGACCTGACTATTGTTCCAAAGTGTTAGACACAGCCCCCTCTCTGGAAGATGAGTTTCACACTGAGCCTAAATCATACACTGGGATTTTACACCAGATAACACAGCAGGTGGAGAAAATACTGAAGCCAAGAAGTGTATAACTAGGGCAGGCTTTAGTGATTGAAAGGACAAAACTATAAAGCTAGAGAACTCTAAACTTGGGATTGGCTTCTATGACTTTGCCTTGTTTCCTCAGGAGCTCAATTGATCCTAGTTCCTAATGACAAGATAAAGAGTAAAAAAATCTGTGAACTCTCTCCTGAAGCTCGTATAAATGCAAATACTTGATAGGATCTAATCTGGTTAGTAGCACGCCTCCATTTCATAGACAATCTCTGGTTTTATAGTGAGCGCTCCATCTGCACCTCCTGTCAAGAGAGGATGTTCCTGATCTGGAGGCTTTTTTAATAGCAACTGCTGTATCCAAGAAGAACAGAAAGAGAGAAGAAAGGGAAAAAAGAGAGAGGAGTCACGGTGCTGCCTTTTCATATCCTCAGATGAAGAAGTGAACTAGTCAGAGGCCACAGAGCATGTTCTCTCAGCAGTTCAGAGCCCTAGAGAGCCTCATATCACTGAGCTGCTGCTACTCCTGCACAGACAGCCCCAAGCAGAGCTCCACTAAGTTCTGCTCATGACAGAACAGGCACATGTCTCCTCCAGTAGCAGGTAGCAGCAGCTTACCGTAAGGCACTGAGGATTTACACACTTCTTCATTTGGCTCCACTAAAAGAAGAAGAAGGAGGAGGTAAGATGTTTCTGCTATTTTGTACTCTCTTTTGTCCTTTGGATTATTTCTAAGCATTTCATGCCAGGGAATAGTTATTATTATTATACATTTATATAGCACCATTTATTCCATGGAGCTTTACATGTGAAAAGGGGAAATACAGACAAGTACTATAAACATGTGCAAGACAAGGGACACACAAGTACAGAAGGAGAGATCCCAGGATTCTGCTCAGTGTTACAGATAGATGGATCATTTGCATGCAGCATCAATGACACTTAGAAGTTACTTCCATTCTAATCAGAGGTTGCTTTGAAAAGAGATAAAAAGACCTGCTGCCAGTAAGCACAGAAAAAAGGCAAGTCTGCAAAAAAAAAGAACATGCTTCAAATGAGAAGGCACAGAAGGGAAGGAGGATAGACGGGAATAGGAAGATATCAGGAGAATGCCTCTCAGGAACAGCAGCCAATTTAGACAGGACTTATAGGCATCCGAAATTGGGAGCCAGGTAAATATTCATCCTGCATTGTGTCTATGTGCTGAGTGCAGATCTCATACCTGGGGCTGCTCTAACTGGGATTTCCAGACTTGTCCATACTGATGGATGGATAGAAATGTTCTTGGTAAAGTGCTCGGCTTGTCTGACATAGGTGAGGTTAAATGCTTGATGACTCGTGTTCTCCTAAGTGTTCTGACTTGCAGCGAGTGTATTATGGCACTTTATCATTGTGTTCCTGGCAATTCAAGCTGAGGCTAAGGTCAATGAGGCTGATGTTGAGCATGAATTCACCAGGCAATGTCAGGATACAGGCTATTCAGTGGATTTATTATGTTGATGTTGGCACTGCTCAATGTGTGGGTGACAGTGGGTCTCCTTCTCTTCCTATATGTCTAACCACCCCATAGCACAGGCAGGGCACATGTGCTGAATACTCTATGTAACATTCAGGTAATGACTGTAACAGGAGATTGCAAAAAAAATTGCTTTGCTAGCAAACTTGTTAGGAATACAAATTACCTGTCCTGGCATATTTTAAAGGTCAAGTCCATTTTACTTTGTATTTTTATATAGAATGTGCTAGATTAGCATCAACAATACCCAAGGTGTTCTGTTTCATCATATTGGCTATTTATTATCAGTGTCATATCATATTTGGAGTCTCTGCGGAAGATGCTTGCTGGTAAAACACCTGGATCAGGTCAAATAATGTGTTTCACAGCACTAAGGAGATCGATGGGGGAATACATTAAGCTTTATCAGAGCGTGGAAGTAACAATGGAGTTTACTGACTGTACATAGGAGTCACATAAGATAAACTTGTATTAATGGACTGCAAACTTTATCCGGAGACATCTGACATTTTATCTCCTGATTTATCCTTACATGGGAGCTTTTCCAGAATTATAGACCTTTGTGTGTCCGCAGCTCGCTACTGTTAAAGTAAATCATGGGCTTAACAGTGTGGAGCAGAAATAATTAGATAGTTACTGTAGAAGCTAGTAAATTACAGTGTGCAACATTTCATAATAAATGACCAATAGCTTTTTTTTTCTATATACTATATACTACCGAGCTTAATTAGATACCGCCATACATCTGTTGCTCAGGAGTATTGTCCACTTTTAGGATGGAGTTAAATCATTACCCCACTTAGTGCAGCTACGAGTGTGTGCTCGGCAAAGGCACAGTGTACTGTCATATTCCAGAAGTACGACACACACACCACTAAAAAGCTCATTTTTATTTTTAAAACCGTGGGATATAATAATCTTCAGCCTCACATACAAGACTAACCTTAAGTATTCCATCATATCATTGTCTCAGCTCATTTTATATCACCATTTTAGTAAGGACAGGTCACAATCATATCCCATACTTTGTTATTTAACTAATTGTTGCATATACTGCATAGCAATTATGGGTAATATATGGCATTTGGAGATTATATATAATCATCCGACTAATTAAGGATAATGTGTTTGCAGGGCTGCAATATCATGCTTATAGGTTAGAAGGTTCCAAAACATCTAGAAAGAACTGCATTATGACACTTTGATGCACATTACTTCTTGCTAATGCGAATGTCAATTTGTAATAAAGTAATGGACGGAGACAGAACTGCTGAGTGTCATAACCTATTAATCCTTAGTGATTAATGTGCAAGTATTAACCTGATGAGAAGAATATTATTAAAGCCCTGTGTGCTGTGTAGGAGTCCACGCTGGTAGTGCACTGCTAGCAGATGTCAGTTATCATGTGCTTGTGGTGCATTGGTTCCTACCTTCTGTTTTCTCCTCTAGCATTGAACTACACAGGTAGACAGATATTTTAAGCATCTTGGAGCATTGCTATATTTATACTAGAAACAATAGGGAGCTGCTGGCCAGCTGGCATCCCATGCATCATATGCACTCTCCCTTCTTCAGAGCCAAGCTATGTGTTATTTGTAGATTTCAGGCTTACCTTGCTAATTGTCCAGGCCTGTGACTCATTGTTTTGTCTCTTTAATTATCTATACTGTAAACTGAACACAGAAAGAATTTATTTTGGAGAACATTCGCTCTTGCGTTGGATGTGACTTTCAATGTAATTTAATCTTGGAGCCTGAGGACCTCCTTTTTGTTTCTGGAAATGTTCTTAATTATCTTATTCCCAGATATATTAAAGCATTTGATGCCAGGGTTTGGATAATTTGTGTTTATGAGACTAAATGAATTGTTTAGAAAATGCCTAATAAGTGCCATACTGCATGGTGATCTAATCTACTTTTAGCCAAAAATGTCACCTGACTGTAAGACGAACATCCCATAACCCTAAGATGCAGGAAAGCAGCAAACTCCTCTATGTCCTATGTCGTTAATTAAAAGTTGAAGCTTAATAAGTGCAGATTGCCTGGTTTTGGTTTCTTTTTAATCACTTGTTTTAAGCACATGTGTCTGTAAAACAGGAAGCAATTTGTGTATGAAATATGAATAAAAAATTGCGGCAAACCGATTAATTGTTTACAGAAAACATATCAAAATAGACTGAATTAAGTCTCTTTCTAGTGGCTTTGGACTTCTGACTTTCCATTCTACTGAAAGGGTTAAGGGGGCTTGTAATGCTAAAAGGAATTGATTATGAAGAAATCTATAACGTGTCAATTGTTATGGCAGGTAAACTGGTAGCAAATCAACGTGTGTGCTGTAAATGCTTTCTACTGCTCTTTGCTATTAGTTTGTTAAAACTGTTAAAGATGCTTTTTAAAAATGTCCTATTATTCTTTCATTGTCTTACATATTACTTTTCACCTTCCATAATATTAGTTCTTATCTAACCCATCATTGCCATTTCTCAGATATTACTGATCGCCTCCAGCGATATTAGTTCCTTTCTGCCACATTATGGCTATCTTACTGTATCTTACTTATTACAGTTCACCACCAGAGAAATTAATTCACATCCACCTAATCATGGCTGACTTCTTTTACATATCAGAGTTCAACTCTAGTGGTTTTTCTCTTATCTACCCCATCATAGCTACCTTATGTTATTTATCAAAATTCATCTCCATTGAGATTAGCTCTCATGGGCCCCTTGATGGCTGCCTTATCTTCCCTATCACAGTTTACCTCCAGTGAAATTAGTTGTTATCTGGCCCATCATGGTCGCCTAACCTTCTTATCATAGTTTACCTCCAGTGAGATTAGTTATTATCTGGCCCATCATGGCTGCCTTACCTTCCTTATCACAGTTTACCTCCAGTGAAATTAGTTGTTATCTGGCCCATTATGGTCGCCTTACCTTTTTATCATAGCTTACCTCCAGTGAGATTAGCTGTTATCTGGCCCATCATGGTCACCCTACCTTCTTATCATAGTTTACCTCCAGTGAGATTAGTTGTTATCTGGCCCATCATGGTCGCCTTACCTTCTTATCATAGTTTACCTCCAGTGAGATTAGTTGTTCTCTGGCCCATCATGGTCGCCTTACCTTCTTATCACAGTTTACCTCCAGTGAGATTAGTTGTTATCTGGCCCATCATGGTCGCCTTACCTTCTTATCATAGTTTATCTCCAGTGAGATTAGTTGTTTTCTGGCCCATCATGGTCGCCTTACCTTCTTATCATAGTTTACCTCCAGTGAGATTAGTTATTATCTGGCCCATCATGGCAGCCTCATCTTACATATCACAGTTAACCTCCTGGGAGATTACGTGTCATCTGTCCCTTCATGGCTGCCTTATCTTACCCATCACAGTTCATCTCCAGTGAAGTTAATTCATTTCTTCCCCATCATGGTTGCCTTATCGTAAATATCACAATGAATCTCATGGGAGATTAGTTGTTGTCTGCCTCATCATGGCTGCTTTTATTTACATATCAGAGTTCTCCTCCAGTTATTTTATATCTTATTTGCCCCATCATGGCTGCCTAATCTTACATATAAGAAGTAACCATCAGTGATTTAATTTTTAGCTACCCCTTGATAAGAGTAGGTGATTGGAATGATCCTACAGAAAGAGACAAAATGGATTTTCTGGCTTCAGACTATCCATCCTAAAGGTCTCAATGACCAACTTTCCTTTGCTTCCTTCCTATAAATAGGGTCTTGTAGCATTACTTAGGATTAGTTTGGTAGTCTAGTTAGGGAATATTAGTCTGTAGGGTATTATAGCCCCAAACCCAACAATGCCATTTCTTATCTGTAATTCCCTATGTCTTCCTTCTGTTTCCCCCTCTCAAATAAACTCTTTGTCTCCTGGGGTGGTCTCCCTTATCAGATTATCACCTAAATACTCTGTAATTTTTTTCAATTCTGCTTTGAATTTTTTTGTGTTTCAGTCTGGGTGGAGGTCCGTTCTGAGATTCTATATATCTCTGATTCCAAATTCTATATATGTCTATGAGATATCGAACCCTGCACATAGTACTATGGTATGTTGTAGAAGATTTGCATAATTGCGATTCTCCCACTCACTTTCTCCCTTTTTGTTTTGGGGATGTTCTTTAGTCTTCCATATAGTGCCCATATATATTGTAGCTTATGGCGCACATTAATACTGGAGCGGTATCTGAACTAGGGCCTGTAAAGGGTCAAATTGCACTGCTGGTAAAATGGATGATAGAAACTGAAAGTACGCACATGTGCATTACTGCTGCTTGCGCTCCACTGTGTTCCTGGGCTCGACGCATCAGCGCAGCCCGTGAATGAGACAGGAAGTGACCGGTATAACCGGAAGTAAGCCTGTAGTGCGTGTTATATATGAGATGAACGCTGTGAGTGTCTCACTACGGCTACTACGGCTACGGCTACAATCTGAAGCGACTGGCTCATATTTCCTGAGACTCCCCTGATGATTGAAAATGAAACGCGTAGGGAGAAAAGGGTGGCTTATTCCTACTGTTGGTCCATAATGCCTACATATTGGTGAGACCGTTCTATATTCTAGCCTAACTTGTCGCCGTTGTAATGAATGGGTTATGTCATCAAAATTAGCAGTGCCAATGAGACTGAGCACTAATATGTCTGATACTATTGAGTATGACAACCCTTCTTATTTGTTGCCTTAAATCTGGTGGCTGATTTTTGCAGGTATACAGACTATGTGCTTATGTTCTGGTATTTATGAGGGTAACCTAGGTCATATATGGGACCTCATTCATGCTTAATGCATAGGCAAACGGTGACCTATGTTGATATTATCTAAATGCATATTGCATAGGCAGTTATTTCCCTTACCACCATATGCAGATAGGGTGGAATTTTTTGTGCACATGTGATTATTAAAGCGCATTAATATATATGAGGGCATTTGCTTGATGGTTAATTGACCCTACTGTTGCGCACTGCATATGCCTTTAGCGATTTATGTCTTCATTTGTTTTTTTCTGAGTACATAAGCAAGCATCAATAACATGTATACCATGCTGCCACCACAGAGCACATTTTTTTACCACTCCCATTTATGATCTTATTTGTGGACTCTTGATGTGAGTTATTTCCAGCATTGATCATTTAATCGGGTTTCTGTGTGTTTAATTATCTGTGAATTACAGACTGATTGGGGATTGTGCAATAAGTGTATATATTTTTATGTGATACTTTCTATGTTTTGTCTTGTATGTTGTACGTGCGCTTTTATAATAATTAAGTAAAGGTTATGTGTTATGATCCTTATTTATTGCATCCAAATGAGCTTATACCCCTTGATGTCTGCCTTATCATACATTTCATAGTTCACCTCCAGTAATATTAATTCTTAACTGCCCCATCATAGCTGTCATCTTACATACAACAGTTCACCTCCAGTAAGATTAGTTATCTGATTAGTTATCTGCCCCATCATGGCTGTCTTTCTAAAGGTACTGCCACACTAAGCTATCCCGCTAGCGATCTCGTTAGCGTTGCATACTAATGAGATCGCTAGCGGGATTGTTTCTATATCGCTAAATGCTGCCGCATTTAGCGATATAGTTAACGACGCTATCGCCGTTAGCGATCTTCTTAACGACTTTAGCGGTACAAAAGTACCGCTAAATCGCTAAGAAAAGGTGCCACACAGCGATAAGATACTTACCCAGCGGGAGCGCCAGCGATGAAATAGGGTCCGGAACGATTCCAGCGACGAGCGAGATCACAGCAGGAAGCTCGTCGCTGGAAGCTGCCGCACTGAACAATATCGCTAACGGGATCGCTAAATAGTGACGTTTTTTAGCGATCCCGTTAGCGATATTGTTTAGTGTGGCATACCCTATACATATCACAGTTTACCTCCAGTGATTTTAGATCTTATCTGCCTCATCATGGCTTCCTAACCTCATGTATCAGAGTTTACCTCCAATGATTTAGTTCTTAGGTGCCCCATAATGGCTTCCTTACCTTACGAATCAGAGTTGACCTTCTGTGATTTAGTTTTAGGAGCCCCATGACGGCTGCCTTAACTTCCATATCACAGTTTGCCTCCAGTGATTTTAGATGTTACTGTATCTGCCCCATCATGGCTTCCTTATCTCGCCCATCAGAATTCACCTCTTGTGATTTAGTTTTTAGGTGCCCCATCATGGTTGCCTTATCTTACATATCATTACATATCACAGTTCACTTACATTGATATTAATTCTAAAAATACTAGAGATGAGTTATTCAATTCAGAGGACCCTAATACAGAGACTGTGTGTGCAATCAATGACCACTGGACAGGAGCCCTATAATCAACTTCCTACTTGCCGACATCTTCTCTTTTATTAGCTTGGAAAACAAATACACACAGGACTAAGGCAATACATATACAGTACAGACCAAAAGTTTGGACACACCTTCTCATTCAACGATTTATCTGTATTTTCATGACTATGAAAATTGTAGAATCACACTGAAGGCATCAAAACTATGAATTAACACATGTGGAATTATACATTACACTTTACAAAAAAGTGTGAAACAACTGAAAATATGTCTTATATTCTAGGTTCTTCAAAGTAGCCACCTTTTGCTTTGACTACTGCTTTGCACGCAGAAAAGGTGAACGGATGGACTCTACATGCTTGGTTCCCACCATGAAGCATGGAGGAGGTGGTGTGATGATGTAGGGGTGCTTTGCTGGTGACACTGTTGGGGATTTATTCAAAATTGAAGGCATACTGAACCAGCATGGCTACCACAGCATCTTGCAGCAGCATGCTATTCCATCCGGTTTGCGTTTAGTTAGACCATCATTTATTTTTCAACAGGACAATGACCCCAATCACACCTCCAGGCTGTGTAAGGGCTATTTGACCAAGAAGGATTGTTGGGGTGCTACGCCAGATGACCTGGCCTCCACAGTCACCCGACCTGAACTCAATCGAGATGGTTTGGGGTGAGCTGGACCGCTCACCGCTTCAATTTTGAATAAATCCTCAACAGTGACACCAGCAAAGCACCCCCACACCATCACACCACCTCCTCCATGCTTCACGGTGGGAACCAGGCATGTAGAGTCCATCTTTCACCTTTTCTGCGTGCAAAGCAGTATTCAAAACAAAAGGTGGCTACTTTGAAGAACCTAGAATATAAGACATATTTCAGTTGTTTCACACTTTTTTATAATGTGTAATGTATAATTCCACATATGTTAATTCATAGTTTTGATGACTTCAGTGTGATTCTACAATTTTCATAGTCATGAAAATACAGAAAAATCTTTGAATGAGAAGGTGTGTCCAAACTTTTGGTCTGTACTGTATATATATATGTATATATATATATATATATATATATATATATATATCTATAGATATAGATATATAGATATATCATCTAAACATCTTTTAACAGTATAACATTGGTGATAATGATATATATGTGCATGGAGAGGAATGGTAGACCATTCGAGTCAGGGCAATGGAACCAAGAGAGGAAACTCCAAATGAGATGTCTAAAAGTAATAATACCAATGCATAGATGGAAAAGTAAAACACCTTTATTGGGACAATTGGTGAGGGTGGCACTAACAACAGGAAACAGTGCCTGTATATACAAACAATAAAATATGAAAAAAATGCATTATAATGAGAAACACATTATTTGCAATCCACTCAAAATTCACACCAATGACAGGCCTAATGCTCAAAGAATATGGGAGTATCCAAAAAAGTCATGGTAAATACAATGCCTTCTACATGTCAGATATTGGTAGGATCAATGTACAATAGTATGCAAGGCAAAATGCATAAGCAAAAATCGAAAGGCAAGGTATTTAACAGCAGTGTGGGGTAATACATGTGCTGAGACACAACAGTAGGTGTGTGGATAGTACAGTATGTGGAATATAAGCCAACCCAAATGTGAAGTAGTACGCACTGAAAGAGCTATGCATCAACATGAAAGGTATCACAAGTACTATGTAATGCAAACCTGATGGGAGTACAAGTGATACACAGTGTACCTGCAAGGGAAGGGGAAAGGAGGGCTTATATTACCTGAGTGGTAGAATTGCGTGTGCGCGATACTCACCCCACACACGTTTCAGAGGTTGTCCTTCATTAGAGGATGGTGTCCTAACTGAACCAGAGGTTTATATAGTGTGTTGAGCCAATAGAATACAACTGGAGACTTGTGTCGTGTGCATCGCTCAGGGGACCCAGAAGTCTACGCCACCGCGTCATATGACCGACGACGCCGGAGCATTGTCTGATGATCAGAGATATAATAATACAGGAGGTAGTCACCAGCCGGGACACAAGCGGTTGCAAAAGTGACGCACACACAATATCCCGCCAGGCTGGCTAATCTCAAGTGGAGTCGGGGATGATGACAGGTAGGAGGTGGCTTGCAGGGTTGACATGGAATACTAGACCAGGACTTTTCTAATTTGTTCACTCATCTCTATTATCTTTGCCATTATCACTGCCTTGTCTTACAGATCACAATTCTCCTCCAGTGATATTAGCTGTATTATTACGAATGTATAGGTAGACCAGACCTGAATGAATAGTCACAATGGTCACCAGACCTTACTCAGATGGACTTTTTCTTTTGGAGAGTAATCAAAGATTAGATATATTCAAGGAAACCATTCCCAGTTGCTAAAATGGTTAAAATTCAACTGTTATTGAACCCTCATATCTACTTTAGCACCCCCAGTATCTTCTCTTTAGCGTTTTGGCAATTTAATTTAGACACTTGTGATTAATTTACTGTAGAGTTCTATAGTTGAAAAAATGTAAGCAGCACACCAGTTAAAGGTGGTAAAAAAGTGCAATTCAATAGTTCCAAATGGCGAAGTTTCTGCTCAAGGTGTGAGCCTTTTTTAAGTCAGCTCTATAGTTGGATTTAACTAGTAATACAGTACAACAAATCAAAGACAGTGTTGGAATAGTTAATAGTGAGCAAAGATCTCATTTGGGCTTTCATGTTGCACTGTAATAGGCATTTATGCTATTAGGCTACAAATACATGAATTGGTAGAGAGCATATACCAAACATATATGCAGTGTATACATAGATACATATATTTGTATACATATAAGTGACCTCTACCTAATTATGTAGAATATAATAAATGTCTAGATTTATATATATTAATATATATATATATATATATATATATATATATATATATATATTGAAAAGTGTATGTATACCTAAATACAGACCCGGGCAAGGGGCGGCCCGCGGGCCGCATCCGGCCCGCCGGCTGTCAGTGACCGGCCCGCGGAGGCGCTCCGGCAGTCTCAGGGCCCCGGCATCAGCTGGCACAATACTTACCTCTCCCGTGCCTCCGCTGCTGCAGCTCCGGGCTCCACCGGCGCTTCCTCTCACAGCCGGCCGCTGAATGACGTCATCATTCAGCGGCCGGCTGTGTCAGAGAGCGGGGACGCTGGACAGGTAAGACGTGTCTCTGTGTGTGTCTGTGTCTATGTAGTGCGGTGCTGTGTGTGTGTGTGTGTGTGTGTGTGTGTGTGTATGTGTGGGTGTATGTGAGAGAGTGCTTGTGTGCTGTCTGTGTGTGATGATGGGCAGGCATTGCTGATAATGGGCAGGCATTGATGATGGGGAGAAGATGATGATGGGCAGGCATTGCTGATAATGGGGAGAAGATGATGATGGGCAGGCATTGCTGATAATGGGGAGGCATTGATGATAATGGGGAGGCATTGATGATGATGATGGGCAGGCATTGCTGATAATGGGGAGGCATTGATGATGGGGAGAAGATGATGATGGGCAGGCATTGCTGATGATGGGGAGAAGATGATGATGGGCAGGCATTGCTGATAATGGGGAGGCATTGATGATGATGGGGAGAAGATGATGATAATGGGCAGGCATTGATGATAATGGGCAGGCATTGATGATAATGGGCAGGCACTGATGATGGGGAGAAGATGATGATGGGCAGGCATTGCTGATAATGGGGAGGCATTGATGATGATGGGGAGAAGATGATGATAATGGGCAGGTATGTATATATACAGTATACAGTATATATATATATATATATATATATATATACATATATATATATATATTATATATATATATATATACACAGTATTGGGTAGAACGGAGCTAATTATATTAGTCCGGCCCTCTAAAACCATCCCAATTTCTCATGCGGCCCCCTGGCAAAATTAATTGCCCACCCCTGCCTAAATAGGTAGAGACCACTTATAGATTCAATAGGTATGTTAAATTGTTATAATGCAGCTATCTATCTTTGTATATATCTAACTATTTGCATATTGCACATTTGCATATACTTATAAGAGGATAAGTGGCGTGTATATATACATATATATCATACTGTGTATTCATATAGATAGATAGGAGTTAAAGATATGAGATAGATACATGGATTAGATATATTTGGGATAGATAGATAATAAATAGATGAGATAGATATGAGATAGATAGATATGAGATAGATAGATAATATAACTTAGATAAATAATAGATAGATATGACATAGATAGATATGAGATAGATAGATGGATTAGATATATTTGGGATAGATAGATGATAAATAGATGAGATAGATATGAGATAGATAGATAATATAAATTAGATAAATAATAGATAGATAGATGATAGATATGAGATAGATAGATATGAGATAGATTGATAATATATATTAGATAGATATGAGATAGATATGAGACAGATAGATAATATATATATTAGATAGATAATAGATATGTTGATAGATATCCATAAACAGCGGCATTATAACGATTTATCCTAGCTAGTGACTGCGGGGAGACGGTACAAGTTCTGGACTGTCAGCGTTAACCAGTGGGTGTCACTGTAGCACTGACAAAGGAGACACTAATTGAGCAGAGAGAGGGAGTGAGGGAACAGTGAAAGTTTCCCCTCCTGTATATAAAGCTATTGGCATTTTGAGTATTTTTTGTTTCCCAGCTTAACTCACCTTTTAACAGAACGCCGTTCAGCAGCTGAAAATATGTTATTGGATAAAGGTTTTATTGGGAAAAAGATATTTTGTACTTGTTTCAGGCAGAAATCTATACAATACAAATAAGAGTCGTAATGCAGTGAATTGTGTGTTTTTGGCAGAGCAAACTATAAAATTGTGAAAATGTAGCTGTTCCATATATTTTGTTTTTCCTTTTATACTGTGTTCCTTTGTCCCAACATGTTTTAAAAACAGTTGAAGCAATGATTCTCTGAAGATCTAGGACATAGCAATTAGCATAATGCAGTGGCAAATACTGTCCATACCACACAAAGGATAATATATTTTTTGTGTACAGGGCTAAGTGAAATATTTTAGCATTTAAATTGTAAATGTGGAAGCATTTTTTTCCTTCCATGTCCAGCCATAACTATGGCTGTTATAACATAGTGCTTCTGTTCTATATGCAATGTAAACTGTAGGGCATTTCTGTCTTGTATTCTTACTATGAGACTTCACTTTTCATGGAGTTTGATCTTCTGTAGATATTTTCTATAACTTTGATGTAAATAGTCTAATAATCTCCTACCTTTCGGAGTTCACAGTGCCAATGCTCACCTATGCTACTCTATTATTACAGATTTCACACAAGCTCGGTGGAGTCAGATCCTGCAGCCATACTCCCATTCGACTGTTACTTCTTACTGACCCACCAAAAAGTATGTTACTAAGCAATGTTGAGCAGGATAATGTTTGCAATCTGGAAACAAAATAAAATTGTTTGAACAGTTGATTTACTTTTTTTTCCGTATACTGGAGCAATAAACAAATATGATAGGAAATGTGTTCATACCTTCTAAATAGAGATGAGTGATTTCCCTGAAATCAATTAGTGCAGATTGGATAAATTCAAGGTGAAAAAAATTTGATGTACTTCAAATAAATTAAATATAAATTGAATTGACTGAAAAGGGGTTTAAAAAAACTCACCTCTCTTAGGCTCCTCCTTATACTTTTGAATATAGGATAGCTGATCAGAAGATTCACAGCCGAACAGCTCTATTCATTCTTGATGGGACCGCCAGAGATAGCCAAGCACTGTTCTTTTCTGGTCTTTGAAACCTCCGTGAATGGAGTGAGTGTTTATGACCAACCACAGCTCAATAACCTGAATGTACCTCTAGCAATCAGGAAGTTATCAATTATCTCACAAAGGAGGTAAACTAACAAATTTGAGATTACCCTTTTTAACTCCTGCAGGTAGGGCACAATAGAAAGACTACACCGGCCCAAAGTCTTAGATTTTCTTAAGGGTGTCCGATGAACAAATAGTTTTGATTCTCAATACTCCAATTGGCTTTACTCATGTCAGTTTTGATCATAGAAACCTGAGACGAAATGGAAATTTCACAGATGGCTTAGTATCCAAATGCATTAATGCACTGCCCAAAGAAAGATCATTACAGAGACAAAATGCCTTTATTAGAGGCAAAGAGCACTGCATTTCAGATGGAACCTTATGAACGAAGAAAGTTTGCATTAAAATGTGTTGTTATTTACTTCAAGAAAAGTTCCTTGATATTAAAGTTTCTTTGTGACGATCTCCTTTAGGACAACTCTTTAGCTAATGCAACTGAATACTAAGCTCCCAGTGATGTTTGTATTTTTTTCCCAACCTTTAAGCAATAGTTAAGAATATTTTATTGCCTTAGGCAGATAAGACCAATGGCGCCCCCCTCACCCAAGAGCAAAAGTCCGAGGCCAGCTGCAGCCAGGACTTCCGCTTCATGTTCAGTTTGTCCAAAGGTGGAGACAGTGACGCCAGCACTGACTGGGCACCGGACATCGCGTGTCATTTCAATGCATCACAGCCCCGGGACCGCGAGTGCCGACACCACTGGAACAGAGCGGCATGGAAGGTGAGTAAAGGTTTATTTATTTTATAGGGGCCAAACATTTGGTTTAAGAAGGGGTTGTCCTAGTAGTGGACAACTCCTTAACTGGGAGTGTAAATTCACAGTTAGATATACAAATGACTAAGTATTTGCAAACTTTTTACATGATATCAATCACAAATAGTAACATTAATCCCTGTCATCCTGTATTTTAAATTTCAAACCCAAGGATTGTAATGGAAACTAATAAAGTTTAACTATGATGTGGTGCATTTGACTTCAATTAAGGGTGCTCAGCTTTTGATGGATACCCAAATGGAAACCAAATAGACCCCATTACAGTTAAAGGAATGTGCTTGACAGCAGTTGCATCTATCATGGGACAAATTCAGCTCAAAATAATGAAAATAAAATTAAATTACTGAGGCTCAAGCACAAGTATGTATTTTGTCTAAGCCGATCATGTGTGATATTATCTTCTGAAACACTACATATGCCTATATTTGCTCTCATTTACAGAATAGATCATTTTAATGGCCATAACAATAAATGCCTAGTTTTCATAAACTCCAAATGCATTTAAATCAAAAGAATCACAATCAGTACATGAATACATCACTAGCACCACCATCAGTACATGAATTGATCACCAGAACCTCCATCAATACCTGAATACATTACCAGAACCACTATCATTACATTAATACAGCAACATAACCACCATCACTACATGCCTATAGCTCCAGAATCACCATCAGTATACACAAAGCTTACTATAGTGATCAATTGCAATATCAAGTCACATCTATATACACTTATATTGCATAACCTATGACTCCAAGTTTGTTCTTAACAAAAGTAAGTATATACTGGGAGTTGTTGTTACCAGCCATCATCAGACTGCAGAGCATATGGGAATCATAGCACTGATGAGATATAGTCAGTAGAGATGAGCGACTTTGCCTCCGGGAGGGTCGAGTCGGGTTTCAGACCACCCGACTTTCCCAAAAGTCGAGTCGAACGAATTCAGCCGACTAACGGAAAAAGTCGAAGGTCCGACTGAAACTCGAACCGAACCCAATGCAAGTAAATGGGGAAGAAAAGTCGGCAGGGATTGGAGGACAGTAAACACACCTACAGGCCCATTTCAATGCCTGCAACATCAATTCTTAATACTTATGCTTGTCAACCTTAAATACTTTATAATAATAGTAACGCATTGAAAACTGTGGGTTATTTGGTTAAAGTTGTGGGGGGCAGGGCTGGCTCCAGGTTTTCGTGGGCTCCGGGTGAAAGAGTCTTAGTGGGCCACAATTCGTGATGCTCCTATCCGTCAGAGAAATATAGGTATAGTACAATGCCAAATACTTCACTTCTTTCATTACATGAGTGATATCTATTTTAAATTCTACAATAGCTCAAAAACCGGACAGTATATTCATCCATACAGTATTATGGGCACCACATAGTGCGCCATACAGAATAATGAGCCCCATATATTGCTCCATACAGAATAATGAGTCCCATATAATGCTTCATACAGTATAATGAGCCACATATATTGCTCCATACAAAATAATGAGCCCCATATATTGCTCCATACATAATTGGTCCCATATAATGTTAAATACAGTATATGATGAGCTCCACATAATGCTCCAGTGTATGATGGTCCCCATATAATGTACCATACAGTATAGGACGGTCCCCATAGAGTTTAATGAGCCCCACATATTGCTCCATACAGTATAATGAATTGCATATAAAGCTCCATACAGTATATGATGGCCCCATATATTGCTCCATACAGAATGGGCCCAATATAATGCTCCATACAGAATAGGTCCCATTTGTGCTCCATATGATTCTCCATATATAATGGGCCCTATATGATGCCCATAAATAATGAACCCCTTATGATTCTCCAGTATATGATGGGCCCCATGGATGATGCTCCAGTGTATGATGGGCCTATATAATGCTCCATATATAATGGGCCCCATATGATGCTCCAGTATATTATGGGCCCCATGGATGATGCTTCAGTGTATGATGGGCCTATATAATGCTCCATATATAATGGGCCCCATATGATTTCCAGTGTATAATGGGCCCCGTATATGATGCTCCAGTGTATGATGGGCCTCATTTATAATGCTCCAGTGTATAATGGGCCCTTTCTATGATGCTCAAGTGTATGATGGGCCCCATATATAATTCTCCAGTGTATACACCATGTTCCAAATTATTATGCTAATTGGTTTAAGTGTCATAGTGTTTTTTTGTTTTTTTTTTGTAAATGAAACCCATTGGTGGTATTGTGTCTCAGGGTTCTTTGGATCACTGAAATCAATCTCAGATACCTGTGATAATTAGTTTGCCATGTGAGTCCAATAAAAGGAAAACTGGATGTTCCACACTGTTAAGCAGGCCAGAGTTTTCAAGTAACATGGAAAGAAAAAGGATCTCTCTGCTGCTGAAAAGCATCAAATAGTGCAATGCCTTGGTCAAGGGATGAAAACATTAGATATTTCCCGAAAACTTAAGCGTGATTATCGTACTGTTAAGAGATTTGTTGCTGATTCTGAGCAGAATGAGGAAGGTTTCTGCCAGTCAACTTCATAGGATTAAGAGAGCAGCTGCTAAAAAGCCATTACAAACCAGCAAACAGATATTTGAAGCTGCTGGTTCCTCTGGAGTCCCTCGAACCTCAAGGTGTAGGATCCTTCAAAAGCTTGCTGTGGTGCATAAACCTACTATTCGGCCACCCTTAAACAGTGCTCACAAGCAGAAACGGTTGCAGTGGGCCCATACATACATACATGAAGACTAATTTTCAAACAGTCTTGTTTACTGATGAGTGTCAAGCAACCCTGGATGGTCCAGATGTATGGAGTAGCGGATGGTTGGTGGATGGCCACCATGTGCCAACAAGGCTGCAACGTCAGCAAGTAGGTGGAGTCATGTTTTGGGCCGGAATCATGGGGAAACAGCTGGTAGGGCCCTTTAAGGTTCCTGAAGGTGTAAAAATGATCTCTGCAAAGTATATAGAGTTTCTGACTGACAACTTTCTTCCATGGTATAAAAGGCAGAAACGTGCCTTCAGGAGCAAAATCATCTTCATGCATGTCAATGCACGATCTCATGCTGCAAAGAATACCTGAGTCATTGGCTGCTATGGGCATAAAAGGAGATAAAGTCATGGTGTGGCCACCATCTTCCCCTGACCTCAACCCTATAGAGAACCTTTTAAGTATCATCAAGCAAAAGATCTATGAGGGTGAAAGGCAGTTCACATCAAAACCGCAGCTCTGGGAGGCTATTCTGATTTCATGCAAAGAAATACAAGTAGAAACTCTCTAAAAACTCACAAGTTCAATGGATACAAGAATTATGAAGGTGATATCAAAGGAGGGTTCGTATGTTAACATGTAACTTGGCCTGTTAGGATGTTTGGAGTTAAGTAGCGTTTTTGTTCAGTGAATGTGACCTCCTAGTGCTGCAAATTCCACAAATTTGCATTTTCAGTTCTTTAAAACATATCAAATGTACAGAAATTCTACTGTGCCTAAAAATTTGGAACAGTGCATTTTGAGTTTTTATTCCTTTTGGTGATTATACTGTTATTATTGGGTGGTTTCTTCAATAAAATTCGAAGTATACTCTAACCGGTGATAACTTTTATTAGACTGACTTAGATTGCACCAATCACTTAGGAAAATCAGAGAAAAATATAATTTGCATAAAAATTTGGAACATGGTGTAATGCTCCCCATATATTGCTCCAAACATTAAAAAAATGAAATACCTCTCCTTGCTGGTATCATGATCCTGTCAGCGCCAGCGAACTGCCACGGCTGAGCAGGGTGACTCACCCACACTGTGGAAGGGCCCGGGGTCAAATGCCGCAGGGGAGGCTCAGGCAGAGGGGACCTGAACAGCGTGGTGAGAGAGGACACTGAAGATAGCAGTAAGTAAAAGGACCTGCGATCATGTGACCACAGGGGGCGGGGCTTAGCATCCTGCTGCTAGAGATGAATGCAGGACTTTACAGGGACCCTGGATTAGTAAAGAGGGAAACTCAGGTCAGACAGACGGGGGTCATACACGGAGAGGACGGCGCAGTAAAGAAGGGGCGAGCAGAGAATAGTCACAACATAAGCCAGGAGTCATACACGGAGATAGCAATGCAGTACAGGAGGGATAAGCAGAGAGTTGTCAGGACAAAGGCCAGGGGTCATACACAAGATAGCAACGCAGTACAGGAGGGGCAGGCAGAACTCGTAATGGGAACAGAACCAAGTCAAAACCAAGCAAGCATAAAGTAGCACAAGCACAAAGCACAGGGTCACACACACTCGGCCAAGGGTCAAAGTATAAGCGACAGGGAATGGCTCCACAATGAGGCTATAAGAAGCCTCCCAGAATCCCAAAATGAGGCCGTCCAGATTAACCTCTGAACTACCAAATCCCACAAACAAAGCAGCTCATGACAGTACCCCCCCTCTCAACGGGGGGCCTCCGGACCCCTAGGCTTCCCAGGATGCCGGGCATGGAACGCACGAACCAGACGGTCAGCGTGTACTGATCTGGCTGGTACCCATGACCGCTCCTCCGGACCATACCCCCTCCAATGTACCAAATATTGCAAAGACCCCCGAACCCACCTGGAATCCACAATATGTTGTACCTCAAACTCCATATTTCCCTCAACCAAGACTAGAGGAGGAGCAGTTTCAGTCTCCTCCCTCACCGCACCCAAGGGTTTACGTAAAGACCTATGAAAACATTATGGAGTTTTAAGGAGGAAGGAAGACGGAGGCGGTAGGTTACAGGGTTCACTACTTCAATGACCTCATAGGGACCAATAAATTTAGGCCCCAGTTTAGCGGAGGGCAATCGAAGATTTATATTTTGTGTAGACAGCCACACCTTATCCCCACAAAGCAGCGTCTGAGCAGAGTCCCTTTTTCTATCCGCAAAACGTTTAGATTTCTCCTGAGCCTTAGAAATATTTAAACAAACCTTTGTCCAAAGATCCTTAAGACGATTGACCCCGTCCTCTGCCCCCGGACAACCAGAATCTATTCGAGAAAATTCGCCAAAATGAGGGTTCATCCCATAATTAATCAAAAATGGTGACCTACCGGTAGATTGGTTTACCCGGTTGTTGAAGGCGAATTCTGCTAATGGTAAGGCATCAGACCAGTCGCTTTGCAGGGTAGAAGTCAAGCACCGAAGAATCTGTTCAAGCGACTGGTTGGTGCGCTCCATTTGTCCGTTGGTTTCAGGGTGATACGCTGAGGAAAAAGACAGAGATATCCCCAGTTTTTTGCAGAAGGCCCGCCAGAATTTAGACACAAACTGAGTCCCTCTGTCTGACACAATATTAGTGGGAACCCCATGTAAGCGTACCACCTGGACAGGAAATGCCTAGAGAGCATCTCTGCTGAGGGTAAACTTGTCATGGGTACAAAATGTGCCAACTTTGAAAACCTGTCCACCACTACCCAAATGACAGTATTACCACGAGATGATGGAAGATTGGTAATGAAGTCCATGGACAAGTGAGTCCATGGCCTTCCTGGGACTGGCAAAGGCACCAATTCCCCGGCCGGCCGGCAACTAGAGCTCTTGGAACGGGCACATATACCACATGCTGCGACATGTTTCTTGATATCTGAAGTCATTAAAGGCCACCAGAAGACCCTTGCCACTGCTTCCCGTGTGGCGGCTATACCAGGGTGTGCACTCAACTTCGAATCATGGAACTCTCACATGAGTTTGTTGCGCAAATGCTGCGGGACAAACAACTTGTCAACAGGTTTGGAATTTGGAGCCAAAGATTGAGCTCCTACGGTCTCTCGCTCCAATTCCGACGACACCTCGGCAACCACGAGACTGGGTTGAAGAATGGGGGACGGCGGATCGGGGGCGGATAACGGCTCAAAACTACGTGATAATGCATCAGCCTTTATGTTGTTAGACCCTGGCCGAAAGGTAATAGAAAATTGAAACCTGGAGAAAAAAAGTGACCAGCGGGCTTGCCTGGGAGTCAGTCTTTTAGCAGATTTGATGTATTCCAAATTCTTATGGTCAGTGATAACCGTAATAGAGTGAGCCGCCCCCTCCAAAAAATGCCTCCATTCTTCGAACGCCAACTTAATAGCCAGAAGCTCTCTGTTGCCTACGTCATAATTTTTCTCCGCCGGAGAAAATTTCTTAGAAAAATAGGCACAGGGCCTGAGATTAGTCAGAGAGGCTGGACCTTGCGACAAAACTGCCCCCACCCCAACCTCGGAAGCATCCACCTCAACCACAAATGGCTTGGAAGGATCCAGTTGGACCAGGATAGGAGCAGATGAGAAACAGTTTTTAAGCGTAAGAAATGATTGTTTAGCTAACGAGGACCAGTTTCTGACATCTGCCCCTTTACGAGTCAGGTCCGTGAGAGGCTTAGTCACCTGAGAAAAACCTTTAATGAACTTGCGATAATAATTCGCAAATCCCAAGAAGCGCTGGATCCCCCTAAGGTCCCTGGGCTGGACCCACTCCACAATAGCTTGCACTTTCTTGGGATCCATGCGAAAACCCTGAGGTGAAATTATCAGACCTAGAAATGACAACTCCTGAACAAAAAATGAACATTTCTCGAGTTTGACATACAATTGGTTTTCTCTTAGCCTCTGAAGTACAGTTTTAACATGTAACAAATGGAAGCTCTATCAACAGAATATATCAGGATATCATCTAGGTATACACCACTACAAAACGGCCTATGAGATCCGAAAATACCACATTGATAAAATTTTGAAACACTGCAGGTGCGTTGGTGAGCCCAAACGGCATTACTAGATTCTCAAACAACCCCTCAGACGTAAGGAAAGCCGTTTTCCACTCGTCCCCCTCTCGTATTATTATTAAGTTATAAGCCCCCCTCAGATCCAGTTTAGAAAACCATTTAGAACCAGAAAGCTGATTACAGAGATCAGAAATAAACTGTAGGGGATATGTGTTCCTGACAGTAATTTTATTTAGTTCACGAAAGTCGAGGCAGGGACGTAGGCCGCCATCTTTTTTCTTAACAAAGAAAAACCCCGCAGCTACCGGGGAAACTGAGGGTCTTATGTGCCCCTTACGGAGACTTTCAGAAATGTTCTGTTTCATAGCAAGGCTCTCTGGACCAGACAGGAGAGCTTTAGGCAATTTGGATCCAGGAATCAGATCGATGGCACAATCAAATGGCCTATGAGGGGGTAACGCCTCAGCCTCGCTCTCAGAGAACACGTCCTCAAAGTCTCTCAGGTACTACGGAATACCCTCCAGACTAGTAGAAGACACACAGACAGATTTAGCAATTTTCATACAACAAATAGATTTATGATAACAGTCAGCACACTTGGACCCCCACTTAACAATCTCCCCAGATTCCCAGTCAATCACTGGGTTATGGCACCGAAGCCACGGCATTCCCAGTACCAGCCTTGAGGGTAATTTGTCCATGACAAAACATTCAATTTCTTCCATGTGGGAAGAACCAATTCTCAACATAAACTTTTCAGACACAGAAATGATCCCAGTTCGGGTAAGAGGAGATGAGTCAATGGCCACAACTTTAAGTGGTGTAGGAAGCCTGACTGTCCCTATCTGGTGTTGGGAAACGACATCAGAGCTGATCAGGTTAAGTGATGAACCACTGTCCACCAGTGCTGTAGAGAAAAAACGGACATTGTCTACCAACAGTTCAACCCTTAAAATAACTTTAGGACATGAAGAAGAAAGTATCTGAAGGTCTGGGCAGCCTCCTCGACCACTACCCAGACCTAGTCATTTTCCCGTCGCTTTAGAGGACGATGGGCACGAGGGACAATCCTTTTTCCAATGACCAGCCTCCCCGCAATAAAAACAGAGCTGTTTTTCCCGGCGGCGTTTCCTCTCCATCTCCTTGACCGAAGTGATGCCAATCTCCATGGGTTCAGGAGCGACACCGATCTCTTTGCTGCTGGAGAATAGGGACATCTCGGAATGCATGACACCCCTAGCCCGCAGCCTGCGGTCCATACGCACAGCCTGAGTAATGGCATCTTCCAAGGTGTCAGGTGGTGGATGGAGGGCCAGAGCATCTTGGAGGCGTTCGGATAGGCCTCTGCGGAATAAGCCCCTAAGGGCGGCATCACTCCATGAGACCTCCGCTGCCCAGCGTTGGAACTTCCCACAAAACCACTCAGCCGAGTGTTTACCCTGGCACACACTCATGACCTTATCTTCAGCCATACGTACTCTGTCAGGCTCATCATATATGCGGCCCAGGGCCTCAAAGAAGGCATCGACTGTCATTCTCTCGGGGGCGGTGGAAGACAGAGAGAAAGCCCAAGCTTGAGGGGCACCACGCAGTAGAGAAATAACAACCCCCACCCTCTGAAATTCGTCCCCAGAGGAACAGGGCCTTAAAGAAAAAAAAAGCTTACATCCTTCCTTGAAGGACCTAAACTCCTCTTTATCCCCTGAAAAGAGATCAGGCAATTTGACCGGAGATTCAGGGGATATCACAGATATGTCCCAACTCCCGGAACCTGGAGACCCTGTCACAATGGCCCCCTGCACAGTGTCCATCAACTGCTGTTGGGTATGGACCATCGTACACTGTTCCGCATTGAGCTTTTGGAACATTTGGGTTAGATGCTTGACCTGATCGGCCAAACCCTGCAGGGATCCATGCTGCAAATATGCTCAGAAGACCCATACAACTATCCCCAAGAAAAAAAAATGTGCGGTCACTTATAATATCATGATCCTGTCAGCGCCAGCGAACTGCCACGGCTGAGCAGGGTGACTCACCCACACTGTGGAAGGGCCCGGGGTCAAATGCCGCAGGGGAGGCTCAGGCAGAGGGACCTGAACAGCGTGGTGAGAGAGGACACTGAAGATAGCAGTAAGTAAAAGGACCTGCTATCATGTGACCACAGGGGGCGGGGCTTAGCGTCCTGCTGCTAGAGATGAATGCAGGACTTTACAGGGACCCTGGATTAGTAAAGAGGGAAACTCAGGTCAGACAGACGGGGGTCATACACGGAGAGGACGGCGCAGTACAGAAGGGGCGAGCAGAGAATAGTCACAACATAAGCCAGGAGTCATACACGGAGATAGCAATGCAGTACAGGAGGGATAAGCAGAGAGTTGTCAGGACAAAGGCCAGGGGTCATACACAAGATAGCAACGCAGTACAGGAGGGGCAGGCAGAACTCGTAATGGGAGCAGAACCAAGTCAAAACCAAGCAAGCATAAAGTAGCACAAGCACAAAGCACAGGGTCACACACACTCGGCCAAGGGTCAAAGTATAAGCGACAGGGAATGGCTCCACAATGAGGCTATAAGAAGCCTCCCAGAATCCCAAAATGAGGCCGTCCAGATTAACCTCTGAACTACCAAATCCCACAAACAAAGCAGCTCATGACAGCTGGGCACTGCTTTACTCTGGACTCCTCAGCGTCACCATCTTCCAGCTGTCTGCACTGTGACTGTTCAGGCAGAGGGCACACAGACGTGACGTCATCGCACTCTCTGGCCTGAATGTCACTGTAAGGAAATGCAGAAGACGTCACAGGGTTGGAGCAGGGAGAGGTAAGTATTGCAAGAGCTGGGGCCCTGAGCAACCAAGGGGGGCACACTCGTGGGTGCCGCCACTGGCACAGGGCCCCTCATAGTACGCCGGTGTCTCTGAGGGCGAGTGGGCCCCCTAACCTGCTCAGGGCCCCGGCAATTGCCCGTGTGCGCCAGGTGCTGACACCAGCCCTGGAGCGGGGTACAACCCAGTTAGGGAGGTGGAAAAACTAGCATATGTTGAGATGTAGGCTGGACATTCAGCAGCTGCAAATGGAGAAATTGTAAAAGTCGGAGGAGGAGGAGGACAAAACGAGCCATTTTGCTGGCAACCTATTTGTCATCAGGGGAAGGTGGTACAAAATCCTTTGAAACCCAGGCATGGTTCATTTTAATGAAGGTGAGATCATCAACATTTTGGGTCGACAGCAGGGTCCTTCTTTCTGTCAGGATTGATCCAGAAGCACTGAAGACTCTTTCTGATAGCACACTACCAGCAGGGCAAGCGACCTCCTGTAAAGCATATTGTGCCAATTCAGGCCAGGTGTCCAGTTTACAGGCCCAGTTTAAAAAGGGGAATGAACTGTGAGGGAGAACATCGATAGGGGAGGAGAGATAATTTTGAACCATAGTTGACAACTGCTGTCTACTGTCTGTTGCAATCGATTCAGTATTACCAGTCGTGTGAGCGGTACTCGAGAAATAAGTCCACAACATGGTCATGAAACCCCTGTCTCCAACGCCACTTCGGCTGTGTGCACCATGAACACCTCTTCCATGTTGCCCAGTATGGCTTGTGGTAGAACCTGCACCACTGCTGTGTGCTGGTAATGCCTCTAACAAACGGTTTACCAAAGTTTCTTGTTTGTTCGCCAATATAAGGTGTAGGTTGTCCTGTGGCATGATGTTCTGTAATTTGCCTTTATAGCGTGGATCGAAGATGCTGGCCAACCAGTAGTCGCCATCCTTCATAATTTTGGCAATGCGGGGGTCCCTTTTCAGGATCCTCAAGACATAATCACACATGTGGGCCAATGTTCCAGGTGTCAATGATGCACTGCCAGTGGGTGGAGGAGTACTTTCTGCCAAATCCACATCAATCCAGTCATGCACAAACAATGTACCTGACCT
The DNA here is from genome assembly GCA_033576555.1 of Oophaga sylvatica. Classification (NCBI taxonomy): domain Eukaryota; kingdom Metazoa; phylum Chordata; class Amphibia; order Anura; family Dendrobatidae; genus Oophaga; species Oophaga sylvatica. Next base: position 304,457,714 of record JARQOD010000006.1, read on the forward strand.
TGTCAAGCCAACATTTTCTCTTGCCCCTGAGAAGCATCCTCCCCAAAATAATCATCCCTCTTATCCTCCTGCTCTTCCTCTTCTTCCTCCACCTCATCCAGGACAGTTCTCTGAGCAGACAATGGCTGACTGTCATCAAGTCTTCCCTCCTCCTCCTCCGCTGCAGATGCCTGATCTGTAATGTGCGTCAAAGTTTGCATGGGCAGACGCATAAGTGGGATGCTCATGCTTATGATGGCATTGTCTGCGCTTACCAGCCGTGTGCATTCCTCAAAACACTGAAGGACTTTACAGAGGTCTTTCAGCTTTGACCACTGCACACCCGACAACTCAATGTCTGCCCTCAAACTGCCTACCCGTGTATCCTCCCACAAATGCATTACAGCCTGCCTCTGTTCGCACAGCCTCTCAAGCATTTGCAAGGTAGAGTTCCACCTTGTTGCAACATCTTTGATTAGGCGGTGCTTGGGGAGGTGGAGCGATCGCTGCAGCCTCTGCATATGACTGGAGTCTACTGTAAGGTTCTATGTATATATTCCTGAAACTCAGTTTGTTCGTCAGCCATTTTACTTTCTGTCTTGCTGCAGCTATCTTGCCCTCAGTCAAAATGGAGTTTCCAGCTTGCATGTTCCCGCCCTTATTCTCTCCTTTGCTTCTTAAGCAGCCACAGCTGAGCAATCAGTGCTTCAGAATCTAGCCTGCAGCCATGGTAGCCCTAGAATAATGGGAAAGTGGGGAGAAGAGATAAGCATAAAGGACAGTTTCTCTTGATGATCTTTACCCATAAGAACCCTCAAAGGCTCTGTTTCCTGATCCACTGGTCCAGAGGTCAGCAGGGAGCCATCCACAGTTTCCATCTGTACTGGAGTAGCCTTCTTCACTGAACGTATTCCCTGTTTCAGAGCAAAGGAGACATCCATAAAATTTCCACTTGCCCCTGAGTCGATCATAGCAGAGCTAGACACCCAAGCTGAGTCAACCCAGAGTTTGATGGAAAGAAAGCAATGAGAATTATTTTTCTTACAACTCAGCTGGGACACCGCTGAGGAAACTTGAAAAATGGCAGCGTTTACACAGTCAACGTCCTCAGAGGTAACGGAGTTTAAGTCCGAGAAATCAAGATCTGTTGCTGCAGATCTCTCTGGAGCCTGAGGCTCGGACCTGACAGATCCCCTCTCGCAACACTCACAATGAATGAGTGCTGCAGTAGTCTTACGAGAACGGCTGGGGCAGTTTATAATGAAGTGCCCTGACTTACCACAATAGAAACATAGATTCTCCTTAAAACGATGTTCCTTGCGTGCATCACTAACCCGTCGTTGTAAAGAGTCTAGGTTTTCCTGGACTCCCCAAGCCCAGGAAGCATTTTCCCATCTAAAAGATAAATTTACCACTGCACCTATCCTAGTACATCCCAACCCCGAGCTTGCCTTCATAATAGAGGTGGATGCTTCAGACTGTGCCGTTGGAGCTATACTCTCTCAGAGAACAGGTGAGAAGAATGTCTTGCATCCCAGTGCCTTCTTTTCCCAGCAGTTGTCTTCGGCTGAGAGGAACTACGATGTGGGCAATAGAGAGTTGTTGGCCATTATTGCCGCCTTCAAAGAATGGAGACACCTTCTTCAGGGAGCTGCACAGCAAATAGTCGTCCTGACAGACCATCGTAACCTTGAGTTTATCAGGTCGGCTAAGTGCCTGACTCCTCGCCAGGCTCGCTGGAATCTTTTCTTAAACCAATTTAATTTTATCATCTCTTATAGACCAGGATCGCGCAATGGAAAGGCTGATGCACTCTCTAGGATTTACTCAGCAGAGACACGTCCAATAACTCCTCCTAAGACTATTCTTCCTGACTCTAGATTCCTAGGAGTAATTCATAATCAAGACCTACTTAAGGACATCAAGGAAGCATACCATGCGGATTCCTTTTTGGCACAACCCCCAAGGGACGTAAGTCTTGTCTTTAAGAATGGTGTGTGGATTCAGGGACAACGTCTGTATATTCCTGAAACAGTCAGATTAAGAGTATTGCAACTCATTCACGATTCCAAGATAGCTGGGCATAGAGGAATTCTAAAGACACAGGAATTTCTTTCTCGTTTCTTTTGGTGGCCCACTTGCAGGAAGGATGTTTTGAATTATGTCACTTCATGTGAGGTCTGTGCAAGATGCAAAACACCTCGCTCCTCACCAACTGGTCTGTTACAGCCTCTTCCCACCCCATCCCGCCCGTGGGGATCCATTTCTATGGACTTCATTGTGGAGTTACCAACCTCTCAGGGGAAGAACACCATTCTAGTGGTGGTTGACCGTCTAACAAAGGCAGCTCATTTTATCCCTTGTGTCGGCTTACCCACTGCAAAACAGACATCTTATTTGATGATTAAAGATGTGTTTCGCTTACATGGAGTACCGGATGAGGTTATTTCGGATCGAGGGGTGCAATTCACTTCTAGGTTTTGGCAAAATTTCTGTGCAGCATTGGACATTAAAGTAAACCTTTCTTCTGCTTTTCATCCCCAGACTAATGGACAGACCGAACGAACCAATCAAACCCTGGAGCAGTATCTCCGCTGCTTTATCTGCCATCTACAGGATGATTGGGTGGATCTACTTCCATTAGCTGAGTTCTCGTATAACAACTCTCAGAGTGCCTCCACTAAACAGTCTCCTTTTTACTCTAATCTAGGTTATCATCCTAACATTCTACCACGATTTCCCATAGAAACGCCTTTACCAGCAGTGGCTGAAAGAATCACGTCTTTACAGAAGAATATGGATCTTCTAAAGGAAAATCTGGAATCGGCTCAAGAAAGGTACAAGAAAGCAGCAGATAAATTTCATAAACCTGCACCAGCTTTCACGGTAGGAGACTTGGTCTGGCTGTCAACCAGAAATCTTAAGTTAAGGATTCCATCGTCTAAGTTGGGACATAAGTACATTGGACCCTATAAAATCAGTAAAATTATAAGTGCCGTTGCTTGTCGTCTTCAACTGCCCAGAACTATGAGAATCCACCCTGTCTTTCATGTATCCCTACTAAAGGCTGCGACACCCAATACGTTTCCTGGACGTTCCTCTCCTTGCCCTGACCCAGTGCTAGTCGATGGTCAGGAAGAATTTGTGGTGGAAAGGATTTTAGATTCCAGGTTGTATAGAAATCAGTTACAATATCTGATTAAATGGCAGGGCTACCCAGTGGAGGACAACTCATGGGAACCGGTCAATAACGTTAATGCTCCTCGCTTGCTCCGTCAGTTTCATCGGAGGTACCCACACAAGCCTGGTCTGAGGTCATCCGGAGGTTGTCCTTAAGGGGGGAGTAATGTAAGGTTCTATGTATATATTCCTGAAACTCAGTTTGTTCGTCAGCCATTTTACTTTCTGTCTTGCTGCAGCTATCTTGCCCTCAGTCAAAATGGAGTTTCCAGCTTGCATGTTCCCGCCCTGATTCTCTCCTTTGCTTCTTAAGCAGCCACAGCTGGCAATCAGTGCCAAACCTAGCCTGCGGGAAACCGTGACTTGACTCCTGTAAGCCCTTTGGGTTGTACTCCAGCTTTCCCCAGGAACTCTGAAGCACTTTTGGTCTGAAACCCCGCCTTTTAAGACCCACGTTGCATGGTTACGGTAAAAGGAAGAAGATCCTGAAACTGTATTGGAGAGTGATTGTGAGCTTGGATTACTCTGGCCTGCTGTGTTCCCCCCTGTTTCTGTGTCTGAAACGTGTGACTATTTTGCCAACTTGTATAAGAAATAAGGATTTTTATATCAAACTGTGACTCCTGTTTTTTCATCGCACCCAAGCACGGGACGTATATAACGTACACTACTTTACATCTACAGGCAGTGACGGATGTCGAGCACTTTTCACACCTTATGGAGCAGAGGGAAAACCCGGATAATTTTTTTTAAGAAACATGCCCCACCAGATTCAAGGTGTGAGCCAGACAAGGTATTGTCTGCGACTCAGGCTTTCTCTTTGAAACTTCAGAGGGGAGGCGATAGAGCGGAGCGTTTCGGCAGTGTAAGCCAAAACCTGTTCCTGATGCACGGTTTTAAAAGGGGTTTACCTACTCCAAAAAAGGGGGAGACTTCCAGCCTTCAGGAGCCAACAGACGCAGGCCAAATACCTCCTGTTTAGGTGCTTTGTTCTTTGGCACTACAAGCAGCTGCACCACCACCACCATCAGTCCAGCGGGGCCCCCCCCCTGCCCACTCCGCACCTCTTCCACCATTTTTTCCTCACCCAGATAATGGTACTGAAAGGGGAGCGTACAGTTATACAGTGTGGGGGAAAATTAAAATTTCCCGCATACATTTCCCGAGTACACACAGACCTCACTCATTAGGATTTTACCGTAAAAACAAAAGGGAGAAAAATGGATGTTTCAGAAGCAACGTGATCCAGGTGGGGGAAAAATTTAATCTTGATGTTTTCCCGGGGTCACTCCAGACGCTCCTAAAATATAATTTGACCGTAAACAAAAAAACAAAAAAAGTACTGTCTCAAACGTACAGCGTGTACGGCAAAAAGGGAAAAAAACTTT
>JARQOD010000006.1:304462360-304519584 GCA_033576555.1 Oophaga sylvatica
GAAATTTAAAAAGAAAGTCAAAAAAGTTAAGGCCTAAGTGTGGTTTTTCCTCACAACACAGGAACCCTGCGACAACTGTTCAGAAATTTTGTGAAAGGCCCCCTTTGTGGTTCTAAGTGTTTGAAAACCAATGTATTGTATACGGATGGAAGCGGTCACACAAATAGATTTTTTTTTTTTCCACTAAAATGGAGCAGCCCCAATTTAAAGGAAAAATGTAAAGGAGGCAGTGACACACGCTCGCAGACTACAACCGGCAGTGTTAAAGTAAAAACTGGAGCAAAATCTGCCTCAAAAAAAAAAGCCACAACTACAGTGAACACTGAAACACAATATTCACTATCTTTGAAAACTCCTTTTTTTAGTTCTATAGTTTTTTGAAACCCAAAAGTTTTGATCGATGGAAGCGCTCACCAATAATTATTTTTTTTTTTCCACTAAAAAGGGCAGCACCAATTAGAGAAAAATGTGAAGGATGAGGCATGACACACGCCACAGACTACAACCGGCGGGTTTTTAAGTACAAACGGAGCGTAACGCACCACAAATAAAAGCTCACAATACTTAAACCGAAACACAATATTCCTACTGTGAAAAGCTCCTTTGTGATTCATGGGTTTTGCAACCAATTTTGGTAAAAGGGAGGAAGCGGCACACAAATAGATTAAAGTTTTTTTCCACTAAAAGGGAGCAGCCCCAAATTAGAAAAAAAATTTTAAGGATGAGGCAGTGACAAAAGCCCCAAGAAACTAAAACCGGCAGGGGGTTGAATTACAACTGGAGCTAATCTGCCCCCAAAAAATGAAAACTCACAGACACAGTGAACCTGAAACACAACTATTTCACTACTGTAAAAAGGGGTCCTTTGTGTGTTCTAAGTGTTTGCACCAATGATTGTAACGGATGGAAAGCGCGTCACACAAATAGATTAGTTTTTTTTTTCCACTAAAATGGGCAGCCCAATTAAGAAAAATGAAAAAGGAGGGGCAGTGACACACGCCGCAGACACAACCGCAGTGGTTAAAAGACAAACTGGAGCGTAATTGCCTCACAAAAAAAAAAGCTCCAAAAATACAGGAACACTGAAACCCAAAATTTTCCCCTATCGTAAAAGCTCCTTGTGTAGTTTTTTAAAAGTGTTTGCAACCAAGTATGATACGGATGGAAGCGCGCAAAATAAAGATTAGTTTTTTTTCCCCACTAAAATGGAGCAGCCCAAATTAAAAGAAAAATGTGAAGGATGAGGCAGTGACACACCTCACAACTACAACCGGCAGTGGTTGAAAATAACGGAGCGTGATTCCCTCAAAAAATCAAACCTCACGACTGCAGTGAACACTGAAACACAACATTCCTATTGTGAAAAGCCCTTGTGTATTTCTAATTTTGAACCAATGATTGTAAGGTGGAAACCCGTCACCAATGTTAGATTTTTTTCCACTAAAATGGGAGCAGCACCAATTAAAAAAATGTAAGGTGAGGCAGGACAAAAAACGCCAGCAGAAAAACCCAGGGTGAAGAATAACTGGAGCGTAAATCTGCCTCAAAAAAAAAAAACCTCACGACTGCATGAACACTGAAACACAACTTTTCACTACTTGAAAACTCCTTTGTGTAGTTCATAGGTTTGAAACCCAAATTTATTGTATGGGAGGGAACACTCACACTAAAAATTTTTGATTTTTTTCTAATATAAGGAGCCACCAATTCCACTAAATAAAATTAAAAAAAAGAGTCAGTGACACGTGCAGATGCCTACAAACAGCGGTGGATGCAGAGCAAACTGCAGCGTCACCTGCACTGTCACACACACACCTTGCACAGAGCTGTTAAAACAACACTGGCAAAATGAAGCTTTACACAGCGGTTGGTAAACTAGCCTGCCTCAAGCACAGTAGTACACAAAATCGCAATATGTAACTGTCCCTCAGAGTTAGCAGAGTAGCGTTCTGTCCCTTACTGAGTTCACAGCACAGTGACGCTAAAATGGCGGCGGCGCCTTTTATAGTGCATTCTGACATCATTTCAGCAGCCAATCACAGCCATGCCATTAGTTAAGATGACCGCAGCATTACAGGATGTGCCCACACTTCGTAGGATTCCTCATTGGCTGACTAAAATCACATTGCCTCTCAAAGAATTATGGGAACTTCCGATTCCGGTATACGATATGGAAAAAGTATCGGAATTAAGTATCGGAATTCCGATAACGCGAATATCGGCCGATACCCGATACTTGCGGTATCGGAATGCTCAACACTAATCAAGACCCATTTTCTATACGTTTTTCCCCATGATTTTCCTGTGCTATTTTTGTCTCCTTTTACATATTTATTTCTTCCGCTTCTGCTTATACGCAGTTGTTTTTAACATTTGGTGTTAATAAAAAATTAATACTATATTGATTATTCCAGTGTTTTTTCACTTCTTTTGTTGTTTTCGATTGATTCTGGTGAATTTTCACTGAGACTATATTCCCACAGTGAACTATATATAATTATTGTTGTTAAATATGTCATTTGTCAGAATGAGAGAGAAATATCAAGTATTGTGCCTACTTTTCATTATGGTTATTCATCATTCAAAATTATACTAAATGGAATGCTGTTTTTAATTATAATGACTTCTCCTGGGTGTTTTCATTGTGACATTCACAACTATACCCTGCCACTGACCCACAAGGAAGCAGTATAGATTGGGTGACCCTAGATGCTGAGAAAGGGCTGGCTCCAGGTTTTCATGGGACCGGGTGAAAGAGTCTCAATAGGCCCCTTTAATACATACCACAATTCATGATGCACAGATACGGCATAGAAATATAAGTATAGTACAATACAAAAGATTTCACTTACTTCTAAAATTACATGAGTGATATCAATAGCTCAGAAACTGGACAATATAGTCCTCCATACAGTATTATGGGCACCACATAGTGCTTCATACAGAATAAAGAGCCTCATATATTGCGCCATACAGAATAATGGACCCTATATAATGCTCCATACAAAATAAAAAAGCCCCATATATTGGTCTATACAGTATAATAAGCCCTATATAATACTCCAAACAGTATATGATGGGCCCCAAATAATGCTCTATACACTATACGATGAGCATCATATTATGCTCCAGTATATAATGGGCCCCATATATTGCTCCAAATGGAATGGGCCCCATATGATTCTTCATATATAATTGGCCACATAAGATGCTCCATATATTATTGGTCCCAAAAGATGATCCATATATAATTGGCCCCATGAGATGCTCCATATATAATTGACCCCATAAGATGCTCCATATGTAATTGGCCCCATATAATGCTCCATAGAGTAGGTACGGAAAGTATTCAGAACCCTTTTAAATATTTCACTCTTTGTTCACTGTTTGTTTCCATGCAGCCATTTGGTAAATTCAAAATAGTTCATATTTTTCTCAATAATGTACACTCTGCTATCCATCTTGACTGAAAAAAGCAAAAATGTAAAAATTTTTGCAAATGTATTAGAAAAGAAAAACTGAAATATCACATGGTCATAAGTATTCAGACCCTTTGCTCAGAAACTCATATTTAAGTCACATGCTATTCATTTCCTTTTCATCCTCCTTGATATGGTTCTACTCCTTCACTGGAGTCCAGCTGTGTTTAATTAAACTGATAGGACTTGATTTATAAACACATACGCCTGTTTATATAAGACCTCACAGCTCACAGTGCATGTCAGACCAAATGAAAATCATGAGGTCAAAGGTACTGGCCAAGAAGCTGAGAGACAGAATTGTGGCAGGGCATAAATCTGGCCAAGGTTACAAAAGAATATGCAGTACTCAAGGTTCCTAAGAGCACAGTGGCCTCCATAATCCTTAAATGGAAGAAGCTTGGGACCACCAGAAGTCTTCCTAGACCAGGCTATCCAGCCAATCTGAGCAATCGTGGGAGAAGAGCTTGGTGAGAGAGAAAGAAGAACCCCAATATCACTGTTGCTGAGCTCCACAGATGCAGTAGGGAGATGGGAGAAAGTTCCAATGCAGCCCTCCACCACTTGGGCCTTTATGGCAGAGTGGCCCAACAGAAGTCTCTCCTCAGTGTAAAACATATGAAAGCCCACATAGAGCTTGGTAAAAAATGCATGAAGGACTCCCAGACTACGAGAAATAAGATTCTCTGGTCTGATGAGACGAAGATAGAACTTTTTGGTGATAATTCTAAGCGGTTTCTGTGGAGAAAACATGGCACTGCTCATCAACTGCCCAATACAATTCCAACAGTGAAACATGGTGGTAGCAGCATCATGCTATGGGGGTGTTTTTCAGCTGCAGGGACAGGACGACTGGTTGCAATTGAAGGAAGCATGAATAGAGCCAAGTACAGAGATATTGTGGATGAAAACCTCTTTCAGAGTTCTCTGGACCTCAGACTTGGCCGAAGGTTCACCTTCCAACAAGACAATGACCCTAACACACATCTAAAATTACAAAGGAGTGGCTTAAGAACAACTCTGTGACCATTCTTGATTGGTCCAGCCAGAGCCCTGACCTAAACCCAATTGAGCATCTCTGGAGAGACCTGAAAATGGCTGTCCACCAGCGTTCACCATCCAACCTGACGGAACTGGAGATGATCTGCAAGGAAGAATGGCAGAGGATCCCCAAATCCAAGTGTGAAAGACGTGTTGCATCATTCCCAAGAAGACTCATGGTTGTACTAGCTCAATAGAGTGCTTCTACTCAATACTGAGCAAAGGTTCTGAATACTTATGACCATGTGATATTTCAGTTTTTCTTTTTAATAAATTTGCAAAAATTTCTACATTTCTGTTTTTTTCAGTCAAGATTGGGTGCAGTGTACATTACTGAGAAAAAAATGAACTTTTTTGAATATACCAAATGGCTGCAATGAAACAGTTAAAAATTTTATGGGGTCTGAATACTTTCCATACCCACTGCATATAATTGGCCCCATAAACTGCTCATATGTAATTGGCCCCATATACTGCGCCATATGTAATTGGCTATACTGCTACCATATATAATTGGCCCCATATTCTGCTCCATATGTAATTGGCTCCATATACTGCTACCATATATAATTGGCTCCATATACTGCTCCATATGTAATTGGCCCAATGTAATGCTTCATATATAATTGTTCCCATATGCTGCTCCATATGTAATTGGCCCCATATAATGCTCCATATGCAATTTGCCCATAGTATGCTCCAAACATTTCAAAAAATACAAAAAAATGAAATACTCACCTCTCCTCGCTGGCCGCTACTCTGCTCCAGACTCCTCAGCATCACTGTCTTCCGACTATCTGCACTGTGACTATTCAGGCAGAAGGCGCACACTAGTGATGTCATCATGCTTTCTGACCTGAACGTCAGAGTCAGGAGACGCGGAAGACGCTGCAGCTGTGGAGCAGATAGAGGTAAGTATCGCAAGTCCCCTGGGGCACAGCGCAAGCAGAGGTCCCACTCGTGGGTACCGGCACTGGCACAGGCACAGGACCCCCATAGCACGCCAGTGTCCCTGACAGCGAGTGTGCCCCCCGCCTGCTCAGGACCCCGGAACTTGCCCAATGCACCGTGTGTTGACGCCAGCACTGAGCTGAGCACATCTATCACAGAAAATCCACAGTGGAATATAGTAAAATCAAAGTGGAGAGATTTAAACAAAGCATTTAAATTCTGTTGAAAATTACCACGCAGAAAATGACCACTGGTGTGAATCTTTAAATCCACAAATCTGTCATTGAAAAGGCGTGATTTTGTTTCCTATTTTCTTATGTATTACGTTGAATTCAACAGGTAATTTTAAACTCTATGCTTTGACTAATCAAAACAGATAATTTTCACACCGTTAGGATGAGGGGGCATATATGAGTCAGGTGCTCCTGATTATTTAAAAGGCACACGTGTCTTAATGAATCAAAAGAGCCTGATGAATGGCGTGCACCTCCAGTCTCTTAATGGAGTAAGTTTTCTAACAAAAGTAACTCAGCAGCTCGTCATAATTAGTTTTCCAATTGATTTAGAAACATTTCTTGAGGATTATTTTAGACAGAATCCCATAAAAAACCCTCAAAGAGCTTTATGTGAACATAGCCTTCCTATGATATGATTGGAGGTAAGAATCTTTATTTTGCAGGTTAAATCTATTCTGGACACTTTCTTGGTGGGCATCCTGATCAAAAAAATGTGAATACTCATAGGTTCAAAGGAAACTTTACTACATATTATTTGGATTCATTACACATTGAATGGTTAGGTTACATAGCCTCTATAGAAATTGTTTTTATTCTGTTTGTTACCTTTTCTGAGTTTTAGAAAAAGCTTTCCCCTTAGTGCAAGATAAGTACTACTTTCATATTGTCCTTTGATGAACTGAAGGGGCTTTGCAGATTGAAAGAATCTTATAGTAAAAGTAAACTGACACTCTGAGGTAAAAAGCTATGCGCACATCTCAGAACACAGAGCTTTCTATTCTACATCAAATTTTGATAATCTTCTGATTAAACAGTGCGAATCACATTTACATTTTATTATTTAGAATTTATTGTAACTCACTTTTGACTTGTTGCTTTATCCGCTTACATGCAAAGTCCTTTAATGTGAGACCAAGCATTGGAAATGACATCTTACTTTATTGTAGAAGAATAGAATCAGTCCTCCAACTGTTTAGAGTAATTTTAATGTTAATAAATTCATTACAAGTATGCTATTCTTGCAAAAACTTTAATTATGAATAAGAAGCTCATAATACTCAAATATGAGTAAAATTTCATAAGGGAATAAATTAAAACCAACCTTTAACATTATTATGTCTAATTCTGTGTATCATTGGTGCTTTAGGGTCTGCGTATCCTGGTAAATCCACTGTCCTAAATACCCTATGCATTGCTGTTATCTATGGTATGTGTAGTATGTCTATTTTTTCCTACTGTTAGTTTATACGTGTTTTTTCTTGCGTAACTACAAGTTCTCCTTAGATAAAAAAAAAAGTATAAAAATAAATTTAAATTATTTTGAGCTCTCAAACAGATCATATTGATATTTATGTATAGGACAACTCCATTTGCATTTTACCATGCTATTAACTGTTTTGTAGTACCAAAATGTACCAGGAGTTTTCAGAAAATAGAGAACAGTGTATTAAAAACATATACAGATTGTAATATACCACATTTTTTGATTATAAGACACACTTTTTTCCCCAAAAATTTGAGGGGGAATGGGGGTGCATCTTATAATTCAAATTGTAGCCATGATGGAGCTTACTGACTGTGGTGGAGAGGGGTCTCAGGGTCACTTCTGCTGGAAGCTTCTGGCGACAGAGGCAGGAATTAGGCAATGGCTGCGGGCCCCAGGCTGATACAATGAGGTGCTCGTCATTGCTGGGACTCCGCCAATATTTTGTAACAGCTTGGAGCCACGCCCTTTCCATACTCTTATATGCGGTGGACTCCATGAAAATGGCAACCGGAGGCTGCTAATGAGCAAATTGAGATCTCGGCACTGAGATGTCATTTCCCAAGATCTCAGCTGCCGAGATCTCAATTGCGCATGCGCTGCCATTTTCCCGTAGTCCACCACATTAGAAAGTATGGAAGATGCAGGGCTCCATGCTGTCACAAAATGTCGGTGGAGTCCCTACACCACTGAACACCTTGTCATATCCAGCCTGGGGCCTACAGCCATGGCCCGACTCCTGGGCCACAAAACACCTTTCCTACCAGCCTGGAGCCTGCAGCATTTCCTGCCATCCGGGACCCCACTCCACCATCGATGTGACCCAGGTAAGCTACCGCAAAAGTGGATTATAATACGCACCATTTTATTAAAAAACATTTTTTCCCATTTTCCTCCCCAAAATTTGGGGTGCATCTTATAAACCGATGTGTATTGTATATTATACAGTATACAGTTTGTATGACTTTTCATAAATGATTAAAACTCTTCATAATGCCCTTTTCAGACATTTTTTAAAGTAATTTATTACATATTTTAAAAATGAAATCCAAAGATGGAAAGCATTTAAATAGTGAAGGCCAAAGTGAGAACATATTTTTTAATTTATTTTTTTCTTATATTTCAGCTTTTTTTCTGTACTTTCTTTTTTATGTGATTAGGGGCCTGAACTATATTGCTTTAACTGTTGCCAACATTGCTTAGAGATGAGCTGTAGCACTTAGGCCATAGACAGCAAAATAATATGGTTATTGACTTTTATTGAAGAGGTATGCTCAAGGAAACCTGTTATTAAGTCATTATGCAGGAAGGGGGAAAAGGTCATCCATGTCCATAATTAATTGTGAATAGTGTATCCTTAGTTTTCTAAATATAAGTGACACCTTTCAATGTATAACCTACCTGTTATGAAAATCAGGTCACTGCTGAAAATTCATTTATACAATACAGGAAGTAAAAGCCTATTAGATAATGCTAAATAATCCAGATGAGGGGAACAATTCACAGAGAATTAAATTTGAGTTGAATTTCCTGAAATTCACCATTTCACGTGAATTAAAAAATTTTGAGAAATAAAATGCAGTTAAAAAATAAAAAAGCTTGCCAGGCACCATTTCCCACACTGCTGAAGCATCAAAGAGCAGCCTAAGATTATTGTACATTGCCACGTGAGCCTTCCCTTAAAACTCTGCAGCTATTTCTTTTTATGGATTATCATACTTTGTATAGGAGATATTAGTACCTGGGCTATCTGAGATCACCAGTTCCCAGTGGAGCACAATTTGTACGGCAGAGTTGTTTTCCATCTCCAGAGTCATTGGATGAGTCTCTCATGTAGAGTGTAAGATCTTTTAGTCAGGGGGTCCTCTCTTTCTTTTTCTTGTAGAATATAAGCTCTTATGGTCAGTGAGGTCCTCGCTCTATCTCATATGTAAAGTGTAAGCTCTTATGGTCAACTGTGTTCTCTCTCTAACTTTCTTTCCTCTCCCTCACATGATTTTTCCGAGCAATTGCAAGCTTTCCAATATTGAGATTTGCGCAAATTTGTTTGACACAAATTAGAATTTCAAAACATCTGCTCATCTCTACTTAGCAACCATAGTAATATTAGCAGAAAAAAAGTAGCATGGCATTTTCAATATTTTAAGACTTATTATTATATAGTGTTAAGTGAAATCTTAATTTAAACATTAAGTAAGTTTTAGTTGACGCAATGGGTCATGACGATGAGGGTTTGTATGTCTTAGTTCCACATTTACCCAACTGTTACTGAAAATATAATTTTATATAATTGAAAGCATGTACTAGATAATAAATCTTTGTGCATTTTTAGACTGTCTAGTCTAACTTTGCTCTTCATATTTTATGACTTACTTTGAGGCTACTTTTTAGACTAGAAAACTAGAACACACCTTTAATAAATTTGGAGTTTTTTAGAATCATAGTTAGCTACACTCTTTTCTAGACATTTTCTAAAAATCATTAGTAATCCAAAAAAAAGGCTTTATAACACTTAATAAATCTTGCAGATAGAATGTGGGACAGAATTCTTCCTCAATTTCAGACAAAATTGTAGCACCTTTAGTTTTAGCATATTTCTGTTTTGGATGGTCTTATGAAATCTTTGGCTGATTCTTATTGCATTTATTGTATTGATTGCTTTACATACTCTATAAAAAAAATTGTATATGAGCTAAACTCATACTTTAGAGTTTTAGAAGGATTTAGCAAAATAGTTTACCCATAATTAGGAGTTGTAACCAAATGTGTATGCAGGAGTTCTGCATTTATTTTCCTTCTTTCCTTCAGTATATCCATTTTTCTAAAATTTTCTTTTGAAAATTTCATTTAGGTCATTATAACAAATAAACTTTTGTGGCATATATAGCAAGAAAAGAACATTTAATTCACCCGAGATACATTACTAAAATTGTGTTACTAATGCAGGACATGCTTCAGCTTCAAAGAACCTGTGCAAACAACTGCTGATTTATTAAAGCACACACAACAAAGAAAGTAATCTCTGGAGGTCAGTCCAGTCTACCCAACCAACACACGTTTAGGTAATTTTATATTTTCTCACAATATAATGTAGCAAAACAAATATAACACACTATGATAAAAAGTGTATTAGTATTTTTAGAGTTTATTATGTAACCTATTAAAAAGTTACATGAAAAGATGTAGTTTTTGGTTGCAAATATATAATAATATTAACCTAGCCAGTGGCAGTAAGGGAGGTTTAAATTTTTCATACAATTCAATGTGGTTCTGACTCACAAAATCACATATATAAGGTCAGTTTCACATGTTTGCAATGTCTGAACAGGCCAGCATGTGATATATTGCTGAAAGCATGATCTCTGCCCTTACCTTATGCTGCTCTCAGATGGGGTAGCAAAACTCTAGCAACAAATTCCCTTAAATGCATATGGTTCATATTTTCAGTGTTTTGCATTCAAACTTCAAATTTATAATGTTATATCTGTTAAATTATTGTTTGTATCTATCCATCTATCTGTCTATCTATCCCATATCTGTCTATCTATCCATGTACCTATCTATAGATCTATCTATTATCTATCTGTAAGGAGATGGCAGGGGACCCTCACTTGCCTCCTCTCCCCTGGACACTGTTCACATATTATGTGTGGCACCTCGATGTTTAGTAATATTCTAGTATTGTGTGTGTACTGTAATGTGATGCATTTGTTATGTACTCTAAGATGTTGTACTTGTTATGTAGTGTGCATAGGCTTAGGAATAGATTAGGAGATAGTATAGGACCACAGGGGAAATAGAGTAGAGGGGGGGCATCATATAAAATAGAATAGAACAGGATAGATAAGAATTGTAGTTAGGTATAGGCAGCAAGGGGTTATTCAGTGGGGAGGATTTAGAGCAGAGCAGGGCAGAGTCATAGGAATATAGGAGAGGAACTTCCTGTATAGGTAACAGAGCCCAGGCAGGCTTGTCCAGGGCAATGTGCGAGCAGTGAAGGAAGCAGAAGGCAGGATAAAGCTGCTACAGCAGTAAGGGGCCCCAGGCGAAGAGTTGTGCAGTCGAGGCATCAGCTCAAAAGGACCTTCCCCAAGACGGATCTGGGGTCTACAACCAGGGTGGAAGCAGCTGAGATGGGATTCCTGGTACCTTTCCCTATTGGAACTGGACGAGGGGCTAACAGGGAGCTGGTGACACTGGAGGCATGGATGGGACATGGACTGTCCAAAAATACAGGAAAGATTGCCGGGAGAAAGGAGACAGAGCTGCTAGAAAGGATAGAGGCTGCCCAGACAGCAGGGAAAGATAAGAAGATGTCTGTTTGACCTGTGCTGCCAGTGTGATGATTTCCTTGTTGAATAGTAAAGTTAAACTGCTGAAAAGAACTGTGACTCTGAGATTTTTTATGGAGCTCGGAAACACGGAGCCAGAGTGACAGAACCTGAGAGGATCCTGGCAGGGAATGTAAGTGTATTGCTGCGCACGCTGCATATGCGGTAGAAGGGACACTGTATTCTATCTGTGGGGCGCCAGGGTGTTGGAACAGCACAGCCCGTCGCTATGACTATCACCCTGGTCGCCTTACATATCTATCTATTATCTATCTATCTATCTATCTATCTATCTATCTATCTATCTATCTATCTATCTATCTATCTAATATCTGTCTATCTACTGTCTATCTGTCTGTCTATCATTCTATCTTTCTATCATTCTATCTGTCTGTCTTGTTATTAATAGATAAATCCTTATTATGAGTATTTAAGTTAGTTTTCTAAAATGTGCATATGATGTTATTGTAACAAAGATACAGATTCTGCATTATGTAAATTGTTTTATGAAATTGAGCAAATTTATAATTCTTGCCTGTCAAAACTGGCAGCTCAAACTGATATCAGATAGGAAGTACACAACATACACATGCATCCTGGAGGAAACAACAGCAAAAAAGAATAGTTAATGAAAGGTAATTGAAATAAATCAGCATAATGAGGTGCACCTGTATTGTATTGCATTCCATAATATTGTCACTTACAAGGATGACATGATGTACAGTATGAAACATTTTGATTACTTGCCATAGAAATACTGTATGTTTATAAAGATATAATACAGAGATTATTGTGTTTTCTCTGCTATGGAACCAACAGCTAGGGCAATTAGGAATAGGTCTCAAATGTCAAAAGCCCAGGCTAAAACAGTCACTTATTTTTCTCCTGAAACTATTATAACAATAAAACTTGCAGAATTAGTAAACAGGTTATTATTGTTATAGAAAGACTTCTGAAAAAGAGAAACCAGAATGACATTCAGTTACAACTCTCCCAAGTAGCACCTCATCAGTAATGGGAAGGCTACTGATATTTCTTTTTCTAAAAATATTGCATTTTTAAAACTTATTTTTTGAGTCCCAATAGGTGACTTTAATGTGTATTAGTATTCTGATTGCTTCTGTAATGAATTGAACAATTGAAAAACTAGGTCTGAGCTGAAAAAGTAAGCCGATGTGTATGCATAATGTAAATGCATATTAACACATGACCATTACACAGAGAAAACAAAACACAAGAAACAAATATCCTAAAATAAAATATATATTGCAAAAAATGCATGAAGGTAGTAATAATAATAAGGGTATTTGGTAAACATAATTTTGATCAAAAGAACATACAAGCCATCCCGCCACGTCAAGGCAACTCTTTGTGGGACAGTCCTAAAAACCTTTCCACTTGTCAAGTGACAAATGTGAACAAATGTGAACAAGGACAGAGAGACTGAACCCACCAGTAAAAGCATAGTAAAAGCATAGTAAAAGCATAGGCCAGACAGGATGGATTTCTCAGCTCAGAAGCAGGGCGGTCACACCCTTATATGCACAAGATGCACTAAGAACCAAATGAAAAACTAGGTCTGAGCTGAAAAAGTAAGCTGATGTGTATGCAAAATGTAAATGCATATTAACACATGACCATTACAAAGAGAAAACAAATACACATCGGCTTACTTTTTCAGATCAGACCTAGTTTTTCATTTAGTTCTTAGTGCATCTTGTGCATATAACGGTGTGACCGCCCTGCTTCTGAGCTGAGAAATCCATCCTGTCTGGCCTATGCTTTTACTGGTGGGTTCAGTCTCTCTGTCCTTGTTCACATTTGTCACTTGACAAGTGGAAAGGTTTTTAATACAAGAGTTAGGACTGTCCCACAAAGGGTTGCCTTGACGTGGCGGGATGGCTTGTATATTCTTTTGATCAAAATTATGTTTACCAAATACCCTTATTATTATTACTACCTTCATGCATTTTTAAATATATATTTTATTTTAGGATATTTGTTTCTTGTGTTTTGTTTTCTCTGAATTGAAACAATGCATACTCTCCGCTTAAATCCTCCTGCCCAAAGAAATGTCCGTGCTCGCCTACTTACAAGAACACTAGAATGCAGTCTCTGACCATTTACCTGCAATGTCCAAATCCATTGTCTATGTAAAGACTGGACTCCTAAAAGAGGTCTAGTTTACATTCAACTTCAACTAGTACCACCATATGCACCAATCATTCTTTCTCAAAATTGTTCTTGCAATGCTTATCTGGTGCTGCTTGCATTAAAGAAGGAAGGTGACTACAGACTCTGGTTATGTTGCAGTATCCTACTTATATGGCTGCTTATAGTTGTCTCCCCATGCATTTAAAACCCTAAACATGATCTCTCAGTCTTAGTCTCACTTTGGCCTTTAAGGAGCCCATGGGACAACCAGTACTTAATAGTAAGGCTGAACTTGCTTAGAGGTTTTTTCAAAATTAGAATAAAAAGTCACTGGCACCATAGACAAGTCAACTCACCAGCTTTTGTAGCCTTTTCTCCAACAAGCGTCCCAGTCATGGACTATCAGTTACAGGACCAGTCTCTCCCATCTTCAAACAGTAGTATCTTGGCCACGTTTTCTTAGGCCTCTGTGACTCTCTGCCTTACTCTTAGCTTTGCAGCTTTCTTCTCAATGCTTAACTAGACAAGACCGGGGATCACACTTCAATTAGGTCTTTCTAAACCTTAAGGGTATGCCACACTAAGCGAGATCGCTAACGAGATCGCAATTGCGTCACCATTTATGACGCAGTTAGCGATCTCATTAGCGACTTAGCTGTGTGTGACATGTAGCAGCGATGTGGCCCCTGCTGAGATGTCGCTGATCGTTTGTAAACGTTCTGAGCCGTTTTTTGGTCGTTGGTGTCCCGCTGGTGAGCCTGAATCACTGAGTGTGACACCCTTTATGAACGACTTTACCAGCATCGCAGGTGGACTAGATTTTCCCAATGACCGCAGAGGTCGTTATACAGATCACTGATGAGATGTGTTTGGAATCACACAGCTAAATCGCTAACAAGATCGCTACTGCGTCATAAATGGTGACGCAGTAGTGATCTCGTTAGCGATCTCGCTTGCGATCTCGTTTAGTGTGGCATACCCTTTACTGTACACATTAGTACTAGATTTTTCAATGGGACTTTAATCCAGGGAACTTGTCTAATTGCCATATGTGGAGACAGGAAGGGATTTTTAATCTGATATGATGTAATTAGCATCTACTTCATAGGGTTTTTACCTCAACACATTACAAATACAGTTTTAGCTCAATCGACTTATCTTGTTTCAACTTTGAAACAGACATGTGGGGCAATGGTCATCATAAATCATTGTTCTGCAAAAAAGTAATTGACCATGGAGATTGATATTTCTTCATTTTGAAGAAAAACAGCCACTTTACTCATGTCATCAGATAACAGAGAAGGTGGTGATGCTATTGAAGTGCATATCGTGTCCTTTCTTCTGGCCAACTAAAATATTATACAACAACAGGCTGTCATTCTGCAGTCTGCTGATCTGGGGACTGTTTTCATCTTGCACCATGCATGACGTTTATGCAGATGCTTTTTACAAGACCTTATCTGAAGGTCACTGTAAGGCTACATTCACACATTCAGTATTTGGTCAGTATTCTACATCAAAAGAACTGAACAAGAAAGCCTGAACTAATGGTGTAAAAGGAAATACTGGACTAACAAAGATTTAACTAAAATTACCTTTATTAAACATGGTAAATTGTAGTACTACACAAAAAAAGTGCCCATGCTCAGAATATAAAACCAATAATACAAAAAAATATATAATTAAAAACATGCAAATAAAGGATGGCAGACCAAAAAGGAATTGTGTATATCATAAAAAGATGTGTAAAATCCCTAGGAAAACACAAAATACTCAGGTAAATGCACTAAAAATAAGTCTAAAAAGGGGGCATGTGCCCAAAAAGAAGCCATACAGTGATGAAAAAACAAGAGAGCAATCATAAATAGAAAAAGGTGATAATAACAAAAAAAGGTGCAGTTGCTGAAAAAGTTCTTATGTGCAAGACAATAGTGCAGGGGCAATAAAGCACAATAAAGTGCTTAGTGTGCAAAGACAATGGTGCTGGAGCAATGAAAGGGGGCCTGTACCTTTTAAGGTTCGCCGGTCCAAGTACAGCGCACATCTAGACGTGTGTTTCGGAATAAATTCCTTCCCTGCGATGAAGGAGATTTAACATCGCTCTACTATTGCATGTCTCAAAGCACCTTCCACTCAGGATTCCCCATTAGGTCTTACCTTTGAGATTTTTTTCAGGCATACTAGTTCTCTGTTCTTCTCAGCACAGTGAGTGGACTTCTATTTTTATGTCTTTAATATTGTTTCACCCACAGATTGAAAAATTACTTTGATTTTTTCATATTCTACAGTAATAATGAGACATTACGCGATAACAGATAATATTGCATTCAAGTAAACAATACATACATTTGACAAAGTCAATTAAGAAAACATTTATATTCACATGAAAAAATAAATTGCCAAGTTCCATTTGGTAAAATTTAACCCCTCCACGACCGATAATGTATATTCACTAGAGTTGAGCGAAACAGGTCGTTCATTTTCAAAAGTCGCCGATTTTCGCCAAAGTCGGGTTTCATGAAGCTAAACCTGACTGTGGAGTGAGTTCGGTCACGTGTTCGGCGACCATTTTGCTGGAGTCAGTTTTCCCCTACACTTTAAGCGCCTTTTCTCGGTCAATGAGCAAGGACGCAGGCTGTGGGCAACGGGATGACATAGCCAGCGGCCAGCACCATCTTAGAGAAGGACATTGCAGCGATTGGCTGGCTTTTAGTGGCTTCACAGTGCATATAAAATCCCTCAGCGCCCACCCCCATTTTACATCTGCCGAACTCAGTGTAGGGGAAGGTTGCTGGCGGTGCGTTTGAGCAGGGAGAGCGTTAGGCAGGGCCTAAAAAAAAAAATTACTTTCTGTTGATAGCGATTAGCTGTACAGTGACTGTGCAGTGAGAGGGGAGGATTTTGCTGTGTGCAGCAACGCTGGTTCTTAGGCTGCCTGCCTGCCTGCCAGTGACGCTGTAGAAATTGCTTATGTGGAGCATCAAATCTAATTAGTAGGCTGCCTGACTGTGATAAGGGGGCAATTAATTTGGTGGAGTATCAGAGCTGCCTGCCAGTGACAGTGTACAAATTGCTTGTGTGGTGCATCACATTTGATTAGTAGTCTGCCTGACTGTGATAAGGGAGCAATTTATTCCCATTGACTTGCATTGGGGTCGGATTTTCGACTCTGACCCGACCTTTTCCGTTAGTCGGCCGACTTCATTCGACTCTACTTTTGAGAAAGTAGGGTTTCATGAAACCCGACTCGACCTGAAAAGGCAAAGTCGCTCATCTCTAATATTCACATAAATCGACCGTGTCCCTGCCTTTGATGTGGGCTCCAGTGCTGAGTCCACATCTTTCCACAACCTTCAAGTGCCTCTAACAGCCATGGGTGGATCCGCATTCCACTCGTGGCTGTTAACCATTTAGAGGTGAAGCACTGACAGCGGCATTTAACACGCGTCTGCTAAAAGTGCATCACAAGTCCTGTCCATCGGCGCTCCATGTCACGTGATCATGAGGCACTGTTGGGTTGTTAAGGCAGCCGGGGACCTGCAAAAGACCTCAGTGCCTGTCATCACGATGCTCCTATGAATGCTGGCCCGTAGACAGCATTCATTGGAGATTGTAACTTTTGCTATGTATAGCACAAGCAATCAAAAGATCGCAGCTTCATGTCTCCTAAGGGGACTTTATAACACAGTAAAAAGGAAAAACTATTTTAAAGAATATTTAAAAAAAACTAACAAAAGTTCAAATCACCCCTATTTTGTCCCATTAAAAGTAAAACAATTAAAACAAAAGTAAGAAATACTAAAATTTGGTATCGCTGTGTTCAGAAATGACTCATGTATCAAAAAATAAAGTAAATTAGTCTGATCATTAAATGCTGTAACGAGAAAAAAGAAATGCCAGAATTATTTTTTTTTGTATTTTGGTCTCTGCGACATTGCAATAAAATGCAATAAGAAGATCAAAACATCGTATCTACCCCGAAATGGTATCAATAAAAACGTCAGATTAAGCCTCAAAAATAAGCTATCACCCAGCCTAGGATCCTGAAAAATGGAAACTCTACGGGTCTCGGAAAATGGAGACAAACACAAAACCTTTTTTCATACAAATCAGATTTTTTTTGCACCACTGAAATAAAAAAGAACCCATATTTATTTAGTATTTGCGTACCCGTATTGCCCTGAGTAGTATAATTGCCAGGTCAGTTTTATCATACAAGGAACATGGTAAATAGAAAAAACAAAACAAAAAAAAAATTGTGGAATTGCACTTTTCCTTGAGAACCATCTCAAGGAGGATCACTAGGAAATGGACAGCACCTCACTTAAATATGAGTGTCTGCGTAAAGTATCTGAATACTTATGACTATGTGATATTTTAGTTATTCTTTTTTAATAAATTTGCAAAAATGTCTCCATTTCTGATTTTTTTCAGTAAAGATGGGGTGCAGAGTGTACATTAATGAGAAAAAAATGAATTTTTTTGAATTTACCAAATGGCTGCAATGAAGCAAAGAGTGAAAAATTTAAAGGGGTCTGAATACTTTCCATACCCACTGTACAATATGCACATTTCATTAAGAACAAAGAAAATCATTGCACTAACAGACATGTACAAACATTGCTTGGTATATGTATGTGAGTATATTCACTTTGATCATCTCATATACAGCTCTGGCAAAAAAATAAGAGACCACCATATCAGACCTGATCCCCAATCAAAACCTCTGGAATGTGATCAAGAGGATGATGGATAGTCACAAGCCATCAAACAAAGAACTGCTTACATTTTTGTGCCAGAAGCAGTGTGAAAGACTGGTGGAAAGCAGGCCGAGGCGCATGAAAGCTGTTTTTAAAAATCATGGTTATTCCACAAAATATTGATTTCAGAACTCTTCCTGAGATAAAACATTAGTATTGTTGTTTCTAAATGATTATGAACTTGTTTTCTTTGCATTATTTGAGGTCTGAAAGCAGTGTGTTTTTTAAATTTTGACCATTTTTCTTTGTTAGAAAAAAAAACAAAATTTATTGCTTGGAAATTGAGTGACATATTGTTAGGGTCTGCGGAACGCACCTAATAGATATAATAGAGAGGTGCGTTCGCAGCCCGGGGTCCACCGTGCAGGCGAAGCCCGCTGCTAATAAGATGGCGAAAGTAGCGAACTCTGTTATCCCGTAGAGTCGCTAAAAATAAACGCCGTAGCGCGTTGTGGCAGTAAGTTCGAACTCTGTTAATCCCAGAGCCGCTAACGGGATGCCACAGCGCTATATGGCGATAGGTGCGAACTCACTTAGCTTTAGTGAGCCGCAAAGTAAACACGCTAGGGCGATGTCTAGCGTCAAAAGTGAACCCTGTTACGTCACAGAGCCGCTGAGAAAAAGTACCGTGTCCTGTCAAGCTCTCAGGTACACGGTTAATTGCTATCGAGCATAATACGTGGTCATGCGCTAATGTCCTCGTGGGAGTCACCCGCAATCTATGGCGTCTGAACGCCAGACCCTGAATACGGCAATCAAACTCCTCACCGGTTATGCCGGTAATCTAGGGCATCTAGGACACCGACCCTGACCAACTAGCACACCAAACTACTCACCGATTAAGTCGGTATTCTAGTGGCTTATTTCAGCCGGGTCCCTAACCACACACACGCATGACCATACTGGCGCATAGCATACAATGGTTGATATTAGCGCATGGCGGCCCAGCCATGCTACCCTTTTATAGCAACAGCTACAGGACCTTCCAGGAACAAGGACCAATGAGAAGCTGTTACAAACACACGTAGCTACATGACCTTCCTGGCAGACCAATAGGAGCCGCTGCAGCACCTGAACATGTGACCCCTGATCTCCAATGAGAGTTCTCACTCTGGGCATGCTCAGATGGGAAAAAGCAGGACTTTGTCTCAAAGACGGCTGCTCCAGCACTGGCTATAATAGCAGATCCAGGAAAGGCAGCAGCAAGTCACTGCCCAGTAGTGGAGTGGGCAAGACGCCTGGACCGACGTCTCTGCTGAGCAGGCTCCACTGCTGCCGGAGATGAATGGGAGACCGCAGCGGGACGGGTTCGAGACTCCCCTTGTGCAGCAGCGGGAAATCGAACCCTAACATTACCCCCCCTCCTAGGGCCCCCCTTCTCTGGGCCTCGCTGCGCTCAAAGGCAGCGACGAGCTGCGGAGCGTGAACATGCTCGGCAGGCTCCCAGGATCTATCCTCAGGCACATAACCCCTCCAATCCACCAAATAAAATTTTTTGCCTCGTACCACCTTGCACCCAACAATGGCGTTCACCTCATGATCGTCGGTAGATGAACCCGACGTCCCGGCAGATGACTCGGAAAACCGGGAAATGGCCACGGGTTTCAAGAGGGACACGTGAAAGGTATCAGTGATACCAAGGCGAGGCGGAAGGGCTAGGCGGTAAACTACCGGGTTCACCTGCTCAAGAACTTTAAAGGGGCCCAAAAAGCGAGGTGCCAACTTGGTGGACTCTACCCGTAGCCTGATGTTTCGGGCAGAAAGCCACACTAGGTCACCTGAAGCAAACGTAGGAGCGGGGTGCCGATGGGCATCGGCCGAAGACCTCATCCTCTCTTTGGAGGCCTGAATGGCATCCTGAGTGCGGTCCCAAATGTCCCGTGCCTCCACAGCCCAGTCTGCCACCCTGGAATCGGCGGAAGACACGGGCATAGGCACTGGTACCCGCGGATGCTGACCGTAGTTCAGGAGGAATGGGGTCTGTCCGGTGGAATCAGCCACAGCATTGTTTAATGCAAACTCAGCCCATGGTAGCAAGGATGCCCAGTCATCCTGCCTGGCTGAGACAAAATGTCGTAGATAGGTGACCAAGGTCTGGTTGGCCCTCTCTACCAACCCATTCGTCTCAGGATGGTACGCTGAAGAGAGATTTAACTCAATGCTGAGTAGACGACAAAGCTCCCTCCAGAACCGAGACGCAAACTGGGGACCTCGGTCACTGACAATTTTGTTCCGGCATGCCGTGTAGACGGAAGACATGCCTAACGAACAACGCTGCCAGAGCCCGTGCAGAAGGTAACCGTGGTAGCGGCACCAGATGCACCATTTTGGAGAAATGGTCGGTGATTACCCAGATGATGGTGCAACCCCGAGACTTGGGTAAGCCCACCACAAAGTCCATCCCAACCATCTCCCAGGGCCTGTCTGCCACCGGCAAAGGGTAAAGTAACCCAGCTGGCCGTTGTCTTGGATACTTATTCTTGGCGCAGGAGACACACGCCCGAACATAGTCCCCAACATCACGGACCATATGCGGCCACCAATAAGTCCTTGCCAGCAATTCAGATGTCCTCTTTGCCCCAAAGTGTCCACCAACCCTGGACGAATGTGCCCAAGAGAGTACCTCCGGTCGTAAATTGGTAGGTACAAAAGTCCCAGGGGCACAGACTCTAGTGAAACCGGGGCCACTGTTCTCAGGCTCTCTGTGGGGACAATAAGCCGAGGCTCCTCCACCTCCTCCTCAGAGGACACCACAGAGCGAGAGAGAGCGTCGGCACGAATGTTCTTCTCTCCCGAGAGGAAATGGAGGGTGAAATTAAACCGGGAGAAGAACAAGGACCATCTGGCCTGGCGAGAATTAAGCCGCTGGGCTGTCTGTAGATACACCAAATTCTTGTGGTCGGTGAAAACTTGGAAGGGAAAGCGGGCCCCCTCCAACAGATGTCTCCACTCAGAGAAGGCCAACTTCATGGCTAGCAACTCCCTATCCCCGATGGAATAATTCCTCTCCGCTGATGTGAAGGTCTTAGAGAAGAAGAAGCAAGGATGCTTCCGACCTTGAGCATCCTTTTGGTAGAGGACTGCTCCAGCACCAACGGATGAGGCATCCACCTCCAATAAAAATGGCTTATCAACATCGGGGCGATGTAGGATAGGAGCGCTAGCAAAATGAGACTTAACAGAAGAGAAAGCCGTGGAGACCTCTTCCGACCACAATTTGGGATTTGCTCCCTTCTTGGTGAGGGCTACCAAGGGAGCTACCAAGGTAGAGAAATGCGGAATGAACTGGCGATAGTAATTAATGAACCCCATAAAGCGCTGCACCGCTTTAAGAGAGTGAGGTTCCTGCCAGTCCATCACAGCCTGTAGTTTGACCGGATCCATAGCCAATCCCTGGGTTGAGATGATATAACCAAGGAAAGGTAAAGACTCCAGCTCAAACATACATTTCTCCAGCTTAGCATAAAGGGAATTAGCCCGTAAGAGGTCGAAGACTCTGCAGACATCTCTCCGGTGGGAGTCAATATCTGGAGAGAAGATGAGTATATCATCCAGATAGACTACGACCGAGGTGGAGAGCATATCCCGGAAGATGTCATTGACAAAGTCTTGGAAAACGGCTGGAGCATTACAGAGACCAAAAGGGCATCACCAGATATTCGTAATGCCCGTCCCTGGTATTGAAAGCCGTCTTCCATTCGTCCCCCTCACGGATGCGAATCAGGTTATACGCACCGCGCAGATCTAACTTAGTGAATACCTTTGCTCCCCGAAGCCTATCAAATAGCTCCGAAATCAAGGGCAACGGGTACTTGTTTTTAACGGTGATGGCGTTAAGACCCCGGTAATCAATACACGGATGCAATTCTCCATTTTTCTTCTGTACGAAGAAAAATCCCGCCCCAGTCGGTGACACCGACATCCTAATAAACCCTCTTGCCAGGTTCTCCTGAATATACTGCGACATGGCCTCTGTATCAGGAAGAGAGAGGGGATAGACCCTTCCCCGAGGAGGTTCTGCGCCAGGCAAGAGGTCGATAGGACAGTCATAGGGGCGATGAGGTGGAAGAGTCTCAGCAGCCTTCTTGGAGAACACATCTGCATATGACCAGTAGCACTTGGGGAGTGGAGTAAGATCTGCGGGTAACTCAGTAGTGGTAACTAGTGTTGAGCGATACTGCTCGATATCTAAAAATATCGGATCGGAATGGTATCGCCGATATCACTAAATATCGCCGATATCCGATTCCGATACCGGAAGTCCAATGTAAGTCTATGGGAACCAAATATCGACATTAAAAAAAAACATTCTTGCCTTGTTGGTTAATTGTACATGAAGGAAAACAACAAAGACTAATGTAGAATGTATTGGGGGAGGTTGAGGAGACAATAAAGGCATACATGTTTAACCCAATGCATTGGAATAGCATTAATATATATTTTTTTGGAAATACGTTTGGATTGACTAACAAATTGACAATGTTGTTAACCTTTTTTCTATTTTGGCAAATATGTATGTTTCACAACTTCCATGCTCTTCACCTTTTTAACTTTTGCCAGTGCCACACTTTCTCCTTCATAATCTTCAGCAGCAGCATCATCTTTCTCATCAAATTATTCTTCATCTTCACCTTCTTAATCTTCTTCTTAAACTTCTTGCTATTCATGTTTTTGTTTACATTACTCATATTGTTATTATTAAACTAATTAATCTTCTTTATATTCAAATTCTTCATCTTCTTCCTCTTCATCTTCTTCATCATATTCTTATTTGTGACAGAGATTCCTGTACTTGTAATCTGTAAAAGTATGAATTGTTCATCCTTCCGTTCTTGCTGTCACAAAAGATTTAAATTACAACAGTATTTGTCCGTGTTCAGTTTAGCCTGCAGCAGCAGCAGGCATTTTCCAGGGGCACCACGAGGAGGAACGGACTCACCCCCATACACTGCTTAGTCTTCTTCTGCTTAGAATTTAGAGCATATATTTTGCTCTTCATTTTGGTCTTATACTTCATGTTCTTCTGCTTTTTGATCTTTTGCTTATTGTTCTTCTGTCTCTTGTTCTGTATCTTGTAGTTTGTCTTAACCTTCTTTGTCCTGTTGGTGATCTTCTTCTGGGTAATCTTTTATTTTTTCTTTGTGATGGTGTTCAGGCTGGTTGGCTTCATGCTCGTCGTCCTTGTTGTCGTCATCTTCTTCTGGGTGGTCTTTAAGGTCGTCTAATTTCCGAGAAACAGCTGACGTTACTGGAACCCTGACGGGTATCAGATGGAGCAAGAGACAATGGAAGTAACGAGGACCAGCTGACTGTGCTGGAACCCGGACGGGTAGCAGAAGGAAAAGAGGCAATGTCACAACCGAGTACCAGCTGACGTTACTGTGACACGGTTACTAAGCAGGAGGTACCTGTGCTCCAAAGCACTACCAAGGACCAGCAGACGTTGGTGGAACTCGGATACGGAGATGGAGGCACCTAGGCCAAAGGCACTGGGGAGAACCACTTGACGGTACTGGACCCCGGACGGGTAGCAGAAGGAAAAGAGGCAATGTCACAACCGAGTACCAGCTGACGTTACTGTGACACGGTTACTAAGCAGGAGGTACCTGTGCTCCAAAGCACTACCAAGGACCAGCAGACGTTGGTGGAACTCGGATACGGAGATGGAGGCACCTAGGCCAAAGGCACTGGGGAGAACCACTTGACGGTACTGGACCCCGGACGGGTAGCAGAAGGAAAAGAGGCAATGTCACAACCGAGTACCAGCTGACGTTACTGTGACACGGTTACTAAGCAGGAGGTACCTGTGCTCCAAAGCACTACCAAGGACCAGCAGACGTTGGTGGAACTCGGATACGGAGATGGAGGCACCTAGGCCAAAGGCACTGGGGAGAACCACTTGACGGTACTGGACCCCGGACGGGTAGAAGAACGCACCCATGAAAATGTAAGTTGACAGGACGCAAGCCGTCCGCAGTTACCGAATCACACAGTCCTACAGTGGGTGCTTGTCCTATTGTCACAATGGAAACCGCCTTTATTTACATATCCCACAGCACACATAGGAATCACCTAAACTGCAGGCACCATAGAGTCGGCTAACCCGAATGCAACACGACAGCACAACTTATTGGAGGATAATTGACGTTCACACTGCCAGGAAACAGCTGTCGTACTGTAACCAGGCTGGCCAGGAGTCAGTACCCCTGCCAATTACTTACGAGCAGCAAATGTTGTAGCCCAGGGAGTAGAGTTCAGGTGGTAGAAAGATGAACATAACAGGAGACATGGAAAACGTTGCCAAACAGTTATTTAATCTGAAAACGGACAGGCAAATTCAGGTGAGATCCATGCCTTGTTCATTTTCAGAAAAGTAAGCCGGTCTACATTCTCTGAGGATAGTCGCATGCGACGGTCTGTTACTACACCACCTGCAGCACTAAAGACGCGCTCACATAATACACTGGCAGCAGGACAAGCCAGCACCTCCAATGCATACTGGCTAAGCTCTGGCCATGTATCCAACTTAGAGACCCAAAATTTGAAAGGGGAAGAGGCATCTGGGAGTACACTTAGAGGGAAAGCCAAGTAGTCTGTCACCATCTTACGGAAACGTTTCTTCCTGGTGACTGGAGCCGTCTCGGATGGTGTAGACCTTGCTGGCGCTGTCACAAAACTTTGCCACATTTGTAACATACAGTTCTTGCCCTGTGCAGAGGCGCTGCTTCTGCTCCCTCTTGTTGTAGAGGTGTCTACACTGCCTCGACGCACAGAGCTGCTTTGTAAAGCAGTAGCAGCAGCAGCAGCTCTCTCGGCTGGAATGTACAACAGTATGGATTGCACCAGTGTGTCTTGGTACTCCTGCATTTTACGGTCCCGGTTCACCGGTGTGATGAGGGTTTGTAAGTTGTCCCGGTAGCGAGGGTCTAGGAGGGTGTACACCCAATAATCTGACGTGCTGAGAATGTGGGCGATGTGGCGGTCGTTTCTCAGGCACTGAAGCATGAAATCAACCATGTGCTGCAGACTCCCAACTGGCCAACAAAGGCTGTCCTCTGGAAGAGGCGTCATCTCTGTCTCCTCTGCATCACCCACCCTCGCTCTACATACTGACTACAGCGTTGTGTACCTCCCTCTGTAGGGATTTCTTCCTCCTCCATTGACTCCTCCTCCTCCTCCTCATCCTCCTCACAAAGTGAGCCCTGCCCAGCCCTTTGTGAGGAACCACGTTGCGCTGACTGTCCTGAAGGTAATTGAATTTGTGACTCCTCATCCTCCACCTCTTCCAAAACCTCTTCCTTTAGTGCTTTCAGTGATTTCTGAAGCAGGCAGATAAGGGGGACAGTCATGCTGACTAGTGCATCATCTGCACTCGCCATCCGCGTTGAGACATCAAACGCACGCAAAACGTCGCAGATGTCATTCATAGAGGCCCACTCAGTAGTGGTGAAGTGTGAACGGCGCAAATTGCGAGTTGATTGCGCCTGTTGCAGCTGATACTCCATTACTGCTGGCTGCTGCTCACACAACCGCTCCAACATATGTAACGTGGAATTCCACCTGGTGGGTACGTCACATATGATGCGATGTTTAGGAAGGCAAATCTGACTTGCAGAGCTGCAATGCGCGATCTGGCCATGCTGGAACGTCGCAAGTGAGCGCACTCTAGGCGCACCTTGTGCAGCAGTGCATCAAGATCCGGATAGTCCCTCAAAAAACTCTGCACGACCAAGTTGAGCACATGTGCCAGACATGGTATGTGAGTGAGGTTGCCAAGGCCCAGAGCTGCCACCAGATTTCGGCCATTGTCACACACTACCAAGCCTGGCTGGAGATTAGCTGACAAAAACCACACGTCGCTCTCCTGCTTGATGGCATCCCAGAGCTCCTGCGCTGTGTGGCTTCGATTCCCCATGGAAATTAATTTCAGGACGGCCTGTTGACGTTTGGCCACGGCTGTGCTCATATCGGTCGCAACAGGTAAGCGTTCACGGGTCCATGTGGAGGTATACCGTGACGGCTCGTGCAGCGATGATTCTGAGGAACTGGAGTAGGAGGAGGAATCAATGTGTACAGACTGGATTCCTGCAATCCTTGGAGTTGGCAGAACACGTACAGCGCCACTGGCAAGATCTGTACCCGGCTCCACAACATTGACCCAATGGGCAGTGAGGGAAAGGTATCGTCCCTGGCCATGGGTACTGGACCACGCATCGGTGGTCAGGTGGACCCTGCTACTGACGGCGTTTAGTAGCGCATGTTTAATGTTTCCCTCGACATGTTTTTGCAGAGCAGGGACAGCTTGCCTGCTGAAATAAAATCGGCTTGGCACATTATATTGTGGGACTGCCAATGCCATAAAGTTCCTGAAACTGTCAGTCTCCACCAGCCTGAATGACAGCATTTCAAGGGACAGGAGTTTTGCAAGGCCAGCATTCAGAGCCTGTGCTCGTGGATGGTTTGCCGAGTATGGCCGTCTTTTATCCCATGCCTGTGTTACCGATGGCTGTTTTTTGTTCTGGGAGTGTGACGATGACTGTGAACTTGCTGCTGTGGGTGGAATAACAGTTTGTCTATGGACAACAGTGACAGAGGTTCTTCCATGGAGATCCTGTGAGGAAGTCGAACCAGGTGTGTGAGAGCTGGAGGTAGAGGCTCGAACACGACCTAAAGATGTAGGTGCTGCTGTAGGTTGGCCTACATCTCCAGTGTGTATTTGTAACTCAGCTACGTGCTTTGTCCGTACATGTTTCCACATATTTGTGGTATTCAGGTTACTGATATTTTTACCTCTTTTAACTTTTTGCTTACACAGCTTGCATTGAACATAGCAAATATCATCTACAAGTCTGTCAAAAAAGGACCACGCAGTGCAAGTCATGGGAGCGCCAATTTTGACATTTCTAAGAGAACTGCTCCCAACAGGTGCCAAACTGGAGGCTACAGGCAAGCGAGTCTGCAGCCTACCTCTCCCCCCTCTTTGTACCGTTGGGACAATCTCTTCCTCAGAGCTGCTCCCACCACCTTCCTGTTGCTCACGCCATGTTGGGTCTCGGACTTCATCATCTCCACTACCCTCTTCCAACACCTGCTGCTGTTGGATGGTCTGGGCAGCACCATGCTCCACAAAACCTGGCACCTGAGTCTCATCATCATCATAAGATGCGTTCTGCGGTGTGCTGTCCATTGGCACTGGCTCACCCGCCTCTTCAGATTGAGAGAGACACAGCTGTTGCGCATCACTGCATACTCCCTCTTCTTCAAATTGAAGAATGCTGCTTGCTTGTGCCCGTGTTTGCGAGCCAACAGATTCTGAGAACAGAAGCAGAGACTCAGCTGGCTCCTGTACAGAACTCTCTGACTGGGCAATTTGACAGGCGGTGAACAGACAGATGGTTGCTCAACAGTGTTGTGTTCCTGAGAGGAGGTGGAAGGAATTGAAGTTGATGCATTGGCTGCCATCCAACCAACAACGGCTTCAATTTGTTCTTCCCGCAGCAGGGGGGCACGCCGAGCTCCTACCAAAGTGCGCATAAAGGAACGCTCACGGGGAAAACTGGTGGATGCTGTGTCACTGAGGGCGGCAGCAGCCACAGAATCCCCACGTCCTCTCCCTTCTGAAACTCCACGGCCACGACCACGTGCCTTACTCACTGACTTCTTCATCTTGGTAGATTGATAAAGAAAGTCAGAAAAGTTATAAGGCCTAAGTGTGGTTATTACGCAGAGACTGAAGTGAACACTGAAACACAACTGTTCACAATCTGTGAAAGGCTACTCCTTTGTCTACTTCTATAGTGTTTGCAACCAATGTATTGGATACGGATGGAAGCGCGTCACACTAATAGATTATATTTTAAATGGAATGGAGCAGAACCAATTGGAGATAAATGAAAAGGATGAGGCACTGAGACACGCTCAGCAGAGTACAAGCAGCAGTGCTTGAACAAGTAACTGGAGCGTGATGTGCACTCAAAAAATAAAAAACACAGACTGAAGTGAACACTGAAACACAACTGTTCACAATCTGTGAAAGGCTACTCCTTTGTCTACTTCTATAGTGTTTGCAACCAATGTATTGGATACGGATGGAAGCGTGTCACACTAATAGATTATATTTTAAATGGAATGGAGCAGAACCAATTGGAGATAAATGAAAAGGATGAGGCACTGAGACACGTCAGCAGAGTACAGCAGCAGTGCTTGAACAAGTAACTGAGCGTGATGTGCACTCAAATAAAAACACAGACTGAGTGACACTGAAACAATGTTACAATCTGAAAGGCTACTCTTTGCTACTTCTATAGTGTTTGCAACCAATGTATTGGATACGGATGAAGCGTCACACTAAAGATTAATTTAAAAAGCACAGAGCTGCAAGTGAATCACTGAAGACAAAAAAAACAGACTGTGATGCACAACGTCTGAGAAAGGCTACTCCTTTGTCTACTTCTATAGTGTTTGCAACCAATGTATTGGATACGGATGGAAGCGCATCACACTAATAGTTAAATTGCATGGAGCTGCAAGAATTACACTGAAGAAAAAAAAAAGAGTCTGTGAGTGACACGTGTAGATGCCTACAGACAGCGTTGCATGCAGAGCAAACTGCAGCGTCACCTGCACTCACACACACCTTGCAGAGCTGTTAAAACAACACTGCAGGCAAAAGGAAGCTTTACACAGCGGTTGGTGCTAGCCTGCCTACAGCACAGTACACTAAATCGCAATCTCTAACTGTCCCTCAGAGTCAGCACAGCAGCGTTCTGTCCTTACTGAATTCACAGCACAGTGACGCTAAAATGGCGGCGGCGCCTTTTATAGTGCATTCTGACATCATTTCAGCATCCAATCACAGCCATGCCATTAGTTAACATGACCGCAGCAGTACAGGATGTGCCCACACTTCTTAGGATTCCTCATTGGCTGACTATAATCACATTGCCTCTCAAAGAATTATGGGAACTTCCGATTCCGGTATACGATATATGGAAAATATCGAAACAAAGTATCGAAAGGCCGATAGAGCTAATATCGGCCGATACCCGATACTTGCGGTATCGTATCGCTCAACACTAGTGGTAACCTGAACGCAACTCCTGACACATCTGCCTCTACATGCATCACTCCAACCCAGTATCCTACCCGAAGTCCACTCTATATGTGGGGAGTGGAAACGGAGCCAAGGTATACCTAGTAGGATCTCGTCTAATCCCTCGGGAAGGACGAGTAGGGAAATAAGTTCCTGATGGGAAGGAGATACCAACAATGCAAGTGGAACAGTCTGGTGTGTAATTTGTGAGGGCAATGTCGACCCATTCACTACCCGGACAGTCACTGATTTGTCAAGAGCGACCAGAGGTATTGCATGACGGCGAGCAAAGTCAGAGGACATGAAGTTCCCTTCTGCTCCTGAGTCCACGCAAAGGTCGGCGGCGATAGTGGAAGTGCTTACAGTGATTGTCCCTTTAAGTGTCAACTTGGAGGAAAATGCCGCTGTCTCTAGTGAACCTCCTCCCAGGACCACTAGACGCGATCGCTTCCCCGATCGCTGTGGACATTTGTTGGCATAATGTCCTGTCTGCTGGCACACTCTACAGACCACGGATACTCGAGTGGTCCGAGACTTAGATCTCACTCGAGAAATCTCCATGGCCTCAGGGGAATCAGGCGCCTGAATGGAAGATTCCAGAGGTCTGGCGAAGGTGGGCGCCAGCCGGAACCTCTGCCTACACTGGGCCCGCTCCAACCTCCGCTCGTTAAAATGAAGGTCGATGCGGGTAGATATTGTAATGAGCTCCTCCAGTGTGGCAGGAATCTCCCTGGTGGACAAGGCATCCTTCACATGGTCTGCCAGTCCCCTCCAGTACATGGGTATAAGGACTTTATCTGGCCAATCCAGCTCAGAGACCAGAGTCCGAAATTGGACGGCAAACTGGCTGACCATGGATGAACCCTGGGTGATAGTCAACAGTTGAAGAGCCATATCGTGGGTGACACGAGGTCCTAAAAAGACCTGTTTAAGAGTGTCCAAGAAGAGAGGAGCACTCTGCACCACACGATCATCGCGCTCCCATAACGGCGTTGCCCACTCCAACGCCCTGCTCGACAAAAGGGATATGATAAAACCCACTTTTGCCCGCTCCGTGGGATAACGTGCAGCCAGAAGCTCTAGATGTATGGAGCACTGACTGACGAAACCCCGACATTGTTTACTGTCACCAGTAAACTTGTCTGGAAGTGGGAGGCGGGAAATAGTCGGAGCAGGGGTGGCAGAGGACAACCTGGCTGCAGCCACGCTAGCAGCCTGAACAGCGACTGCGGTAACATCCACAGCTGAGGTTGTGCGCTCAAGAGCCGCCAACCTTCCCTCCAGCTGCTGGATGTACTGCCTTAGACGCTGGTCATCCGCCATTTTACTAGCCAGACCCTGGCGCTAATATTATGTTAGGGTCTGCGGAACGCACCTAATAGATATAATAGAGAGGTGCGTTCGCAGCCCGGGGTCCACCGTGCAGGCGAAGCCCGCTGCTAATAAGATGGCGAAAGTAGCGAACTCTGTTATCCCGAAGAGTCGCTAAAAATAAACGCCGTAGCGCGTTGTGGCAGTAAGTGCGAACTCTGTTAATCCCAGAGCCGCTAACGGGATGCCACAGCGCTATATGGCGATAGGTGCGAACTCACTTAGCTTTAGTGAGCCGCAAAGTAAACACGCTAGGGCGCTGTCTAGCGTCAAAAGCGAACCCTGTTACGTCACAGAGCCGCTGAGAAAAAGTACCGTGTCCTGTCAAGCTCTCAGGTACACGGTTAATTGCTAGCGAGCATAATACGTGGTCATGCGCTAATGTCCTCGCGGGAGTCACCCGCAATCTATGGCGTCTGAACGCCAGACCCTGAATACGGCAATCAAACTCCTCACCGGTTATGCCGGTAATCTAGGGCATCTAGGACACCGACCCTGACCAACTAGCACACCAAACTCCTCACCGATTAAGTCGGTATTCTAGTGGCTTATTTCAGCCGGGTCCCTAACCACACACACGCATGACCATACTGGCGCATAGCATACAATGGTTGATATTAGCGCATGGCGGCCCAGCCATGCTACCCTTTTATAGCAACAGCTACAGGACCTTCCAGGAACAAGGACCAATGAGAAGCTGTTACAAACACACGTAGCTACATGACCTTCCTGGCGGACCAATAGGAGCCGCTGCAGCACCTGAACATGTGACCCCTGATCTCCAATGAGAGTTCTCACTCTGGGCATGCTCAGATGGGAAAACGCAGGACTTTGTCTCAAAGACGGCTGCTCCAGCACTGGCTATAATAGCAGATCCAGGAAAGGCAGCAGCAAGTCACTGCCCAGTAGTGGAGTGGGCAAGATGCCTGGACCGACGTCTCTGCTGAGCAGGCTCCACTGCTGCCGGAGATGAATGGGAGACCGCAGCGGGACCGGTTCGAGTCTCCCCTTGTGCAGCAGCGGGAAATCAAACCCTAACACATATAGACTAAAAGAACAATTTACATTTTACTCAAAAATATAGCTATAAAGAGAAAAATCAGACAAACTGAACATTTGAAAGTGGTCTCTTAATTTTTGCCAGAGTTGTATATATGTATTAGAATTTATTGAATCAATTTGATGCAAATCAAAAAATGTAGTCAAATTCAGTGGTATTCACAGGCCCTGGTAAATTCAAAACAATTTGTGATTCATTTTGCACAAATTACTAAAGAAATGCTGGCAGCCATTTAGACATTGGAGAAGATTGCATCAGTCAAAAGGCTGATATGACCTGAGGCATGACCTTGTGGGCTTCCCATTAATGCTATACAGCTATCAAATCACTTGTTGTAGTGCAGAAAATCAAAATGGTTTATTATAGCTGGTATGAAAGCATAGGCAGGAAGTGAAGCAACCGTTTTAGCATTTTAGGGTGAGTTTAGATTGGAATTATATTTGAGATATCACAATTTAGCAATAGTGATAGAAATATAAGTCCCTAATGCAATGTACAAATACTCCAGCCAGTAATACGTTGTATAATTGCAGAATCGCAGATGAGAGTAGTAGTTTGTGAATAATACAGAGCTTTGATTGGTAGGGAGAGTGATAGGAGAGGTGCCAGCGTCAATGACAGACACAGTATGATTTATCAGTGATACAGTGGGTACGGAAAGTATTCGGACCCCTTTAAATTTTTCACTCTTTGTTTTCATTGCAGTTTTTCTTTTTTAGTAAATTTGCAAAAATGTCTACATTTCTGGTTTTTTTCAGTCAATATGGGGTGCAGAGTGTACATTAATGAGAAAAAAAAAACTTTTTTGAATTTACCAAATGGCTGCAATGAAACAGAGTGAAAAATTTAAAGTGGTGTGAATACTTTCCGTACCTACTGTATGATGTAGCTAGAATTTGTCCTACTGAATTTGAATTAAAGTTACACAGTTGCTCACTTTTTTCTAAATTTTTAATGCATCAAAAAGCAAAAAAATCTGTGTAAAATGCTATGCTTGCTTTCCACAAGCAACTGTACTGAGTTTTTACATTTTTAGTGCAATGAGTTTTGTGAAAAGGGAAATAATTAGTGTTGAGCGAGTATACTCGTTGCTCGGGTGTCCTCCGACTTTTTTGGCATGCTTGGAGATTTAGTTTCTGTCAACGCAGCTGCATGATTTGTGACTGCTAGACAGCCTGAATACATGTGGGGATTCCTAGCAAACAGGCAATCCCCACATGTATTCAGGCTGTCTAGTAGCTGCAAATCATGCAGTTGTGTCGACAGAACCGTAATCTCCGAGCATGCCAAAATACTCGGAGGATACCCGATCATGCTCGGGAAAACACCATCAACGAGCATACTCGCTCATCACTAGAAATAATATTTATATTTGTTTCAAATACAAAAAATTCCCTAAAATTTGAACATTTAAAGGGGTTGTCCAAAACTAAGACCACGCCTTTTCAATCTGAATTACTTCCTCCATTAAAATAAAAACACCAATACTTACCTCTGGTGCTGACGCCCTTCCAGCAGGGTTGGCAAACCCATTCCTGGGGCTCACAAGAGGTTGTTACGTCATATAAGCCCTGCGTCCAATTAGTGCTGGGGTTACTGTTCCCGCCTTTTGGATGTATAAGTAATCAAGAGGAAGTGAGCTGCCAACCGCAGCCCTCACTTCCTCTTAGTTACTTATACATACAAAGCTTGGACCAGTGACACCAGTGCTGACAGGGCACAGGACTCATGTGATGTTACAATCTCACATGAGCCCCTTGAACATGAGTGCTGACACCGCTGGAAGGGCACCAACACAGGAGATAAGTATATGTATTTTTATTTTAATGGAGGCAGACATTCAGATTGAAAAAGGAGTTGTCCTAGTAGTGGTCAACCCCTTTAACTTAAGTGTGAAACACTTTTTTTGCATATCTGTTTTACTAGTCAAATTCTACATCCATACATTGATATTAATTGCTCCACCTGTGAGAAATCTTGTTCTGAATTTCCACTTTACTTGTTTATTGCCATTGGATTTTTGCTGTTTGTCATGGCCTATAAACTGATATTATAATGGTCTGCCTACACTGATAGCTTCCATTTGAACTATACAGTTGATATTAGAATATATGCCAGCCTGACCAATTTCATTTGGGAGATGTTTGTCTACTTTCATTTTTGCCATCAATCTTCTAAATTGTCTTGTTTCTTGTGATTAACAAACATAAAACAAGCGTTCACACAAATTAATTAATTGAACCTGGGTTAATTGAGTTGATATCCAACAACTGACTTCCAATAAACAGGTCAATCTGATATTTGGGTATTATGTTTCACCTGTTCTGAATCAATTGCACATATCTGTATCTGGCTTGTAAAATGTTTATCAGATAATTAGTGAGGAAATTAGATTTCCTTTAGTCTACTACTGAGATACTAGATCAGCTGGATAATTTGTTCTTCCTTTTGAAGATTGGAATGACATCATGCTTAAAATAGATTATCACTGATTTCCATAGTAAGTAAGAAGTTAGAACAACAGCCAGAAGTTATTAATTATGTGTTTGTTGCTTACTGACATTTGTTATCCTTGCAATGCCCAATTTTATAAAAGTGACAACAGCAAGTGCAGGCATGATGGTAACATTTACATTTGTTTCCCAGAAAGTGGTGGAAAACTAATTTTTAATATGCTCTATTAATAAGAATGTGACAATTTCCTATCCATTACTATGAAATATTTTCATTGTTAAAAATATGAAATGTGCATGCCCCAAACAAACTAAGTAAATTTATATTTCTGGAAGTAAGAAAATAAATAAACATTCTCAATTTTAGTTTTTGCTTTAACTTTTCTTTCTGCTTTAACTTTCTTGGTTTCAGCGTTAACTTTTGATTTACTAATTTATTCCCTTTATTTGGTGAAAACTATTTTCAACATATAAAGGTGCTTCTTGCAAAATTAGAGTATCATCAAAAAGTTAATTTATTTCAGTTCTTCAATACAAAAAGTGAAACTCATACTGTACAGTACAGACCAAAAGTTTGGACACACCTTCTCATTCAAAGATTTTTCTGTATTTTCATGACTATGAAAATTGTACATTCACACTGAAGGCATCAAAACTGAATTAACACATGTGGAATTATATACTTAACAAAAAAGTGTGAAACAACTGAAAATATGTCCTATATTCTAGGTTCTTCAAAATAGCCACCTTTTGCTTTGATTACTGCATTGCACACCCTTGGCATTCTCTTGATGAGCTTCAAGAGCTAGCCACCGGAAATGGTCTTCCAACAGTCTTGAAGGAGTTCCCAGAGATGCTTAGCACTTATTGGCCCTTTTGCCTTCACTCTGCGGTCCAGCTCACCCCAAACCATCTCGATTGGTTCAGGTCTGGTGACTGTGGAGGCCAGATCATCTGGTGTAGCACCCCATCACTCTCCTTCTTGGTCAAATAGCCCTTACACAGCCTGGAGGTGTGTTTGGGGTCATTGTCCTGTTGAAAAATAAAAGATGGTCCAACTAAACGCAAACCGGATGGAATAGCATGCCTCTGCAAGATGCTGTGGTAGCCATGCTGGTTCAGTATGCCTTCAATTTTGAGTAAATCCCAACAGTGTCACCAGAAAAGCACCCCCACACCATCACACCTCCTGCTCCATACTTCACGGTGGGAACCAGGCATGTAGAGTACATCCGTTCACCTTTTCTGCATCGCACAAAGACACTGTGGTTGGAACCAAAGATCGCAAATTTGGACTCATCAGACCAAAGCACAGATTTCCACTGGTCTAATGTCAATTCCTTGTGTTCTTTAGCCCAAACAAGTCTCTTCTGCTTGTTGCCTGTCCTTAGCAGTGGTTTCCTAGCAGCTATTTTACCTTGAAGGCCTTCTGTACAAAGTCTCCTCTTAACAGTTGTTGTAGAGATATGTCTGCTGCTAGAACTCTGTGTGGCATTGACCTGGTCTCTAATCTGAGCTGCTCTTAACCTGTGATTTCTGAGGCTGGTGACTCGGATAAACTTATCCTCAGAAGCAGAGGTAACTCTTGGTCTTCCTTTCCTGGGGCCGTCCTCATGTGAGCCAGTTTCTTTGTAGCGCTTGATGGTTTTTACAACTGAACTTGGGGACACTTTAAAAGTTTTTCCAATTTTTCGGACTGACTCACCTTCATTTCTTAAAGTGATGATGTCCACTCGTTTTTCTTTACTTAGCTGCTTTTTTCTTGCCATAATACACATTCTAACAGTCTATTCAGCAGGACTATCCGCTGTGTATCCACCAGACTTCTGCACAACCCAACTGATGGTCCCAACCCTATTTATAAGGCAAGAAATCACACTTATTAAACCTGACAGGGCACACCTGTGAAGTGAAAACCATTTCCGTCTGACTACCTCTTGAAACTCACCAAGAGAATGCCAAGAGTGTGCAAAGCAGTAATCAAAGCAAAAGGTGCCTACTTTGAAGAACCTGGAATATAAGACATATTTTCAGTTGTTTCACACTTTTTTGTTAAGTATATAATTCCACATGTGTTAATTCATAGTTTTGATGCCTTCAGTGTGAATGTACAATTTTCATAGTCATGAAAATACAGAAAAATCTTTAAATGAGAAGGTGTGTCCAAACTTTTGGTCTGTACTGTATATCATATAGTCATTACAAACAGAGTGATCTATTTCAAGTGTTTATTTATGTTAATGTTGATGATTATGGATAACAGCCAATGAAAATCCAAAAGTCATTATCTCATTAAATAAGAATAATTAACAAAAACATGTGCAAAGGCTTCCTAAGCATTTAAGAAGGTCCCTTAGTCTGTTTCAGTAGGCTCCACAATTATGGGGAAGACTGCTGACTTGACAGATGTCCAGAATGCAGTCATTGACACACTCCACAAGGAGGGTAAGCCACAAAAGGTCATTGCTAAAAAAGCTGGCTGTTCACAGGGTGCTGTGTCCAAGCATATTAATGGAAAGTTGAGTGGAAGGAAAAAGTGTGGTAGAAAAAGGTGGACAAGCAACCCGGATAACCGCAGCCTTGAAAGAATTGTTAAGAAAATGCTATTCAAAAATTTGAGGGAGATTCACACGGAGTGGACAGCTGCTGGAGTCATTGCTTCAAGAGCCACCACACACAGACATATCTAGGACATGGGCTACAAGTGTCGAATTCCTTGTGTCAAGCCACTCATGACCAATAGACAATACCAGAAGCGTCTTACCTGGGCCAAAGAAAAAAACAACTGGACTCTTTTTCAGTTGTCCAAGGTGTTGTTTTCAGATGAAAGTAAATTTTGCCTTTCATTTGGAAATCAAGGTCCCAGAGTCTGGATTAAGACTGGAGAGCCACAGAATCCAAGCTACTTGATGTCTAGTGTGAAATTTCCACAATCAGTGATGATTTGGGAGCCATGTCATCTGCTGATGTAGGTCCATTGTGTTTTATCAAGACTAAAGTCAGCGTAGCTGTCTACCATGAAATTTTAGAGTACTTCATGCTTACCTCTGCTGACAAACTTTTGAGAGATGGGAATTTCATTCTCCAGCAGGACTTGACACCTTTCCACACTGCCAAAAGTACCAATACCTGCTTTAAAAACAACAGCATCAGTGTGCTTGATTGGCCAGAAACTTGCCTGACCTTAACGCCATAGACAATCTATGGGGTATTGTCAAGAGGAAGATGAGAGACACCAGACCCAATAATGTGAGCTGAAGGCTGCTATCAAAGCATCCTGGGCTTACATAACACCACAGCAGTGCCACGGGCTGATCGCCTCCATGCCACATCGCATTGATGTAGTAATTGATGCAAAATGAGCCCCACCAAGTGTTGAGTGCATTTACTGAACATACATTTCAGTAGGCCAATGTATTTTTGAATTTCAAAATCATTTTTCAAGCTGGTGTTATAAAGTATTCTAATTTACTGAGATAGTGACTTTTGGGCTTTCATTGGCTGTAAGCCATAATCATCAACATTAATAGAAATAAACACTTGAAATAGATCACTCTAATTGTAATGACTCTATCTTATATACGAGTTTCACTTTTTGTATTAAAGAACTGAAATAAATTAACTTTTTGATGATATTCTAATTTTGTGAGAAGCACCTGAACATCTGTTTTGTATCTTCAGAACACTGAGCAGACTATATAGCAATATGGGTATTTCTCAATGGCATTTCATTGGCATTTTTTAATTGCCTTATAATGCAGATACATTTAATAGTTCATATGAAGTGATTATTTGTCATTAAAATGACAAAAACTGTATTCTTATAGGTTTATTTCTGCCCCTATGAACATAAAAAGAATATTCCTAATATCTAGTTCTTTTCAACCAAACTATGGACTCTACTCAGACCATACGAGTCGAGTCGACTATTAGCAACTCAGATCTCTCAGTGGAAGCCTGGTGCTTGTTGAGAGTTTCTAATTGGCAATAATAATTTCTTGTGGAAAATCAATTTTTTTAATCAGCTGGGATGATTCAAAATTGGAGACACATTTAAACTCCTTAAGAACCAGAGAATTTTTCTTCTTTGTTCTTTCATTTTTTCCTTCCCTTGTGCTAAGAGATGCAAGTTTTTTTTATTTTTTCATTGTCATAGTCATATGAGAGCCTGTTTTATTGCAAGATGAATGTCACTTTTAATGATGCCATTCATTGTACCATACAATGTACTGGAAAATGTGAACAAAAATCCAAGTGTTGTAAAATTGTCAAACAAAAATACAATTCCTCCACTGTTTCTTTGGGTTTTGTTTTTATTCCAAGATTGTAGACACCTGTGAGGCTTATTAGTATACACACCTTGATTGAACATATCCCTTTTGTCACATTATTTTCAGGGGTACCATTATTTCTGTCCAGGCCTATTTCATGACTTTTATTTTTTAAAAAATTATATGGAAGCATGGTTGAAAAACAACATTTGATTTTCATTTGTTCATTTTCATAGATTTTTGATTTATTATTACTTTTGTCAGATTCAAGTTATTTCTGTGACCATTGTGGATTTTTCTGTCACTGATCGAGGGGTACCAACAATTTTGACCACGTGTGTATATATCTATGTATTCTATGCTTATATATTTATTCTATTTTAACCTGTCACTCTGTGATGTTATTGTATGCGGCACATGAATTGTCGGCTTTTATTCTATCACATATATATGTGTGTGTGTTTGGAAGAATACTGTATTTCCTTTGAAAACGATGTGTAAATGACATAGAGAATTGCTCTATGTAAAAGCTCATGTTAAAATCTCATTGCAATCGGAAAGCAAACACACTGTATTCAGATGTAAATCAGATGCTAGGTGTGAAAAATCGGATTGTACTCGCATGACACTCATCCGTTTTTTGGTCTTAATATCGGAAAGGATTTTTCACACATATGAGTATGAGCACATAGAGGAATACAAGTAGCAAGAATAAAATTCATTGAGCCAAGAATACTGGAAATTTAAATCTGTCATTTGAGCTTGTGAATATAAATTTTGAATTTTAGGTCGTAACCACATTGTTTTTGTTAGATGGAGAGCGCTTGTATGCATTATGTCTGGACATTCGTTTCCCATAATAAAATATAATGCAAAGAGGTTAATAGTATTTGGATGGATTGCTTGTGACACAATTTATGCAACTTTGCAGGCCCATGTAAACAGCACGGCTACCACTGCAGTTTGCAGTGACGCAAAGTTTTATTGAACAAGCCATAATTTGTTTGAATTATACAAAGACTATAAAAAATACATTCAGATTGTGTAATAGCTGCTAAACAAAAAAGGAGAGTGATGAAATAATATGTATAATTACCAGGCCTGCGCAGTCCTAAACCAAAAAAGATGGATTGGGATTAGGGTTGAGCATTCCGATACTGCAAATATCGGGTATCGGCCGATATTGGCTGTATCGGAATTCCGATTCCGAGTACCGATATTTTCGTCATATCGGATACCGGAATCGGAATGTCACTGTCACTGTCAGTGTCCGTCGGTCAGGTCTGTCAGGAGTCAGCGGCACTTACCCGGCAGAAAATCTCCGGCGGTCACATTCTGGACTGCTTGATGGCCTCCATCCTCT
Source organism: Oophaga sylvatica (assembly GCA_033576555.1). NCBI lineage: Eukaryota > Metazoa > Chordata > Amphibia > Anura > Dendrobatidae > Oophaga > Oophaga sylvatica. Next base: position 304,502,187 of record JARQOD010000006.1, read on the forward strand.
TCTCCCTGGCGGTCACATGCAGTTTCTCGCGATAACTGCAGTGACTGCTGGGTAATCGCGGCCGTAAAGCAGTCCGATGACGTCACCGCCGGAGAAGCAGGTAATCAGCTGTGCTGCGCCGGGATGTCAGGCTCTGCCTGGCATTCCGATGTAGCAGAGCTGGATCGTCGTGGGACACTCGTTACTATGGACTGCATCGGACAGGTGGAATACTGTTGGTTTTTTTTTTTTTTTTACAGATCGATGGCGTCGCAGGAATGAGAGTATAATAAAATTAATGAAAACTGTGTTGTCTCTTTTATTTCATTAAAATACTTTTTTCTTGCTGTGTCTTTTTTTTACATTTAAAAACTTTGGGATTAATAATGGATCGGTGTCTTATTGACGCCTCTCCATTATTAACGGGGCTTATTGTCACCGTGCAATCAACGATGACATTAACCCCTTATTACCCCGCTTGCCACCGCTACAGGGCAAGTGGGAAGAGCCTGGTAAAGTGCCACAATTGTCACATCTTTTGATGCGCCAAATGTGGGGCTGCTGTAGCCTGGTATTATCAGGCTGTTGAGGGCCAAAATCCATGGGCCTTGACAGTCTTTTAATACCAGGCCGCAGCAGTCTGCATTTTGCTTGGCTGGTTAACAAAAATAGGGGGACCCCTACGCCTTTTTTTATTTTCGAGGGGATCCCCTATTTTTGTTAACCAGCCAAGCTAAGCAGACTGCTGTGGCCTGGTATTATCAGGCTGGCAAGGTCCATGGATATTGGATCCTTACCAGCCTGAAAAACCAGGCCTCAGCGGTCTGCTTCATCTGGCTGGTTAACACAAATAGGGGGGACCCCACGCCAATTTTTTTCGAGGGGATCCCCTATTTTTGTTAATCAGCCAAGATATACAGACTGCTGTGGCCTGGTATTATCAGGCTGGCAAGGTCCATGGATCTTGGCTCCTTAACAGCCTTAAAATCCAGGCCTCAGCGGTCTGCTTCATCTGGCTGGTAAACAAAAATAGGGGGGACCCCACGCCAATTTTTTTCGAGGGGATCCCCTATTTTTGTTAATCAGCCAAGATATGCAGACTGCTGTGGCCTGGTATTATCAGGCTGGCAAGGTCCATGGATCTTGGCTCCTTAACAGCCTGAAAATCCAGGCCTCAGCGGTCTGCTTCATCTGGCTGGTTAACAAAATTAGGGGGACCCCACGCCAATTTTTTTCGAGGGCATCCCCTATTTTTGTTAACCAGCAAAGATAAGCAGACTGCTGTGGCCTGGTATTATCAGGCTGGCAAGCAGGGTCGGACTGAGCCACCGGGACACCGGAGAAACCTCCGGTGGGCCCCAGCTCCTGCGTGGTGGGCCCTGATTTGAAAGGATAGGTCGCGGGGCAGAGGGGGCGGTGGCCCCGGGCCCCGCGCTCTGAGGGGGCACACCCGGAGCTATGCTACCTATAACTGTATCGACGTGCACAGCACGCCGATACAGTTACATTCTGCGGCAGAGCAGGGAGAATCGCTCTCCCTGCTCTGCCGACCGGAAGCTATGGGGCCTGAACAGGCGTTGGGGGGGCCCGGTGCTAGCAGTGGGCCCCCCACCCGTCATCGGAGGGTCAGCGGTATCGGCATCCAGCCGATAAAGCTGACCGCATAGAGAGAGAAGGAGCGAGCGCTCCTTCTCTCCCATAATCCCCCTCTCAGCATCTGACAGCGGGCGCGATGACATCACCTGCCGGCGCCCGCTGTCAGATGCAGAGAGGGAGAACAGTGAGCAGCACAGGAGCCGGGAGGTGAGTATTGTTTTTTTTTTTTTTTTAATGGGGGTGCATTATACTACAGAGGCTGTATATGGGGGTGCATTATACTACAGAGGCTGTATATGGGGGCTGCATTATACTACAGAGGCTCCATATTGGGGTGCATTATACTACAGAGACTCCCTATGGGGATGCATTATACTACAGAGGCTGCCTATGGGGGTGCATTATAATATAGCGGCTGCCTATGGTGGTGCATTATATTATAGACTCTGCCTATGGGGGTTTATTATAATATAGAGGCTGCCTATGGGGATGCATTATACTATATTGAGGACTATCTGGTGTATTATGCTGTATGGATGCTATCTAGGGACCATCATACAGTGTTGGACCCATTAAATAGTTTGGGGACATTAAGGGGTCAGTATATATCCAGTGAGGGGCATTATTCTGTGTATAGGGGAGATGTACATGGGGAGACTTGGGACATTATTAAATGTAAAGTGGACACTTATTGTTATAGGGGAACTCGGGTTACTGTGACTGTCAAAGGGGCACACAGGGCATTATTACAGTCTAGGGGACAAAATGGGGCACTGTTTTCTAGGGCACTTGCACCCGGCATTACTATATTCTAGAGGGGTGCTTTAAAATTTAGAGGTCACACAGAACCACACAGCAGGTGCAGTAATAGGGACTCATACGGCAGCAGCGGCTCAGTATTGGGGTATCAGCAGGATGAGGAGTTTGTGCAGGTTGAGAATAGTCCAATTGGTGACCGTACATTGCTAAAAATATGAGAAGTGAAATGTGTCTTTGTTGTAATCTCTGCAGTCGAGTCCTGGCTGGAGAAGTCGTCATGTCGGTCTGGGCCAGATGGAAAAGACATGAAAAGTGAACAATTCCATTACAAAGAACATCAGTGGTAAGTCATTATCTGTACCTGTGCTGTAATCTATTATATGTTCTGTAGGACTGGTATTATTTACCACAGACCATATGGCGGTAATATCAATATTGGTCTTTTTATATATAGATTATTTTTGGCAACAGCGCGGTCATTTGTTGAGGTTCTCTGATTAGGGGCCCACTCAGAAGTTTCGCCCCCACTAAACCAAAACCCTAGCTACGCCTCTGGCTCTCTCTCTAGTCTTTCTTTCTCTCTCTAGTCTTTCTCGCTCTTTGTTCTTTCCTTCTCGCTCTCTGTTCTTTTTTCTCTCTGTTCTTTCTTTCTCTCTCTCTTTTCTTTCTTTCCTCTCTTTCTTTCTCTGCTTGTTCTTTCTCTCTCGCTGCTCTTTCTTTCTTTTCCTCAGTACCAGCCACTGTGCCCTCATTACCAGTCAGTGTTATCAGCAGTGCTAAATGGGTACGCTTGGGGCGAGGATATGGGTGTGATTAGCTGTGAAATGGGTGTGGTCGGGGCATGGCCTAAAATTTGTAGCGGCGCGCTTAGCGCGCCGCAGCCTTTAACCCTCTTTCCTGTCTTCAAAATTTGGGAGGTATGCTGTATGACCTCCCTACAACTTCTGGGCATGCTCCTGATGAGCACGACGGATGGTCTCCTGAGGGATCTCCTCCCACACCTGGACTAAAGCATCCACCAACTCCTGGACAGTCTGTGGTGCAACGTGGCATGGCCTAAAATTTGCTGCAGCAGGCACAGCGTGCCACAGCCTTTGTCCCTCTTTCCCTTCTTCAAAGGTTGGGAAGTATGATGGTGGGCCCCAAGAATAATTTTTCTCTCGTGGGCCCAAGGTACTCCAGTCCGACGCTGCTGGCAAGGTCCATGGATATTGGCTCCCTAACAGCCTTAAATACCATGCCTCAGCAGTCTGCTTCATCAGGCTGGTTAACAAAAATAGGGGGGACCCCACGCCATTTTTTTCGAAGGGAACCCCTATTTTTGTTAATCAGTTCCCTCTGACGTCACTGATTGTGTCCCTGGCTGACCTGAAGTGAAAGTGGAAAGCAATCAATTAAGCTTTCCACTTCCTCTCCTGTGAGCCAGGAGAGGAACTCATTCATTTGGGGGTTTACTGTGAGGCTGCAGCATTAGCTGCGGTCCCTGCAGTAAACATTAACCCTTTCTGAAGGATTACACCGTGGGACCTGACTGTGCATGGGTTAGGTAAGAATAATTTTGCTTTTTTATTTTATTTTTATTACAGGAAATGGTTTTTGCAGTAAAATAAAAGATGGTCAAAAACATGTGTCTTTATTTCATTAAAATGATTTTTAATTAAATGTGTGTGTGTTTTATTTTTATTTCATGCAATAGGATTAATAGTTGATAGTTGTCTAATTGACAGCTCTCAATTATTAACCTGGCTTAAGGTCACCTTTCAATAGCAAGGTGGCTTTAACCCCATATTAACCCATTCGCCACCGCTACAGGGCAATGGGAATAGACGGGCAAAGTGCCAGAAAGGGTGAATCTAATTATAGATTTGTCTTTTCTGGGGTGTCTGGGGGCAGATGTTAGTAGCCAGGGGGGGGCAAAAATAATGGTCCCTCTCTGGGCTATTATTATCTGCCCCCACTCACTGGCTTTGTCTGTCTGGTTGTAAAAATAGGGCGGGAGCCCACGCATTTTTTTTCAGCAATTTTACACCTCATATATATATTTTATATATATATATACATGTCATTGAATTTGTGACACTATATATATATATTTATATTTATAGTTCATACACTTCTACATAGTATAATAGCCGCTAATTCAATTGCCGGCTTTGTGAAAATGCAGAACCCGACATGAAATGACACTTGGTTTACATAGAGTTAACCATGTCTTTTCATGTAGTTTGATATCTGATTTGCACAAACAATTACATGAGTGTAAGTGTGCAAAATTTCACACCTGTAGGGGTTAATTAAAGGTGTAAATTCGTAGCAAAAAAGTCAGTTTTTTTTACAACGAATTTACACCTTTAATTAACCCCTACAGGTGTGAAATTTTGCACACAGCCACTCATGTAATTGTTTGTGCAAATCAGATATCAAACTACATGAAAAGACATGGTTAACTCTATGTAAACCAAGTGTCATTTCATGTCGGGTGCTTCTGTCTTTTCACAAAAGCCGGCTTTACCCGGCAATTGAATCAGAGGCTATTTTACTATGTAGAAGTGTATAAACTATAAATATATGTATATATATGTCACAATGACATGAATATATATTATATATATATATATATGTATTCTATGTGTGTATATTTAGTGTTTACAAGGAAAGAAAGAGGTTTTTTTAGTTACGATATTTTGTTCCCATAGACTTACATTGGATTTCCGGTATCGGTATCGGGTATCGCCGATATTTTAATGGTATCGGTGATACCATTCCGATTCCGATACTTTTGGATATCGGAAAGTATTGCTCAACTCTAATTGGGATGTGTTGACTGACAAGTGATCAACAAGAAGTACATGAAAATTCTCTCTAGATCATTTGAATAAGCATCGTTGGTGGTTACTTTGTGAAGCTGGTTGAGAGAATGCGAACCGTAAATCATGTACTCATGGTAAACATTAGAAAACTGAAGATGCTAATCAATACTTTAGCACTATTTTACTATAAGTAGAAACCTTGAAGAAGCTAAATGATGTTTAGTCAATGTACAATCAATTTGTAGTGCTCTTTCTGCTACAATAAACTTACTGTTATTCTATAATATGTAAATTTAAATGAAACTTTCTTTACTAAACATCAAACTGTTTTTTTCAGTATGTACAAATTTAAACCAAAAAAGCAAAAATACAATGCAGTAAACTCAATAGAACCCACGTTCAACATAATAAGAGCAAAAACATCATCACCAAAAGGAAAAATTTAAACATTGCCCAAAGTTCACAAATCTGAAAACTTGTTAGCAAATTTGTCACTTCTTGTGAACTTTTTATAATCATACTTCCTCCACTGCTAGGACATTTGGATCTTACTTTGTTTTTATTCATAGAAAGAAAAACCTACTCACATAAAAATTACTTCTAGTTGCTATTGAGTAAATTGAAGTTACATATTATGTGCAATAGAAGTACCAGAATATCAGTGAAAAAAGACCCTGCGATGGCACTATTAAAAAAAAGTTGGTCTCAACATGAAATTCCATTAACTTTTATGGTGCTATGATCCTACAATCATTAACCAATACTATCCAGTATCCAGCAATTTACTGCCTCATATCATCCACAATAATTTGTTACGCGTTACCAGGCCTCCACAGCTATCATTTGTATGTATTCAATTCTCATTGAAAAGTTAACTTCAAATATTACAGAAAACAATTCTGCAGGAGTATATGTTAACAGCAAATGCATGCCTTTGTTTCCCAACCCTTATCTTTGGACTAAAAGAAGTTTAAAATGTTAAAAACTGTTTAAGTTGTTTACTAATAAAAAGCAAATTTATATTAGAAATATGTTTTTCTATTTTTCAGTTCTCTGAAGGCAGCACTGCCATGCTTTAATCAACACATCTCCTTGCAAAAAATGACAATAAAAAATGATTGAAATGTATGCTCATTGAATTGTAACAATAAAATCTAATGCTCGCAAGGCAAAAAAGGTAGAGCAAAACACTCTTTAGGCTAAAAAATACAAGTCTTTATTAATGGAAACACTGAAAGTTACTAGTCTCACAAAATGGCGACACCAACCACATTTTTTACAAGGTTCGGAATTTTTTTTTAATAACTTACATTTAAATATAAAAAACCTATGACATTTTGGCACCACTGTAAACTTACTAAACTAAAGAATCATGTTGCCAGGTCATTTTTACCACACAAATTATTCAGTATATTGTATAGTTGTATAGTATAGAGCGGATGTATCATATTATTATTATTATTATTTATAAAATTAATATGTCAATGAAAAAAGTTCAAAATATACAGCTCTGGGAAGAAAAGAAATTAAAAAATTATTATTATCATTATTATTATTTATTTATAGAACGCCATTAATTCCATGGTGCTGTACATGAGAAGGAGTTACATATAAAGTTATAGATTTCATTTATAGTAAACAAATTTACAATGACAGACTGGTACAGAGGGGAGAGGACTCTGTCCTTGCGGACTTACATTGTACGGGATATTGGGGAAGAGACAGAAAGTTGGGGGTGCCGCAGCTATGGTGGCGGTGAGGCGGCAGCTCAGGTAGTGGTGAGGCGGCAGCTCGGGTGATGGTGAGGCAGCAGAATGGTTATTGCAGGCTGTAGACTTTCCTGAAGAGATGGGTTTTCAGGTTCTGTATGAAGGTTCTGATGTTGGTGGATAATCGGACATGTTGAGGCATGGAATTCCAGAGTATGGGAGATATTAGGGAGAAATCTTGAAGCGGTTGTGTGAGGAACGAATAAGTGTGGAGGAGAGTGAGAGATCTTGGGAGGATTGAAGATTACGTGAGGGAAGATATTGGGAGACTAGTTCATAGATATAGGGAGGGGAAAGGTTGTGGATGACTTTGTAGGTCAGTGTTAGTAGTCTGAACTGGATTCGTTGGGGAATTGGGAGCCAGTGGAGGGATTTGCAGAGGGGAGAAACAGGGGAGTAGCGAGGAGAGAGGTGAATTAGTCAGGCAGCAGAGTTGAGGACAGACTGCTGTGGTGCAAGAGAGTTGGCAGGGAGGCCACAGAAGAGGGTGTTGCAGTAATCAAGGCAGGAGATGATGAGGGCATGCACAAGAGTATTAGTAGATTGAGGGCTGAGTAAGGGGCAGATTCTGGAAATATTTTTGAGATGGAGGCGATAGGAGGTGGCAAGAGTTTGGATGTGTGGTTGGAAGGACAGGGCAGAGACTAGAGTTACTCCGAGGCAGCGGATTTCTGGTGCGGGAGAGAGCGTGATGCCGTTTACCATGATAGATAGATCGGGTAGGGAAGATGCATGAGATGGAGGAAAGATGATGAGTTCGGTTTTGTGTACATTGAGTTTTAGGAAGCGAGAGGTGAAGAAGGAGGATATGGCTGGTAGACACTCCGGGATTCTGGACAGCAGAGAAGTGACATCTGGACCAGAGAGGTAGATCTGAGTGTTATCCGCATACAGGTGGTACTGGGATCCATGAGCCTTTATGAGTTGTCCTAGGCCAAGGGTATAAATGGAAAAAAGTAGGGGCACCAGGACTGAGCCTTGAGGGACTTCAACAGAGAGAGGGTGGGATGAGGAGGTAGTGTGGGAGTGGGAAACACTAAATGTGCGGTCGGAAAGGGAAAGAGGCGATCCAGGACAGGGCAAGGTCTTTGATGCCAAGGTAAGAAAGAATCTGTAGCAGTAGGCAATGGTCGACTGCATCGAAGACAGAGCACAGGTTGAGGAGGGAGGATGGAGAACTGTCTGCTTGCTTTGGCAGTGAGTAAGTCATTAGTAATTTTGGTCAGGGCAGTTTCGGTGGAGTGGTGGGGACGGAAGCCAGATTGGAGGTTGTAAAGGAGAGAGTTAGATAAGAGGTGGGAGGAAAGTTGAGTATGGACATGCTGCTCAAGGAGTTTGGAAGAAAACAGGAGCAGTGATATGGGGCTATAGCGGGCATAGCAGTTGGTTCAAGGTTTGTTTTTTTGAGGATGGGTGTGATGGTGGCATGTTTGAAGGCAGAGGGGAAGGTACCAGAAGATAGCGATAGGTTGAACAGATGGGTTAGAGCTGTAATGAGTGTGCTAGTGAGGTTGGGGAGCAGGTGGAAAGGGACTGGGTCAAGTGCACAGGTGGCGAGGTGTGATTTGGAAAGGAGATGAGTAAGCTCTCCTTCAGTGATGTTGGAGAGGGGAGGTTGTTAGGGAAGGGCAGAGGTCTGGTATATGGAGTGGTTGGGGTGATGGAACAGTAAAGGTTTGCCTTGTTTGGTCGATCTTATTTTTGAAGTAGGTGGCAAAGTTCCTTGGCAGAGATGAGGGGAGTTGGAGGTGGCAGTGGTGGGTGGAGGAGAGAGTTGAATGTGCTGAAAATGGCACAATGGTGAAGGGTTTAAATATCTCTATTGACATGGTGATCTTCTTCTAATTCATTAACCAACCAGCAAGTTCATTTTGTAATTATTCAAATGTGTAATGTACACAATAATTCAAGCAAAGAGGGAATCTAAGCTTTTCTTAGTCATCATCATGGTAAGATTTCTACATTAAGAATTTATGTAGAGGTGCAAAAACAGTTTGATAGTGCAGAGGTAACAGAACTTTTTTCTTTTGACCAAACCAAACCTAACTTTTCTGTCTCTTTTCCCATAGGTACTTAAACACTGTTCTGTGGATATATACTTCAAGCAACCTTCAACCCTTAACAACTTAAGACTGGATCAAGGCGGGATTTTCTAAGCATACATTTGGGGACAATTTCTTTTTTTAATAAAAGTGAGAAAATGAAGATGGGCAAACATGAAATGTGTCATTATCTTCAACTTATAGCTATTTTCTTCTGTCTGTCTGGAATAAGCCAAGCTGAACTCTCAATGTCTACATCCAAGCCTTATATTCAGTCTGGAAAATCAAGGACAAAGCGGAGTTGGGTGTGGAACCAGTTCTTGTCCTTGAGGAATATACTGGGACAGAACCTCTGTATGTTGGCAAGGTAAGTAATATACATGTACACCCTGTATGAACATGTATAATTAGATAGCTGGTTAAAATCATACAGTATTTATAAATAATAGTTAATGCTTAACAATTCTTAACAAATCATAATATGATTCAGTAGAATCATTTATAGGGCTTTTAAACTTAATTTCCATTGAAAAGTAACAAATTGAATTTTATATTTCTTTAAACGTGCACTGAAAACATACAAATAAATACCAAAAATAAAAATATATGTAATTTTAAAAAAGGACTGCCACCAAGTCAAAAGTGATCAAGTTTTGCTCTTATTTTATTGGAGATGCTGCCTTGAGTATTGTTTTTTGTGTTTGTTTTTATTAATCTGCCATATGGTTCCAGAGCTCTGGGCTTTTATAGTTTGTTCCCATTTTTATCATTTTAACCAAGGGGGATTTGCTCGTGGTATTCATGCAGAGGAGTCTAAAGATATGCCTCTAGATAATCTTATGAGTGATACCCACTTGGAAAAAGCACTGAAATTAAAAGCCCAAATCCTTGGATATGAATGGCACATTTAAAAAAAGCAAAGTAAACAAAAGAAAAAATAATTTTTAAGGATCTGTGGGATGAAATTACAAGAGACATGTAACTATCTAGATTCCAGTATTCTTTTCATGCAACTTATGAGCTATACTATGAATCCTTTTGCCATGGATTCTTTTTGAGAGTGCTGATATCTAAAATTTCTATAGATTTAGCACAGTGTAAGAGTAAACTTAGTCTTCTTGTGCCATTCTCTTGTATTTCATACTGCTAAATCTGTTCTGCTTATGCTGCTTATACACAATTTTGTATTACTTGTCATATTTTTTGGACTATAAGACACTGGACCATGAGATGCACCCCAAATTTTCAGAAGGAAAATAAGGAAAAAAATGAATGCATCAAATGAGAGTCTGAATTACAGTCCGAATTCAGCTTTCCGGGGAGAGGGTTAAAAGCAGCGCTGATGTAGCGGGGTTATAGGAGGTGTGTGGTGGTCCTGCAATGATCTGACTCCCATCTCGGGCTGATGCGGCAGATTCGTTTGTACTCAGTGGTATGGGGACACCGCCGACATTTTGTGAAAGCCCCGGAACCTCTGCACATCAAATGCTACAATGTGGTGAATTTCAGGAAAATGGCTGCTGGAGTCAGCGCATGCGCAGATTGAGATCTTGGCATCATTGCGAAACCTGCTGCACCAGCCTGGGATGAGTGTCAGATCATTGCTCTGCAGCATTGGACAACCGAACACATCCTCTTCCCATCCCAGGGTCAGCAGAATCACCTGATTCCTTCTGCAGCCACACTCCTGGTAAGTATATACAGACTATAAGACTATAAGACACACCCCCATTTTCCCCGAAAATTTTTTTGGGAAAAAGGTAGGTCTCATACTACGAAAAATATGGTAATATGTATTCTTTATGCAGTATGTGCAAATTCAATAACAAAATAAATAAGTAATGATGATGATGAATACTGAAAATAAAAATAGCCTTTGCGTTAAGCTATGTAAATCTAGCATTAATTTTCAGGTTCTCTAAGCCTTTTGTAATTGTCAACAGTAATTATCTTCTTTATAGATATTAAACTGTGGTCATATTGTAAATCCTCTGTTTTACCTGTGAATATACTTTCTCTTATGCATCTGCATTCCTCTCCTGTCTAGATTAAACCCCTATGAAATTTACAGGGCCTTTCTTTTGAGCTATATCATCTTTGGTTTGCAAGAGCAGTCTTCTAGTTTATTTCTCAAGCATTTCTACTTGTAAAATTAGGAGGTTAAAGCTTAGATTTCAGTTAATTGGGAAGTAATCCCTGTTCTACATTTCTATATCTCCTCTGTGTTGGTGTAAGTTAGATTTTTTTTACAACATGCTAATAAGAAATTCCAGAACTCTGATTAAATTGCTGAAGTTATTTTTATGAAACAGAACGTCAGAAGGCATGGTACTAAATGTGCTTCTAGATTTGGAGAGATTTTTAAAAAATAATTTTCAATTAATATATATGAAAATCAGCAAGATAAGTTTGGAGAGTTATGAAAATTAGTATATATTAACCCATTGGAGACCTAGTCTGTTTTCCCCTTAATGACCAGTTCAATTTTTACAATTCTGACCACTGTAACTTTATGAGGTAATAACTCTGGAACACTTCAACAGATCCTGGTGATTCCGAGATTGTTTTCTTGAAACATATTGTACTTTATGATAGCAGTAACATTTCTTCGATATGACCTGCGTTTATTTGTGAAAAAAATGGAAATTTGGTGAAAATTTTGAAAATTTCAAATTTTCTAATTTTTTATTTTTATGCCCTTAAATCAGAGAGTCATATTGCATAAAATAGTTAATAAATAACATTTCCCACATATCTACTTTACATCAGCACAATTTTGGAACCAAAATTGTTTGTTAAGAAGTTATAAGGGTTAAAATTTGACAAGCGATTTTTCATATTTTAAACAAATTTTACAAAACTATTTTTTAGGAACCACATCACATTTGAAGGTACTTTGAGGTGTGCATATGAAAGTAATTACCCAAAAGTGACATCATTCTAAAAACTGCACCCCTCAAGGTACTGAAAACCACATTAAAGACATTCATTAACCCTTCAGGTACTTCACAGGAATTTTTGGAATGTGGAAGGAAAAAATAAACATTTACTTTTCTTTCACAAAAATTTTCCTTTAGACCTATTTTTTTTTCTTTCGCAAGGGTAACAGGAGAAAATGGACTATACATTTTGTTTTCTCCTGAGAAAGCCGATACCCCATATGTGGGGGAAATCTACTGTTTAGGCACATGGCAGGCTCAGAAGGGACGGAGCGCCATTTCACTTTTTGAATATAAAGTTTGATTTCATAATTAGCGGCCGCCATGTCATGTTCGGAGAACCCTTGATATGTCTAAACAGTGGAAACCCCAACAAGTGACACCATTTTGGAAACTAGACCCATTAGGGAACTTATCTAGGTGTGTATTGAGCACCTTGATCCCACAGGTGCTTCACAGAAGTTTATAACAAAGAGCCATGGAAATAAAAAAATTAACATTTTTCCCAAATAAATCTTTTTAGCTACAAATTTTGCATTTACATAAGTGTAAAAGGAGAAATTGCGCAATACAATTTGTTGTGCAATTTCTCCTGAGTACGCCGATATCTAATATGTGGGGGAAACAACTGTTTGGGCACATGACAGGGCTTGGAAGGGAAGGAGCACTATTTGACTTTTGGAATGCAAAATTTGATGGAATAATTAGGGGATGCTATTTGTTTCCTGGAGTGCAGATTTTCCTAGACTAGTTTGTTAATTCCATATAAAGAGCCCCTAAGTGCTAGAAAAGCAGAATCCTCCTGAAGTGACCCCATTCATGAAATTATAACCCTTTGGAAATTTATCTACAAATGTAGTGATGATTTTGACTCCATGGATGCTTTCCATAAACAGGCTGTTAGGCATCAAGATCTCGCCACTGCACAGGGGGATTCTCAAACCATGTCCTCTGCGGTCTCCCATTCTTCAGCCGCAGAGGATCCTGCTCAGCAGAGACATCGGTCCCAGAGTATTGCTCAGGCTAATGCTATGCGTTTGGTTGCTGCTTCTGCCCAGGTTCAGCTATAACAACCAGCATTAGTCAGCAGCAAGCAGACGTTTCTGTGACTATGTCCTGCTTTTCTCCATTTGAGCATGCCTGTGAGAAGACCGCTCATTGGTGGTCGGAAGTCCCATGCTCAGGTCCTCAAGCAGTTTGGATTGGGCCATCAGCAAGGTCCTGGAAGGCTGCGGTTATAATAGGATTGCACGACCGCACGGCCATGTGCTAGTATAAACCATGTGGTGTGTTAGTGAGCGAATACGCTCTCTGTATGCACGGGTGTTTGGGCCGAGAACCTGCCACACTGTTGGCGTGTATGACCGTCTAGTGTTCCTTAGTCAGGCAGGTTTTTACTCGGCTTGACCTAGTGCCTGTCATTGGCCACATTTGATACTTAGCATGGGCTGTTTACAGGGCACAGTCAATCAATGTTCTCTGGCACACACCTTTTGGTACCACTCTGCTGTCAGTTGAGCTTTTTGCTCTTGTTGTTTAGTTAGCTGTGTTTGCTACCTCTGAGCGCCAAGTAGTGGCATCGCTAGTGCAACGTGGTGCACATTGTGGGTTCGGTCAGATTTAAGTCTCAGTCTTCTAGGGTTGAGCCTAGAGACTTCACTCGCACCATATCAGCTGTTGTCACAATCTACATTTTGATCTGTGGCAGATCTCTCTCTGCATATTAAAGTCTTTTTCCTTTCAGGCCATCGAGGGTTAATCTCAGTCTTTTCCCCCGGTGGCCGCTGGTGTAATTACATTGCTGCTGACTTGTCAGAGGAAGGTGGTTACCACTCCCACCATCCTTTATAAGGTCACCTGAGGCATAAGCTGACTGTTGGTGATATTTCTTTATTTGGAGACCAACCAAGCTGGAGCCAGGAGCTTGCTTTGCGCAGTGGTGCTTCTGCTATTTCCCTGTTCTGGTGCCTTACTCTTCTGTGCGGTGCTTTGCAGCAGAGAAAGCTAAGTGTTATTATTTAAATATTTAACCCCTTGGTGTCTCTTTCCTTTTGTTGTTTTGATGTTATTCACATTATTCCCTGTCTCACCTCCTGGGGAGGGAGTTGGTGAGTTTAACTCATGGCTAAACAGGAGACAGGGACAGGTCGGTGGCTTGGGCCTCACTACCTTCAAGTGTACCCCCAGGTTAAGAAAAGACAGGGCCCTTCCTTAGCCTTAGGGGCAGTTCAGGGGCCCAGGTTCATCGTCCCCTGTATTTCTACAATTGCCCCGTGACATTATCACCAACCAACACATTTTTTTTCCCTTTCTGGTGAGCCATGGCCCAAATACAGGCCTTCACCCAACTGCTTCAGACCCTCACAAATGAGTTTAAGGTGCTGCGTGGTGAGGTGGTGCAGCAGTTACAGCAGTTGGTGGGGTTCTGGGCCTCGGCTCAGATGCAGGTTCAACCAGAACCTAAGATAGCTCTCCCTGACAGGTTTTCTTGAGGGAGAGATACATTTCTCGTCTTTCAGGAGACCTGTAAATTGTATTTCAGGCTCCTCCCCGTTCATCAGGAAGTGAGGAACAGAGTGTGGGGATTATTGTCTCCCTTCTTAGGGGTGATCCCCAACCCTGGGCCTTCTCCCTGTGGGCCAATTCACCATATTTACGGTGGATGGGTTTTTTGCGGCTCTGGCGGAATCCTGACTCCGTAAGATCAAGCAGGGGGACCGGCAGGCTGAGGAGTACTGTTCAGAGTTCAGGAGATGGGCCACTGACACAGTGGAATGATCCTGCCCTTAGGAGTCAGTTTGTGCAGGGTCTGTCCCCAAGGTTGCAGGATACTCTGGTGCAGTACTCCGCCCCCAGTTCATTGGCGGCCACGATGTCCCTTGCCACCTGGGTGGATAAATGCCTCAGGGAGAGGCATACACCAAAACTTCCCCTGTTCTCCTTGCTAGGGAGGTGGAAACAGCCGATTAGTCAGACGAACCCATGCAGGTGCGAGCAGTTGGTGCCCGAATGAAGTTGCCTGCGGTTCGGCGTGGTGTGGGGGCATGTTTTTAACTCTGGGCAGACCGGTCATTTTATTGGGGTCTGCCCAGCTCGCACCAAAATACCTGCACCATCTAGAAAGCCACATCCCCCTGGTTGTGGTGGATGCTCACATTGTCTGGACCAATGGCTTGATGTGTAGGACGCTAGCAGAACCACTAGGCGTCCAGACCATTGACTCTGTCCCACTCAGCCA
Organism: Oophaga sylvatica; assembly: GCA_033576555.1. NCBI lineage: Eukaryota > Metazoa > Chordata > Amphibia > Anura > Dendrobatidae > Oophaga > Oophaga sylvatica. The sequence goes on from JARQOD010000006.1 coordinate 304,517,319, forward strand.
GGGGAGTGTGACCCAGGTCATGCATGATATATGCCTGAATATAGGGACTCATCATGAAGAGTCCTTGTAGTGCTATGTCTTAGAGGGTATGCCAATACCCATCGTTTTAGGCCTCCCTTGGTTGAGAAAACACAACCCGGTCATAGATTTGCATTCTAGGGAAGTAGTCAGCTGGGTTCAGTCGTGTGAGGGCTGCTGCCCAGGGGCTACTGTCTCTGCCGTCTTTCTGCAACCATCCCCTTCTCCTCCAGTGGGGGCAGCAGTGGTGCTGCCAAGGAGTAGGAGCAAGTCCCAACCCTCACCACTAGCCAACCCTGAGAGTCGGAGCCCTCATGGGAAGAGGGGTCAGGGGAGAGTGGTGGTTTACTCTGAGAATTGTGTGAGTGTGGTGACACAGGGGGACGCCTCTGTTGTCAGTTTCTCAAAGAGTTCACCATCTTGTGTCAAACACATGTGTGGCAATAAATGTTCAGGTCCCGACCTGTGTGTGAACGAGTATGTATGGGTTTCCACCAAAAACATCCGGTGGAAATGTGCTGCTGGAGTCTGGAGTTCTAGGGTGATCGGGCCATATCGGGTGTCGGCCATTCTCGGTCCAGGGACTTACCAGCTGGAGTTACCCCCAGTAATGCCCGTACATAACTTGCTCCCCTGGTCGGCGCTCTGAAGATTTGTGGTACCTCTGGAGCATACATTATTGCCACTTTCATCAGTCCACGTTTGCAATAAACCTGAGAGTCAGGTGACTGCTGGGGTGAACCCTGGTGGATCGAGGCTTCCTCACCGTAGGTGGTAAATGAGGTGCGGTGTTGAGGGTCCAGAGGCTCCTCATTAAAGGGGGGGTACTGTCACGATCCACATTTGGATCAGTGGCAAATCTCTCTCTGCATACTAAAATCTTTTTTCTTTTAGGCCATCGGGGGTTAATCTCAGTCTTTTCCCCCGGTGGCCACTGGTGTAATTACTTCTTTTCATTGCTGCTGACTTGTCAGAGGAAAGTGGTTACCACTCCCACCATCCTTTATTAGGTCACCTGATTCGTCAGCTGACTGTTGGTGATATTTCTTCGTTTGGAGACCAACCAAGCTGGAGCCAGGAGCTTGCTGAGCGCAGTGGTGCTTCTGCTATTTCCCTGTTCTGGTGCCTTACTCTGCTGTGCAGTGCTTTGCAGCAGAGAAAGCTAAGTGTTATTATTTAGTTATTTAACCCCTAGGTGTCTGTCTTTCCTTTTGTTGTTTTGGTGTTATTCACATTCCCTATCTCACCTCCTGGGGAGGGGGTTGGTGGGTTTAGCTCAGGGCTAAACAGGAGACAGGGATAGGTCGGTGGCTTGGGCCTCACTACATTCAAGTGTACCCCCAAGTTAAGGAAAGACAGGGCCCTTCCTTAGCCTTAGGGGCAGTTCAGGGTCCCAGGTTCCTCATCCCCTGTATTTCTACAACTGCCCAATGACAGCTGTGTCCTGTGACATGTAACAGGGAACAGCGTTCTATTACTTTGTTGCGGCGGCTCTGTGAAGTAACAGAGTTTGCCGCTGTTCATACCGGGTGACATCTAAGCCGCGTGTTCAACCGCCTCCTTGTTCTGCCATTGCTTTGCAGCAGGTTCCATCTCTGCACGGTGGACCCCGGGTTGCGAAAGCACCTTATTATTATTATATATATTTCATTTGGTGCGTTCCGCCAACCCTAAAACAGGCAGCAGTGGATGTTCCTGAGTGAAAATTGCTGCTGTTGTAGTGACCAGTAAGTTATGCCCAGCTCATGCTTCTGTAGACAAGCACCTGTTAATTAAATGGGCTCCCATCACTACAGAAATACCAAACATGTGGGCACTACATGTTGTTTTGGCACACTGGGGCTCAGAAGGGAGGGGGGCATTTGGATTTGGGAGCAAAGAATTTTCTGAATTTCTTTTGGCGGGTGAGGAGCCATTTTGCTTTTAAAGAGCCTTTGTGCTACCAGTAACATGGAAGCCCCCTATATTTCTGCTAACAGATGACAGATATGATTGGTGACCTGCTTTTTTGTGGATTGAGTGGAAGCTTTTACATAACATTTGGGATCACAGTTATCCGGCGCTCTACGCTGACCACTTACTTTGTGGTTTCCATCTAAATCTCTGAGTGACATGATTCCGATGAAATCCCCAATGGATCCATTCACTATAGTCAGGCAGCAGAGTTACTCTGGACTCCATTTTGCCTCTGTTTAGCGGTGTCCTTCTTTTCAGAAGTGCACAAAACTGTGGCTGACGGCACTTTTAT
>JARQOD010000006.1:304519684-304760474 GCA_033576555.1 Oophaga sylvatica
TGAAGAGTAGAACAATGTACCCCAACTCCATAGTATACTAAATCTTTCTGAAGGTCTTTTGCAGTCAAGCATGGGTTCTGATTTGCCTCACTAGCAATCCTACAAGGAGCTCTATCTGAAATTTTGTTTGGTCTTTCAGACTTTATCTTGATCTCCATTGTTCCTGTTAACTGACATTTCTTTCCCTTTTGAACTGAGGAAAGAGTTAATTTAAAATGCTTTGATGTCTTCTTATAGCTTTCTCTTGCTTTGTTTGCCTCCACCATTTTCATTTTCAGATTGCTAGGCAGCTGCTTAGAAAAACCCAGCTGCAGTTTTTTGGCACAAGTTTACAGGAAGTTTTTTTTTTTTTAAAGTTGGGAAATTTGCATCACCTGGCTTTTCTTAACAATGATAGCATACAAGACTTACGGTACTGCCACACTACACAATCCCGCTAGCGATCTCGTTAGCGTCGCATACTAATGAGATCGCTAGCGGGATTGTTCTATATCGCTAGTAGCTACCTAACTTAGCGATGTCGTTAAGGACGCTATCGCGGTTAGCGATCTCCTTAACGACTTTAGCGGTACAAAAGTACCGCTAAATCGCTAAGAAAAGGTGCTACACTTAGCGATTATACTTACCCAGCGGGAGCGCCGGCGATAAAATAGGGTCCGGAACAATTCCAGCGACGAGCGAGATCACAGCAGGAAGCTCGTCGCTGGCAGATGCCGCACACAACAACATCGCTAACGGGATCGCTAAATAGTGACGTTTTTTAGCGATCCCGTTAGCGATGTTGTTTAGTGTGGCATACCCTTTAACCTTAACAAGCTAATTAAGGTCTGAAACCTTGGTCAAGGTTATCTTAGTACAAAAATCTTCAAAGGTGCCCAAACTTTTGCATTGGCCCATTTTCCTTTTTGTAATTTTTAAAATGTAAAAAGTGACAATATTTTTTTTGCATAAAATACAAAGCAAATGTGTTATCTTTAACATTACATCTTTTAGAGATCATTTCATATTCAACTTGCTTAACTATTCACAATAACAGTAATTTTGACCAACCAGGTGTGCCCAAACTTTTACATGCCAAAGTAAGAATGTTTTGTAACTGTCCTTACATATACATTATATGTACATGGCAGATTGTTTCATATTCTTAGATCCAATAATCTGAAAAGTAGTTTAATTAAATGTAGATTTCTTCTCAACAATTTTCTTAGCTTTAATTGCTGCTGATGACATAAAACATAGTAATCTCCACATTGATTCCTTTTTAAGACTCAAAATGCAGTGTTTCGGTTCATCAAAACGTGAAAATAGTCCTGCTAAACTGGGGAACAATCTAAGAACCAACAGATGCAAACAAGTGATTACATTCCTTAGCAATATAATTAACTTCTGAGATTATTTTTCCTTCAGTTGTTAGGAAAGCAATCTGTTGGTTTGGGTAATGGCTTAGTGGTTTGTTTTGTCTTTTCTATGCAAATAGCTGTAAGCATCAAGAAAGTTTTCCACAACTTTTTTTTAAGTGGTTGGCAAAGTTTCAAGCATCAACAGACAAAGTAATTGCAGACAATTCTTCTTTGCAATAGTGAAAATATATCTTTTTTCAGTTTAAAAAAACATGCTTTATCCTTACCATTTGGGTGGCCACGCCTAGAATGACAAAATTTGCTTTATTTTAAAGCCTCAAGAAATCTAGTGCACTGACATTTGAGGATAATAATTTAATAATTTCTTAGACAAGGAGTATTATGGCTCCCAATGATATATACAGTAGGTTTATATCAGTTTTCTGCCTTTAAATTCTATCATTTGTCATAAAATGTTTGCTCAACTTGGAAATTGATAAAAAATTATGCTACATTAGGTGTAGTCCTAGTCAGTGTTGTCAAAATGGGCTGAGCATGGAATGATGCATGGTGAAGCCAGCCTGCTTAATGCATTAAAATTTACACCGGAAATATACTGGAGTAACAATTCTGGCAGTGACTGACGACAGTTAAAGGGAACCTGTCAACCCCCAGAGCCTATTAAAGTAAAAGAGCCACCTTCAGAAGCACTAAGGCTGCATTCTGTGAAGGTGGCTCTTACAGTTAGGTCCATAAATATTTGGACAGAGACAACATTTATCTAATTTTGGTTCTAGGCATTACCACAATGAATTTGAAACAAAACAAATCAGATGCAGTTGAAGTTCAGACTTTCAGCTTTCATTCGAGGGTATCCACATTAAAATTGGATGAAGGGTTTAGGAGTTTCAGCTCCTTAACATGTGCCACCCTGTTTTTAATGGGACCAAAGTAATTGGACAATTGACTCCAAGGCTTTTTCATGGACAGGTGTGGGCAATCCCTTCATTATATCATTCTCAATTAAGCAGATAAAAGGGCTGGTGTTGATTTGAGGTGTGGTGTTTGCATTTGGAAGGTTTAGCTGTGAAGGAAACATGCGGTCAAAGGAGCTCTCCATGCAGCTGAAACAAGCTATCCTTAAGCTGCAAAAAACAGAAAAAATCCATCCGAGAAATTGCTACAACTTTAGGAGTGGCAAAATCTACAGTTTGGTACATTCTGAGAAAGAAAGAAAGCACTGGTGAACTCATCAATGCAAAAAGACCTGGGCGCCCACGGAAGACAACAGTGGTGGATGATCGCAGAATACTCTCCATGGTGAAGAGAAACCCCTTCACAACAGCCAACCAAGTGAACAACACTCTCCAGGAGGTAGGCATATCAATATCCAAATCTACCATAAAGAGAAGACTGCATGAAATTAAATTCAGAGGGTTCACTGCACGGTGCAAGCCACTCATAAGAATCAAGAATAAAAAGGCTAGGCTGGACTTTGCTAAAAAACATCTAAAAAAGCCAGCACAGTTCTGGAAGAACATTCTTTGGACAGATGAAACCAAGATCAACCTCTACTAGAATGATGGAAAGAGAAAAGTATGGCAAAGGCGTGGTACAGCTCATGATCCAAAGCATACCACATCATCTGTAAAACATGACGGAAGCAGTGTGATGGCTTGGGCATGCATGGCTGCCAGTGGCACTGGGTCACTAGTGTTTATTGATGATGTGACACAGGACAGAAACAGCCGAATGAATTCTGAGGTATTCAGAGCCATACTGTGTGCTCAGATCCAGCCAAATGCAGCCAAACTGATTGGTCGTCGTTTCATACTACAGATGGACAATGACCCAAAACATAAAGCCAAAGCAACCCAGGAGTTTATTAAAGCAAAGAAGTGGAATATTCTTGAATGGCCAAGTCAGTCACCTGATCTCAACCCAATTGAACATGCATTTCACTTGTTAAAGACTAAACTTCAGACAGAAAGGCCCACAAACAAACAACAACTGAAAACCAACGCGGTGAAGGCCTGGCAGAGCATCAAAAAGAAGGAAACACAGTGTCTGGTGATGTCCATGAGTTCAAGACTTCAGGCAGTCATTGCTAACAAAGGGTTTTCAACCAAGTACTAGAAATGAACATTTTATTTACAATTATTTAATCTGTCCAATTACTTTTGGTCCCTTTAAAAACAGGGTGGCACATGTTAAGGAGCTGAAACTCCTAAACCCTTCATCCAATTTTAATGTGGATACCCTCAAATGAAAGCTGAAAGTCTGAACTTCAACTGCATCTGATTTGTTTTGTTTCAAATTCATTGTGGTAATGTCTAGAACCAAAATTAGATAAATGTTGTCTCTGTCCAAATATTTATGGACCTAACTGTATGTTTCTTATCACTAGGAACGCTGAAATAATGAGTTTTATAAATTTCTCACCAAACCTCTATTGAGTCAGGGAGGCACGTTTTCTCCCCCTGACTCTACGCCTCGCAGCCGTCCATCATCCCGCCTCTTGTCTCCGGCCCCGCCTCCTCTCTTTCTTGTGATGTCACCGGCACCTGCACTGTGCAATCAGTTCTTGGGCATGCGCCGTGCACGCAGCCCGGGAACTTACATCAGGTGATTTAAGGTTATCGCGCCTGCATGTAGCGGAGGCCACAGATCCCGCCCAGCAGTGTGCTATGATATATTCACACTGTGGAGCTGGGAATCTGGCACCTCCAGCACCAAATTAATGCTATTAACTTGTTGTTATAGGGTCAATTTGCAGGTTAATAGCATTGGAAAGGTGAAAAGCCACCATACTAAAAAAATGGCTACTAGTCGAAAATTAACTTTATTCAGTCACACAGGTGTGCTGGCGCATCAACAGTCATTGCTCAGTACAAAGTGAATGGTGGTTGTAAGCATGTCATGGCAAATTTATCAACAGCCAGCACTGTAATGCATTAGTGTACTGTATACTGAGCAGTGACTGAAGCATTGCTTTCATGGTGATGTTATTGAAATCCGATTTCTTCTCGGACGAAAAAATTTCATTTTTTTCAGTGAGTAGGACTTAGTACTGGGGACAGGTAGCTTTCTAGCATAAAGAAACTGTAGATTAACCCCATATCTACAGTTTAACAGCATTATCCAACGTGACAGCTTCTTTTTAAGAGATATACCTAATTCACGTAATGGAGTGCACCTGCTAATGAGTTACGTGCATTGTACTTTTGCAAGCCCATTCATTAAGATTGGCATATGCAACACCAGTCTTAACCCCTTACTGGCATCCAACGTACTATCCCGTCCATGGTACCTGGGCCCGTATGACCATGGACGGGATAGTACGTCCCAGCGATCGGACGCGCTCTCGGTGGGAGCGCAGCCGATCGCGGCCGGGTGTCAGCTGATTATCACAGCTGACACCCGACACTATGTGTCAGGAGCGGTCAAGGACTGCTCCGGCACATTAACCCCTGGTGTACTGGGGGCACAGGGGAGGATCGTGCAGGGTGGGGGCTCCCTGCGCGCTCCCCTGAGACAATCAGAGCAGCGCGATGTGTCGCGCTGTTCCGAGGGTCCGTCCTCCCTCCAGGTCCTCGGATCCAAGATGGCGCCGGGGTCCTGCAGGAAGGCGGCTTCCTCAGTGCCTGCTTTGAGCAGGCACTGAGAAGCCTGCAGCAATGCCAGAGCGATCGCTGGTGTGACAGAGTGCTGTGCACACTGTCACACCAGCGATCTGCTAAAATACAGTGATGTACCACCCTGGGACAAAGTAAAAAAGTTAAAAAAAATAAAAATAAAAATTGTTTAAAAAAATCATAAAAAAAAAAAAATTTCCCCAATAAATTCACTTTTTCCTGTAAATAAAAAAAACAAAAACCATAAAAGTACACATATTTGGTATTGCCGCATCCATAAAGACCCCCCCTATAAAACTGTCCCACTAGTTAACCCCTTTATGAACCTCTTAAAAAAATAAAAAAAAAAACAAAGCAAAAAATCAATGCTTTATCATCATACCGCCGAACAAAAAGTGGAATAACACTAGATCAAAAAGATGGATATAAATAAACATGGTACCGCTGAAAACGTCATCTTGTCCCGCAAAAAACGAACCACAATACAGCATCATCAACGAAAAAATAAAAAAGTTATAGCTCGCAGAATAAAGCAATGCAAAAATAATAATTTTTTATATAAAATTGGTTTTATTCTATAAAAGCGCCAAAACATAAAAAAATGATATAAATGAGGTATCGCCATAATCGTACTGACCCGAAGAATAAAACTGCTTTATCAATTTTACCACACGCAGAACGGTATAAATGCCTCCCCAAAAGAAATTCATGAATTGCTGATTTTTGTTCATTCCTCCCAAAAATCGAAATAAAAAGCGATCAAAAAATGTCACGTGCTCAAAAATGGTACCAGTAAAAACGTCAACTCGTACCGCAAAAAATAAGACCTCATATGACTCTGTGGGCCAAAATATGCAAAAATTATAGCTCTCAAAATGTGATGATGCAAAAACTATTTTTTGCAATAAAAAGCGTCTTTTAGCGTGACAGCTGCCAATCATAAAAACCTGCTATAAATAGTAAATCAAACCCCCTTTATCACCCCCTTAGTTAGGGAAAAATAATAAAATAAAAAAAAAGTATTTATTTCCATTTTCCCATTAGGGTTAGGGTTGCGGCTAAAGTTAGGGTTAGGGTTGGCGCTAAAGTTAGGATTAGGGTTAGGGTTGGGATTAGGGTTATGGGTGTGTTAGGGTTAGGTTTGTGGTTAGGGTTGGGACTAGGGTTAGGGGTGTGTTGGGGTTAGGTTTGGAGTTAGAATTGGGGGTTTCCGCAGTTTAGGCACATCAGGGGCTCTCCAAATATGACATGGCGTCTGATCTCAATTCCAGCCAATTCTGCATTGAAAAAGTCATACGGTGCTCCTTCACTTCTGAGCTCTGCCATGCGCCCAAACAGTAGTTTACCCCCACATATGGGGTATCAGTGTACTCTGGACCCCAAGAGTTATTGTGTAATTTGTCCTATTTCTTCTGTTACCCTTGGGAAAATAAAAAACTGGGGGTAAAAATATCATTTTTTAAAAAAAAAATGATTTTTTGTTTTTACGACTGTATGTTATAAACCTCTGTGAAGCACTTGGGGCTTCATAGCGCTCACCACACATCTAGATAAGTTCCTTGTGGGGTCTATTTTCCAAAATGGGGTCACTTGTGGGGGGTTTCCACTGTTTAGGCGCATCAGGGGCTCTCCAAATGCGACATGATGCCCCCAGACCATTCCATCAAAGTCTGCAATCCAAAACGTCACTACTTCCCTTCCGAGCCCCAACGTGTTCCCATACAGTAGTTTTCTCCCACATATTGGGTATCAGCGTACTCATGACAATTTGGACAACAACTTTTGGGGTCCAATTTCTCCTGTTACCCTTGTGAAAATAAAATATTGGGGCGAAAAAAAATCATTTTTGTAAAAAAAAAAATATTTTTTATTTTTACGGCTGTACGTTATAAACTTCTGTGAAGCACTTCGGGGTTCAAAGTGCTCACCACACATCTAGATAAGTTTCTTTTGGGGTCTATTTTCCAAAATGGGGTCACTTGTGGGGGGTTTCCACTGTTTAGGCGCATCAGGGGCTCTCCAAATGCGACATGACGCCCCCAGACCATTCCATCAAAGTCTGCAATCCAAAACGTCACTACTTCCCTTCCGAGCCCCAACGTGTTCCCATACAGTAGTTTTCTCCCACATATTGGGTATCAGCGTACTCATGACAATTTGGACAACTTTTGGGGTCCAATTTCTCCTGTTACCCTTGTGAAAATAAAATATTGGGGGCGAAAAAATCATTTTTGTAAAAAAAAAAAAAGATTTTTTATTTTTACGGCTGTACGTTATAAACTTCTGTGAAGCACTTCGGGGTTCAAAGTGCTCACCACACATCTAGATAAGTTTCTTGTGGGGTCTATTTTCCAAAATGCGGTCACTTGTGGGGGGTTTCCACTGTTTATGTGCACTAGGGGCTCTCCAAATGCGACATGACACCCCAGACCATCCCATCAAAGTCTGCAATCCAAAACGTCACTACTTCCCTTCCGAGCCCCAACGTGTTCCCATACAGTAGTTTTCTCCCACATATTGGGTAGCAGCGTACTCATGACAATTTGGACAACAACTTTTGGGGTCCAATTTCTCCTGTTACCCTTGTGAAAATAAAATATTGGGGGCGAAAAAATCATTTTTGTAAAAAAAAAAGATTTTTTATTTTTACGGCTGTACGTTATAAACTTCTGTGAAGCACTTCGGTGTTCAAAGTGCTCACCACACATCTAGATAAGTTTCTTGTGGGGTCTATTTTCCAAAATGGGGTCACTTGTGGGGGGTTTCCACTGTTTAGGTGCACTAGGGGCTCTACAAATGCGACATGAAACCCCCAGACCATCCCATCAAAGTCTGCAATCCAAAACGTCACTACTTCCCTTCCGAGCCCCGACGTGTTCCCATACAGTAGTTTTCTCCCACAGATTGGGTATCAGCGTACTCAGGATAAATTGGACAACAACTTTTGGGGTCCAATTTCTCCTGTTACCCTTGTGAAAATAAAATATTGGGGGCGAAAAAATCATTTTTGTAAAAAAAAAAAGGATTTTTTATTTTTACGGCTGTACGTTATAAACTTCTGTGAAGCACTTCGGGTTCAAAGTGCTCACCACACATCTAGATAAGTTCCTTGTGGGGTCTATTTTCCAAAATGGGGTCACTTGTGGGGGGGTTTCCACTGTTTAGGCGCATCAGGGGCTCTCCAAATGCGACATGACGCCCCCAGACCATTCCATCAAAGTCTGCAATCCAAAACGTCACTACTTCCCTTCCGATCCCCGACGTGCACCCATACAGTAGTTTACTCCCACATATTGGATATCAGCGTACTCAGGTCAAATTGGAAAACAACTTTTGGGGTCCAATATCTCCTGTTACCCTTGTGAAAATAAAATATTGGGGACGAAAAAATCATTTTTGTAAAAAAAAAAAAAAATTTTTATTTTACAGCTGTACGTTATAAACTTCTGTGAAGCACTTCGGGATTCAAAGTGCTCACCACACATCTAAATCAGTTCCTTGAGGGTCTAGTTTCCAAAATGGTGTCATTTGTTGGGGGTTTCCACTGTTTAGGCAGATCAGGAGCTCTCCAAACACGACATGGCATCCAGCCAATTCTGTGTTGAAAAAGTCGAACGGCGCTCCTTCCCTTCCAAACTCCACCATGCACCTAAACAGTGGTTTACCCCCACATATGGGGTATCAGCATACTCAGGACAAATTGCACAATAACTTTTGGAGTCTTGTTACCCTTGGGAAAATAAAAATTGGGGTGAAAAGATAATTTTTGTGGAAAAAATTTGATTTTTTAATTTTACGGCTCTACGTTATAAACTTGTGTGAAGCACTTTGGGGTTCAAATTGCTCACCAAAGATCTAGGTAAGTTCCTTAGGGGGTCTAGTTTCCCAAATGGGGTCACATGTGGGGGGGTTCCACTGTTTAGGCACATCAGGGTCTCTCCAAATGCAACATGGTGTCCAATCTCAATTCCAGCCAATTTTGTTTGGAAAAAGTCAAATGGTGCTCCTTCCATTCCGAGCTCTGCTGTGCGCCCAGACAGTGGTTCCCCCCCACATATGGGGTATCAGCGTACTCAGGACAAATTGGACATCAACTTTTGTGGTCCAATTTCTCCTGTTACTCTTGGGAAAATAAAAAATTAGTGACTAAAAGATAATTTTTGTGGGAAAAAAATAGGATTTTTTATTTTCATGCTCGGGCATTATAAACTTGTGTGAAGCATTGGGGTTCAAAGTGCTCACCAAAGATCTAGATAAGCTCCTTAGGGGGTCTAGTTTCCAAAATGGGGTCACTTGTGGGGGGTTTCCACTGTTTAGGCACATTTGGGGCACTGCAAACGGAACATGACCCCCATCAACGTCTGCATTCCAAAACATTACTACTTCCTTTCCAAGCCCTGTCGTGCGCCCAAACAGTTTCCCCCCACACATATGGGGTATCAGCGTACTCAGGACAAATTGGACAACAACTTTTGGGGTCCAATTTCCTTGGGAAAAATCAAAAATTTGGGACTAAAAAATCATTTTTGTGGAAAATTGTTTTTTTTTATTTTTGAGACCCAGGCATTGTAAACTTTTGTGAAACACTTGGGGTTCAATGTGCTCACAACAGATCTAGATAAGTTCCTTAGGGGGTCTAGTTTCCAAAATGGTGTCACTTGTGGGGGGTTTCCACTGTTTAAGCACATCAGGGTCTCTCCAAACACGACATGGCGTCCAATCTCAATTCCAGCCAATTTTAGTTTGAAAAAGTCAAACGGCGCTCCTTCCCTTCGAGCTCTGCCGTGTGCCCAAACAGTGGTTTTCCTCCACATATTGGCTATTCGCGTACTCAGGAGAAATTGCACAACTACTTTATCTGTCCATTTGCTTCTTTTACCCTTGTGAAAATAAAAAAAAAGTTTGTAATAGATATTTTTGTGGCTGAAAAGTTAAATATTCATTTTTTCCTTCCACGTTGCTTCAGCTCCTGTGAAGCACCTGAAGGGTTAATAAACTTCTTGAATGTGGTTTTGAGTACCTAGAGGGGTGCAGTTTTTAGAATGGTGTCACTTTTGGGTATTTTCTGCTATATAGACCCCTCAAATTGACTTCAAATATGAGGTGGTCCCTAAAAAAAATGGCTTTGTAAATTTTGTTGTAAAAATGAGAAATCGCTGGTCAACTTTTAACCCTTATAATTTCCTAAGAAAAAAAATTTGGTTCCAAATTGTGCTGATGTAAAGTAGACATGTGGGAAATGTTATTTCTTAACTATTTTGTGTGACATATTTCTCTGTTTTAAGGGAATAAAAATTCAAAATTTGAAAATTGCTAAATTTTCAAAATTTTCGGCATATTTGCGTTTTTTTCAAAAATAAACGCAAGTTATATGGAAGAAATTTTACCACTAACGTGAAGTACAATATGTCACGAGAAAACAATCTTAGAATCGCGAAGATCCGTTGAAGCGTTCCAGAGTTATAACCTCATAAAGAGACAGTGGTCAGAATTGTAAAAATTGGCCCGGTCATTAACGTGCAAACCACCCTTGGGGGTTAAGGGGTTAATGAAACTTTTCCAATATCTGTATTAAGAACTTATGAAGGTTGACCCATTATTCTGTGTTTAGTGAAGTAGAGTGGGATTGGACCACACAGGACAGCCTATGTTTCTAACCTGTATCAAAGCGCAATGATTGCCCATGTCTTCAGTTAAGTAGCTGTACTTTCTTAGACCACTTTTAATTAAAATCTTTAACACAAGTACACTATACTGAAGGTCCAAGTAAAACACAGGTCTTAACATTTCAAAGGCGCTCTGAGATAACAGCATTTACTTGTCACGACTGTATTGTCGGGTGTCCCAGGACCAGGGGCTCTTTCCCAGTCCCTAATGCTAGGGGCGCCCTAGCTCGCCCTGTTCCCCTGATTACTTCTGATGGTAAAGATTAAGGGGCCACATACCTTGCCTTAGCTCCTGAATCTGCCCTCAGTCGGTATCCTACTCAAGGAAGAGGGGAGCAGTAGTGTACCATAATGCACCATTCAGACTAACAACATAATATAAACAGGCATAGTGAAAAATACCATACAAATATACTCACAGAAAACACAGGAATGCACCGGTAAGTGGAAGATGGGGTTAAACCAAAGTTGGAAAAGAAAGGGAATTATTGCACACTCAAACCTAGCAACAGTAAAAGATAAATCCACCAAATAACTTCTCCAATAATAACCACCAACATCCTCCAGCCATGCAGCAAAAGATAGCTCTGACAATGAGTACTACCTTGGCCCAGATCATATCGGAGATGAAAGTGGCTAACATTGAACAGCTGAGAGCCTTAACGCAGGAAAGCTCCCAGGAGCTCTCAACTGAGCAGATTAACCTTGACACTGCTAAAATAAACTTACACTGTTTAATATGAAGGTAAAGTGCTTCTGATCAGTGCAGGAGTAGGAGAAATCAGACGCTGCGGTCTTCTGGCTCTGTAGTGGTAAACCCGTGACAATAGACTTATCACAACTACATACTTACTGCTGTTTTCAAGCAAATAAGCAAATCTTTGTTGACTTGGTTCACTCAGTAGTCTATTTAGGCAATCCAGAAGTGACTGCATTATGCAGACATGGCTGTTATTTCTGTGATGCTTACAGGTGGAAGTTTGATCTTCTGAAAAACAAGAAAATCATGCCAAGAAAAGACCTTAAGCTAAAACCTTTCTCAAAAAAATGCCTAAAGTACCCATTTGTCACTATGTGTTCTGTTATCAGTTAATTAGACTCATTAGAGGATAGAAATACAGTGTAACTTCAGGGTATAGCAAAATACTTTAGGAGTAGAGACTATAGACTAATTGTTTTCCCACAGAAAAGTTGACCCATGTTAAGTGTCAACTAGTGATTCTTTACTCAAAGGAGTTGAAGAAGCTTCTTGGTGTCCATAACAATCACAACTTAGCAACAAATGTAGGAAGAGAAAGCTATAAATCATTAAACAAATTTTCCAGATAGTAATACATTGAAATATTGCATTAGTGAAGAAGATAAGAGTTGTTGTCTGTAAACAATACAGAAATTCAATTGGTAAGAGGGTAAGAGAGATAGGGGAGGAGCAAGCAGCAGAAACAGAAATAATCAGTGAGTATTAAGGTGTAGCTGCCATTCATAGCATCTAAACTACAATTGCACTTTTTTTTCTTAATGAACTAGAAAACAGAAGCAAAACATGCAGAAATAATTGTTCTTGGAAAATTCCCTAAGATCCTGCCATTTATCTGTTTGCAAGCCAAATATTATTTCCGTATATGCCACACAAATATAGCACTCTGTTGCAGGTGCTAACTTTTTGGATGTGTACCTATCATTTCTTATTACTTTATTTTTAGGAAGTGGTTTGAATTTTGTTGAAAAAAGCGAAAATATTTGATAACTATGCAAACAAAACTATACTGTGGCCAACTGCTACATTTTGCTTTCCATACATGAACCTTTAAAATACGGAAAAGTTGCTGACACCCCTTGAATATCTGTTGTTATTGATCTGGTGTTATGTCAAATTATATGTTTTAATGTTGTGCATAGTGTGGCGACATACAGCTGTGATATTTTTAGAACTGCAATTGTTAGTGTAGTTGTGTGTTTAGGAAGGAGTTATAGCCAGCCAAATATGTAGTTGGGAGGAATTTTGACAGCAAACAGGGGATGCTTCCTGTTAGGCCTCGGGCGATGGCTGGATCGAAACTTGGATATGAGGAGCCTATGGACTCCCATCCAAGTCCAGCCAGGGCAGATGCTGCTCAGTTTCGCCATTGGTCCTGACACCTAGCCAATACAAGTGAAGTACAAGCTGTTGCAAGGGTCCTTATTCCTAGTGGCTTTAAGCATAGGTTACAGAAAGGAACAGGGCTGCCATAGTCTAAGTCCAGGATTTCCTGCACTAAGCATGCCCATGACGTGGCGGACCGTGATTGGTGATTTGATATCAGCTGATCTGGTGACCTGGCACCGCCTGATTGGAAAAGGGTGACGTCATCTGTGATGCGATTAATGAAATAGCTGGGGGCAGGGCTTAGCCCTTAAATAGTCTGGCTGCAGGTGCGGCGGTGCGGTCAGATCATGCTAAATAGGTTGTGCTCATGTGTGGACGTACCGGAAACTGGGCTCCACATGCTCTCTAGCTTTGCTCTCCGGGACCTGCCGATGCCAGAGTTTGCTCGGCTAATTAGCACAGGTCCTTCAGGAAGGTTAGCTTATGCCAGGCAGGTAGCAAATGTGGCGCAGTCTAGCTCCAACAAGAGGGTAGCGATACACCCTGAGCAGACTGCGGGGAGCGTAACCTGGGCATCACCTGCCAGTTGAACAGAGAGTTGCTCAGTCCGGTCGCAAACCGGCTGGCAGCACGTACACCTGTGGTGAGTCTCATGCACCTCCTAATCGGCTGGCAAGTGGCTTCTGTGCAGTTAACAGGGCTACATCTACACCAGCCTACAGCACATCTCCCGTGAGGTTAACGGAGATAGTGCAAATCCAATATCTGGCAAGTGGCTTCTGTGCAGTTAACAGGGCTACGTCTACGCCAGCCTACAGCACATCTCCCGTGAAGTTAATGGAGAGAGTGCAGGATTTCCTGCACTAAGCATGCCCATGACGTGGCGGACCGTGATTGGTGATTTGATATCAGCTGATCTGGTGACCTGGCACCGCCTGATTGGACAAGGGTGACGTCATCTGTGATGCGATTAACGAAATAGCTGGGGGCAGGGCTTAGCCCTTAAATAGTCTGGCTGCAGGCGCGGCGGTGCGGTCAGATCATGCTAAATAGGTTGTGCTCATGTGTGGACGTACCGGAATCTGGGCTCCACATGCTCTCTAGCTTTGCTCTCCGGGACCTGCCGATGCCAGAGTTTGCTCAACTAATTAGCACAGGCCCTTCAGGAAGGTTAGCTTATGCCAGGCAGGTAGCAAATGTGGCGCAGTCTAGCTCCAACAAGAGGGTAGCGATACACCCTGCGCAGACTGCGGGGAGCGTAACCTGGGCATCACCTGCCAGTTGAACAGAGAGTTGCTCAGTCCGGTCGCAAACCGGCTGGCAGCACGTTCACCTGGGGTGAGTCTCATGCACTTCCTAATCGGCTGGCAAGTGGCTTCTGTGCAGTTAACAGGGCTACATCTACGCCAGCCTACAGCACATCTCCCGTGAGGTTAACGGAGATAGTGCAAATCCAATATCTGGCAAGTGGCTTCTGTGCAGTTAACAGGGCTACGTCTACGCCAGCCTACAGCACATCTCCCGTGAAGTTAATGGAGAGAGTGCAAATCCAATATCTTGCTGAGTGTGAAGTAACACAGGCAAGACCTTTATATTTCTGTTGTCAATTTTCACCCTCATACCCGAGGGGTGGTCAGCCGCAGCATCGCTAGCTGCACGGCGGACCCCGGGTTCGGTTGCAATTCATTATTTTAATAAAGTTGTTGCAACCGAGCGCCTAACTCTTCCTAGTTAGTGAGATAGTTGTTCTGGTTAGTAGAAGACAGTCACTAAGAAAAGCTGCAATTTTTGTGTGAAAGAAAGGTGACATAGATAGCAAGCTTGAAACTGGAGAGAAGTAGTATTTTGAATCGCAGACATGAACATTCTCTATGTGCTCTGTGAGACATCACATACTAGTCCCGAAAAAACATGCAAGAAATAAAGCATGTAGATGGGACAAGTGGTAAAGATCTGCAACATACAAATTGCATTAATTTTCATGCACACACACCTTATTCTATTATGAAACTAACTTCCTTAGCAATACATTTTTATTGAAAATTTTGATACATCACAATTATAATGCATCACTAAGTATAGCATTCCAAATAATAACTGAAAGAACTTTAGGGGGTACAAGCACATGGAAAGGTGAGGGAGGTGAGAAAAAAAGAGTGGTTGCATGGGCGCGGGCCTAAGGAGGGAGACTAAGTAAGTTTCCTAGTTGAAAGCACTTCGTGAGCAGTAGAGGCCTTTAAGGAAAGTGGTGGTGTGGCAAAGTGAGTTTGGTTGGTGTATACTTCCAAGTGTAGCCAAACTTTCTCAAATCTATGCACTTTGTGTGAATAGCTAATAATCTTTCACAAATCATGTACCAGCAAAAGCATCTTTTTACTTCAGAGAGATTTAGTCCTAATTTTTCCATGCTGAGGCTATGGTTTGTTTAATCTTTAAAAAGTAAATGAAATAAGAGAATCAACAATGACTTTTACCAGTTAACAAAAATGTTACTATAAGTACATCATTATGGAGCTGATTATGCGTGGAAAAGGCTCAGGAGCGTAACTTTATCTACATGCATCTGATGCTGGCTAAGTTACATAGAAGATATTTGTGCCTAATAACAGAAGCCAAAGCGAAGTTCCCAATGCTGTTGTTAACCATTTAAACTATGCTATCAGTCTCTGATAGCATTGTTAAGATGAAATGCCTGATGGTGTTCGCGCTCACCAGTTCTCATCGGTCCCATGTAATGTGATCTTACAGCACCGGAGGTCAACACAGAAGCTGGAGGCCTGCTAAAACCTACATGGCTGCTATCTTTATACTCCTGTGAGCTTTATAGGAAACCAATATTTTAACTGGATATTGCAGTACTGTATTATTGCAGTATATAGTATAAATGATTGGATGATTTTAAGTTCATGTCCCCTAAGGGAACTAAAACAGTAAAAAAATTAAAAAAAAGTGTTGAAAAATATATATAGGAAAAATATATAGAAATTGAAAAAATATATAAAAAAATTGAATCACAATGCTCCACTTTATCATTCAGATGTTGTATAGAATCACCTTCCCCTTGAAGATTATGACCTACAAGATTACAGAATCTCAGTAGATTTGAGAGCTCTCTCTGCCACAATGAAAATAAAACCTAATTCAATTTATTACTGAGGGAAATAATTTTATTTACTAATGACATATATTTGAGAAGTGTCATACTTTCATCTTGTGTCACTTTTATGTTTTGCTAGTATTTTTTTTTAAAGTCTTATTCAAGTAACAGTTCGTGATGAGCGAGTATACTTGTTGCTCGGGTGATCTCCGAGTATTTGGAAGTGCTCGGAGATTTAGTTTCTGTTCCCGTAGCTGCATGATTTGAAGCTACTTGACAGCCTGAATACATGTGGGGATTGCCTGTTTGTTAGGGAATTCCCACATGTATTCAGGTTGTCAAATAGCCGCAAATCATGCAGCTACGGCAACAGAAACTAAATCTCCGAGCACTTCCAAATACTCAGAGGTCACCCAAGCAAAGAGCATACTCGCTCATCACTATTAAACATCAATCTTTATTATATGTAATAAACAGTCAAGTTAGCCAATATGTTATGTCTGCAAAAGCACATAGTGTACAAACCAGGAGGACAAATACCTGAACCTGATAAAACCCTGATCAGACTGGTAAAAGCCCTACTCTGGCCCTCGTCTGTCCCTACCTGACTGCTGTGGTTGGCACGCTAAGATAACACAATGGTGCCCACATTGGACTGCGACTCTCCCTAAGTGCTGATAACAGCTCCTACTACACCTATAAATGTATGAAGAGCCAGGGTAAGTGGACTTCAAGTGCAGTGCTGATTTAAATACTGATCCAAAGACAAAATAATTTAAGGTATTTTATGTCTGATCTATAGCTATGCCTGTATAGCAACTCACTCGAGAAAATAGATTATAAACTAAAAGCTGCAACTGTCCTTGCCGATTCCTTTAAAGACTAGATATCCTGACTCTGCAGTCCCGAGTGGTAACTGTGGGTGCAGAGATAGAGCTAACCACAGACAAGGAGATTGTAACTCTGGCCTAAACTGTCTAAAGGGCAGATAAGTTACTTAATGTCCCTTCTAAAGAAGGGAAGGGCAGAGCAGAATTTGAATTACCTACAAAAGAGAAGTGTGCTGAACAAAGGAAAGATGCCATAGTGAGTAAAGTAAATAACAAAATACCAAAGAATAAGGCAAGTACTGTTAACAAATGTACAGCACACTTACCAAAGATAAACAGAAGATAAGTGAAAAAGCACAATAAAGGATCAGCAAAGTGATAAACCTTAGCTGAAATTTCACCGTCCGGCTTCAAACAGCAATAGATTTTCAGAACATCCAAATTAATCTATCACCAGCAGGAAATGCCAACAGGGGGCCAGAATGTAAACTTGCACCCAAAAGGTGATAGGCACACAAATGAAAACACCTGTGTTAAGCTAAAAAACTGCAGTCAGAAAAACAGAAACCTAACATCCAGAGAAAAGGTGTGTATTCTGTGGCTGGACACAGAGGGAAGCAAGAAACAATATATATGAAGAGCCAAAGCAGCCAATTTTTTATTTGTATAAAGCTCTTCCCTAAGTTATAAACTTGATAAAATAGGAGAACATGAATAGCATATTTATAAAACAAAAATTGTAACAGTCAGGTATACATTTAGTAACAAAAGCCATATTGTGTACAAAGAATTTTAGAGTTCCACATTTTAAAAAGGATATTCAGAAGTGAGTCAATTCAAAGGCGGGACACTACACTATTACAAGGGATGGAAGGCTTCTCATATGAGGAGAGGTTAGAAAAGTTGGGCTTGTTTAGTTTAAAAAGATGCCTCAGAGGAGAACTCATTTGCATATATAAATACATGTGTGGTCAATACAAAGCACTGGCACACGACTTATTCCTTGCAAAGGCAAAAACTCCTATGAAATTGGGTGCACAAATAAGATTTCACTCCACAAATAATGTAAAAATAGATTGAGCACTCAAAAATAGATGCAAAGAACGTGAGAGTATTTAATTAATACAGATTCATCAACTGTATAGACAATATTGAAGCTTCGGCCAGTTACATGGCCTTTATCAGAACAAAAAGGTACGAAATAACAAAATAATTTGTAAATATACAATCTATGCCCAATAAATGGATAAGTTCTGTATGTATGTTCACTTATTTAGACACATATGAATAAATGTATATATTTAATAGAAAAATATTTAGACTTGAGAGTCCTCAGTGGTTGATACCTTTTAATGGCTAACTGAAAAGATGGTAACAAATTGCAAGCTTTCCAGACTACTCAGGTCTCTTCATCAGGCAAAGACTAAAACAAAAACTGAAGAATCACATATTTATACACAAGAGGACCCAGGAATAATGCAATAGGTAAGATATGTGACGTGAAGCAGAACTGTCATTATGGCAGAGGGATGAACATAAATATTGGAACAGTTCATAGATAAGGAGTGAGAGTTTTATTGCCCCCTTTCCTATATATTTAATAGATAAATTCTTCTAATTAAAACAGCCTAAGCAGGAATATAGCTCATTGAACTTAGCTGCATAAAATACTATAGTAGTAGTAAACCGTGCTAATACAGGTACAAAATATAGTATTGCATGAAATTGAAAGAGAAAAAAGAAAATAGCCAATGAGGCTAAAGAAGCCATTTTTCCAAAGGTTGAGTGGATATAGGAAGGCTATATTCACATTTAGAAACGACCAGTAGATAAGCATAAGAACCTGAGGAACTATGGAACATAGGTACAATTACTCTTGGTATATTGTGCTAAACATGTCGATCAAATGATATCATTATACCATTAATAATAACATTCAAATAGGGAATATCACAGCAGAGAATTTCAGGTATAGAGTTCATTCAAAATAATCACTCACCAGTGGAACCTTGTTACAAAAGCCTAGTACGGCACTTGAGATATGCATAACTATGCAGGAGATTGGGCTCCATGTTTGTGATATTACTGGAGTCTTAAATATCAAAATGCAGTAGTAGATTCCAAGCATGTGGTCGCAGTACACCATGCTGGATAAACCTGCCCACGATACCGGAAGTGATGTCATCATGGTAAGTGAAAGCTTTGGTAACCATAGTGCAGGTTCCTCCTGGTCAGCTTCACCTGAAGTGACGTGATCGTAAAGGAAATGTCACCTCTGTGTAATTAAGTTGGGAAGAAAATCATGCTACAGGACAGGGCACATATACTCAACCATTGACTCATTTATGTTAATTAGAAGGAGGTTTAGAGTTCAACAAGGACTCATGTGAGAGCAAAAAAAAGGGACTATCTCATTTATGAAGTTAAAGTAGTAGTCTGAGATTTAATCCAATGTAGAGTATATCTATAATCGACCAAATATCATACTGGGACGCATAAGGATCATAACGGACATGTATAGTAATAGCAGCTAAATAGGAAAGGGTTTTCTACAGTTAGAGCAGTCAGAATGTGGAATGCCGACCACAAGAGGTAGTAATGGCAGACACTATAACAGCTTATAAAAAGGACTGGATGATTTCTTCAACACACATAGCATTGTGGATTATAGTTAATTTAGTGACAAAATGTACAATTGGTGGAGAAAAGTTGAACTTGATGGACTTAGGTCTTTCTTCAAACTATGTAACTAAAGTATGTAATTTATTATATTTATAAGCACAATCATGCAAACTTTAAAAAAGTCTTTCACACTTCCTAATTAATTTTCTTCTGCTGCTCTTTGCTTAGCTGAATAAGGTCTGTGAGAAGTAGCTCCAAGAAACTGTGAAAATACGCTGATAACCATAATACTAATGTATAACTCTAAAACATCCCCTATAGATTGTGAGCCTTCGAGGTCAGGGTCCTCTCTCCTTCTGTACTTATGTGTGTCCTGTATTGCTCATATTTATTGTACTTGTCTATACTCGCCCCCTCTCACATGTAAAGCGCCATGGAATAAATGGCGCTACAAAAATGAATAATAATAATAATATGTCTGACTACTGGTAGAGTCATAGTGCACATTCCCAGGTATCATTTTTTTAAGCTTTAAACAGGTTGTCCAGGACTTACATATTGATAATATTGAAACTAATAATAATAATAATGTCACAAATTTGCTACTCACTGTGTTCTATGGATGCAGTGAGTGACAACTCAGTCACCGAATAGATGTCAGGGGTGTACAGGGCTGTCAGTTTTGTGAATAGGATAGATCAGCTGCAAAATCAGAGGCTGGGGCATGATGGGCTGTTCCTGTACAAATTTAGGATTGCCCAGCAGCTCAATCAGACTGAGCCTTCTGGCTTCCTTTGGTTGCAACCTGTTAAGGGTGATCACCTGGCTATTTAACTGACTGGCATTGGTTAGACCATTGCCAGTCATAGCTTTGCTTTATATGGTGTGCGTGCCTTGTGCTTTTGTGTTCTGTTGTTCTGACTGTTTGCTAAGTGACCTTGGACTTTGCCTTTTGACTATTCATTTGCCTAGCCCATTTGGCTCAATCCACACTGTTTTGGACTGCTGATCTCAGAATGTGACCATTTACTTTTTGTGTCTTTGCCTTTGACACAAACTCTTGGTATTTGACCCCAGACTTCTTGACTGCCCTGCCTTACGGCTTGTCTGTGAGGAGTGACAATAGACAGCGTCTTAAATTACATATTCGTAGTAGTGAAAAAAAATTGAAGTCTACTGCGATGTCATTAGTTTATCAAACCGATTCTCTCGCATGAGACAATCACGCTCGTTTGGCCCCTGCCTTACGTGTGATATTATGGAATTGAAAAGACTTTTTAAATTCGACTGACCAAATCATATTTGAATGAATGTCCGAGCGAAATCTGTTGTGAATGGGTTTGAGATGAGTTCTGAGCAGAG
This sequence comes from Oophaga sylvatica, assembly GCA_033576555.1. Taxonomy (NCBI): domain Eukaryota; kingdom Metazoa; phylum Chordata; class Amphibia; order Anura; family Dendrobatidae; genus Oophaga; species Oophaga sylvatica. The sequence goes on from JARQOD010000006.1 coordinate 304,540,323, forward strand.
GCTCCCTCTGGTGGTTACAAGCGGTGCTAGTGAAGATTGTGAGGACTGGGAATCAGGTGTTACTGACTGGTCTTATATAAGGGAGTCATTTTCCCATCAGGGTTGCCGGTGATCAATTGTTCTGGTCTGAATCCTTCATTCCGGTTTCCCTTGTAGCCTGCTGTGTCGTGTCTGCATCTCCTGCTATCAGATAAGACCTTTTCTTCTTTTGTGTTTGTACTATATTTTTGCATTTTGTCCTGCACTTCTGTGGGGGCCTTCAGGGTCCCCTCCGGGGCTTTTGCCCTCTCAGTTTAGTTAAGCCACTGATGTTTGTACTTTTGCTTTTTCCAGCTTTTTTCAGTGGCTGCTGTTTTGATTTTGTTACACCAGAGAACTAATTTAGGTGGTAGAGGTCGTGTGATCTCAGGTGATTTTGAAATTAGTAGAGTTGGTGTTTTTCAGGGTTTTCTGAGATTGCAGTAAGTACCTTTCCTATCCTTTTCTATTTAGATAGTTTGGGCCCCAGCGTTTGCTCATACTATTTTCCTTCTGTGTCAGTATTTCCTCTTGTCTAACCACCATTACATGTTTGGGGGCTTTCTATTATCTTTGGGGTTCTGCTCCGGGGCAGATAGCTTTCCTATTTCTATCTTTAGGTGTAGTTAGTTTCTCAGGCTGTGACGAGGCGTCTAGGACCAACGTAGGAACGCTCCACGGCTGCCTCTACTTGTGGTGGTTAGTCAGGGTACTGCAATCTCATAGATTCCAACTGCTCTGGTGTATTGCTTTTTTTTTGCCTGCACTCCTCAGCTACCGAAACATAACAGTATCACCGGCCTTAAAAATTGAAAATTGTATGGTACTCACAGAAGGGAAAAAAAATTGTGAAAGAAAAAAGGTTGTCAGAGTTGTCAGAGATATTTTTCTGTTTGTTGCATTTTTTTTTTTCCCTCTGTATCTCTGGGTGCTGGGGAGGATCTTTTCTCCCAATGGAGTTTGCACAGTTGTCTGGCCGTGTGGATCAGCTTGCCACTGAGGTTCAGAGTATTGCTGCATACCTTGCTAGGTTGCCTGTTGTGGAACCTAGGATCCCCATGCCAGATTTGTTTTTAGGGGATCGAGCTAAGTTTCAGAATTTCAAAAATAATTGTAAATTGTTTTTTGCCTTAAAATCTAAGTCCTCAGGAAACGCAGCGCAGCAGGTTCAAATTATCATCTCTCTCCTGCGCGGCGATCCTCAGGATTGGTCTTTTTCCCTGATACCTGGGGATCCTGTTTTGAGTGATGTTGATGCGTTTTTTCAGGCTTTGGGGTTATTGTACGATGAGCCTAATGTCACTGATCAAGCTGAAAAAGCCTTGTTGGCATTAAATCAGGGGCTTGATGACGCTGAGTTATACTGTCAGAGATTCCGTAGGTGGGCAGTCCTGACCAAATGGAATGACGACGCTTTGGCGGCCCTTTTCCGGAAGGGTCTGTCAGATAATGTAAAGGATGTTATGGTGGGATTCCCTGTCCCTCTGGTCTCAATGATTCTATGTCATTAGCGATTCAAATTGACAGACGTTTGCGTGAGCGGAGAAGTATGCGTGGAATGGTGTTGCCTTGTGAACCAGCTTCTGAACCCATGCAGTGTGATAGAGTGGTGTCTGGGGCACAGCGTCATGAGTTTCGAAAGCGCAATGGGTTATGTTTCTACTGTGGTGATGCCTCTCATGCTATTTCAGTCTGCCCTAAGCGGGGAAGACGTTTTGCACGCTCAGTTGTCTTGGGTAGTGTTCAGACTAAGTTTTTATTAACTGTCACTCTGATATGCTCTCTGTCCTCATTTTCTGCTCAGGCTTTCGTTGATTCTGGAGCAGCTATTAACCTGATGGATTATGATTTTGCTAAACGTTGTGGGTTTCCCTTGATACCCCTACAGAAGTCTATTCCCCTACTGGGGATCGATTCTACCCCTTTGGCTGAGAATAAACCCCAGTTTTCTACTCAGGTGATAATGAGGGTTGAACCTGATCACCAGGAGTGCTGCAAATTTTTGGTTCTATATAATCTGCATGACATTATCGTGCTGGGTTTCCCTTGGTTACAGTCTCATAATCCTGTTTTGGATTGGAAATCTGTGTCTGTAACCAGTTGGGGCTGCCAATGTGTTAATACCAACACTCCTGTTTTTTCTGCCTCCCCCAGGCTCAGGATGTTCCTGACTTTTTGTTTGATTTTTCTGATGTGTTTAGCGAAAGTAAATCTGCATCCTTGCCTCCCATAGGAGCTATGACTGCGCTATTGAATTAGTGCCGGGTAGTAAATTCCCTAAAGGTCGCCTTTTTAACTTGTCTGTACCTGAACATGACGCTATGCGGTCTTATATCAAGGAATCATTGGAGAAGGGTCATATCAGACCATCCTCTTCACCCTTAGGTGCCGGTTTTTTCTTTGTGGCCAAAAAAGATGGTTCATTAAGGCCGTGTATTGATTATCGTCTCTTGAACAATATTACTGTGAAATATCAATACCCGTTACCCTTGATTTCTGACCTGTTTTCCAGGGTGAAAAACGCTACTTGGTTTACCAAGCTTGACCTCAGGGGGCGTATAACCTTATTCGCATTAAGCACAGGGATGAATGGAAGACGGCATTCAATACCCCTGAAGGGCATTTTGAGTACCTAGTGATGCCCTTTGGGCTCACTAATGCTCCTTCCGTCTTCCAGTCCTTCATGAATGACATTTTCAGGGATTTTGTGGACAAATTTCTGATTGTTTATTTGGATGATATCTTGATTTTTTTTAATGACTGGGACTCTCATGTGAAACATGTTCGAACTGTATTCCAGATTTTGAGAGAGAATGCTCTGTATGTGAAGGGATCAAAGTGTCTTTTTGGCGTACAGAGGATCTCATTTCTGGGATTCATTTTGTCCCCATCTGTTATTGAAATGGACCCGGTCAAGGTTCAGGCCATCTGTGATTGGGTCCAACCTACTTAATTAAAGGCTCTTCAGAGATTTTTGGGTTTTGCCAATTTTTATCGTAAATTTATTGGTAATTTCTCGGTTATTGTTAAACCATTAACTGATTTGACCAGAAAGGGTTCTGATGTGGTGAATTGGCCTCCTGAGGCAGTCTCTGCATTTCAGGAACTTAAGCAGAGATTCACTTCTGCTCCTGTTCTACGGCAGCCTGATGTTTCTCTGCCATTTCAGGTGGAGGTTGATGCCTCTGAAATTGGGGCAGGTGCCGTTTTGTCCCAAAAAGATCCAGAGACCTCTAAAAGTAACCCTTGTGCCTTTTTCTCTCGAAAATTGTTCCTACTGAACGTAATTATGACGTGGGTAATCGGGAGTTATTGGCCATGAAGTGGGCTTTTGAAGAGTGGAGACATTGGCTGGAGGGAGCCAAACATCAGGTGGTGGTCCTTACGGACCATAAGAATCTGGTCTATCTGGAATCTGCCAAGCGACTCAATCCTAGACAGGCCAGGTGGCCTTGTTTTTCACACGTTTTAATTTTGTGGTTTCCTTTCTTCCTGGCACTAAGAATGTTAAGGCGGATGCCCTCTCGAGGAGTTTCCTTGCGACTCTCCTGAGTTATCTGATCCTTCTGTTATTTTGAAAGAGGGTGTAGTTCTTTCCGCCATCTCGCCCAATTTGAGACTTGCTCTGGAGGGGTGTCAGGAGGATAGGCCCGAGCACTGCCCTGTTGGAAAATTGTTTGTCCCGGACCAATGGAAAAAGAGTGTGATGTCTGAGATTCATTGTTCCGCATTGGCTGGGCATGCCGGAATTTTTGGTACCAGAGACTTGGTTAGTCGGTCCTTTTGGTGGCCTACCTTGTCTCGTGATGTCAGGGAATTTGTGCAGTCCTGCGGGACTTGCTCTCGCTCCAAGCCTTGCTCTCGCTCTAGTGGTTTGTTGATGCCATTGCCTGTGCCCAAGAGACCATGGACCCATATCTCTATGGATTTCATTTCCGATCTTCCTGTTTCTCAGAGAATAACCACCATCTGGGTAATTTGTGATAGGTTTTCCAAAATGATACATCTTGTGCCATTACCTAAGTTGCCTTCCTCCTCTGAATTGGTGCCGTTGTTCCTTCAGCACGTGGTTCGTTTACACGGCATTCCTGAGAACATTGTGTCTGACAGAGGAGTCCAGTTTGTTTCCAGATTTTGGAGGACTTTTTGTTCTAAACTGGGGGTTCAATTGTCTTTCTCCTCGGCATTTCATCCTCAGACCAATGGTCAAACTGAGAGAACAAACCAGACATTGGAGACTTATCTAAGATGCTTTGTGTCTGCTGATCAGGATGACTGGGTCTCTTTTTTGCCTTTGGCTGAGTTTGCTCTTAATAATAGGGCTAGCTCTGCCACTTTGATGTCTCCGTTTTTCTGTAATTCTGGGTTTCACCCTCGATTTTCTTCAGGACAGACGGAGGCTTCTGTCTGTCCAGGTGTTGACTCTGTTGTGGAGCGTATGCAACAGATTTGGGACCAGGTAGTGGAGAGGTTGTCCCTCTCTCAGGAGAGGGCCCAGCGGTTTGCTAACCGGCATAGGACTGATGGTCCTCGGTTTAAAGTGGGGGACTTGGTCTGGTTGTCCTCAAAGAATATTCCTATGAGAGTGTCATCTCCTAAGTTTAAGCCTAGGTTCATTGGACCTTATAAGATCATGGAGATTATTAATCCTGTTTCTTTTCGTTTGCTTCTTCCAGGGACATTTAAGATCCATAACGTGTTCCACAAGTCCTTGTTGAAGAGGTTTGTTGAGCCAGTGGTTCCTGCTGCTGTGCCTCCTGACCCTGTTTTGGTTGAGGGCAATCTGGAGTATGTGGTTGAGAAAATATTGGATTCTCTTTTTCTAGACGGAAACTCCAATATTTGGTTAAATGGAGAGGTTATGGTCAGGAAGACAATTCTTGGGTGTTTGCTTGGACATCCATGCTAGGAGACTTATCCGTGCGTATCATAGAACTCATCCGACCGACCTGGTTGCTCAAATGAGGGTTCGGTGACCCCTCCTCAAGGGGGGGGTACTGTTGTGAATGGGTTTGAGATGAGTTCTGAGCAGAGGCTCCCTCTGGTGGTTACAAGTGGTGCTAGTGAAGATTGTGAGGACTGGGAATCAGGTGTTACTGACTGGTCTTATATAAGGGAGTCATTTTCCCATCAGGGTTGCCGGTGATCAATTGTTCTGGTCTGAATCCTTCATTCTAGTTTCCCTTGTAGCCTGCTGTGTCGTGTCTGCATCTCCTGCTATCAGATAAGACCTTTTCTTCTTTTGTGTTTGTACTATATTTTTGCATTTTGTCCTGCCTTCTGTGGGGGCCTTCAGGGTCCCCTCCGGGGGCTTTTGCCCTCTCAGTTTAGTTCAGCCACTGATGTTTGTACTTTTGCTTTTTCCAGCTTTTTTCAGTGGCTGCTGTTTTGATTTTGTTACACCAGAGAACTAATTTAGGTGGTAGAGGTCGTGTGATCTCAGGTGATTTTGAAATTAGTAGAGTTGGTGTTTTTCAGGGTTTTCTGAGATTGCAGTAAGTACCCTTCCTATCCTTTTCTATTTAGATAGTTTGGGCCCCAGCGTTTGCTCATACTATTTTCTTTCTGTGTCAGTATTTCCTCTTGTCTAACCGCCATTACATGTTTGGGGGCTTTCTATTATCTTTGGGGTTCTGCTCCGGGGCAGATAGCTTTCCTATTTCTATCTTTAGGTGTATTTAGTTTCTCAGGCTGTGACGAGGCGTCTAGGACCAACGTAGGAACGCTCCACGGCTGCCTCTAGTTGTGGTGGTTAGTCAGGGTACTGCAATCTCATAGATTCCAACTGCTCTGGTGTATTGCTTTTTTTTTGCCTGCACTCCTCAGCTACCGAAACATAACAGAAATCTATGTTATTAACACTAAGATTTAATTATTACAGTTAAATTACCCAGGAGTTAATTGTTTCCCACATTTTAATATTAGATCACACTTAATAAAAAGAAGGAAATGTTTGCTGATTTCAATAATATTTAGTATGGATGAGGATGCATGCATTGTTTTGTTATTTATTTTCGTATCCTTGGAAATATTTGTCAGAGTAAAAGTGACATTACACATGATGAGATACTGTATATGACTGTGCCCGGATTGTCAAATGTCATGCATTTTATTCTTAGTCATCATGTCTCACTCTACAATCAGTGATTCAGAAAATCAAACATATGCATTATTTATAATGTGTAGTATCCTTGATTTGATGCTTTCCTCTTCGCTTATATTTTCAGGATATAGACATTGAATTTAAATGATAAAATTATATAGACGGTATATATTTATATTTAAACAATGATTACCAGAGGGAAAAGAGTATTGTCACAATCGCAGTAGGAGGGTATCAGAAAGCACACTTTTCTGCAATCAATTATAACTGAATTCAACCAAAGAATGTATTATTAGGAGTTGAAGATAGTCAATAAAGCAGTCAGATCTGAGAACCATGTTTCAGCTGTCTCTGCTGTTGTTTTGCCTCAGGCACTGTTGTCAGCTTACCCCTTGAGACAAAATGATCTGCGCTAGTCAATTTTTGCCCACTTTAGAATTTAAAGTATTGTGATATGTATTAACAAAACCTTCACTAAGTTATTATTAATGTGCTATTGACAAAAAGTCATAAGAAACAGCTCTATGTGACATTATGCAGAATGGTTTGCTTATATAAAAGTTTCCTCACAATCCTTATGAGCTGTCATGTGTAGATGTTTCTTAAATAATTTTGCTTTCATCTAAACTGTGTCAATCATAAATCGTAATGTTCTAATGAACCATAAAAATGACTATTATTTTTTATGACATTATCTACATTGTATATTTATTATTTAGTTTATTGAGATAATAAATAATATATGTAATAAATACATAAGCCCCTGTATAAAAATAAACAATTGGTTACTGGAAAAATTTGGGAGTAGCCCTTCAAATATGAGACCTGGCAGTTGAATAAGTGGTAAGATGGGTCAGGTGGAGGTGAAGATGAAATAATGTTTGAGGGACTTTTTAAACTGTGCAGAGTTTATAAATATCATGCATTCTTATGTCTGTATGCACATGGGGTGAGCCATGGGGGAGGTGGTAAATGTTGCAGAGGTGCCAGCTAGAACATTAAGTTCCACTGGATGCACATGGTAATGTCACAGTAGGTGAAGTGAACTGCTGAACCCCTAAATATTTCCCTTGTGTCCACAAAAATTGGCAATAGCGGGAGGTGGCACTTATGTAGATGGTTTAGGACCTCCTGGGGCACTCCTGTAGAGGTTATGCCTTGGTGAAGGTATTAGTGCATCCGTGGTGTTAGTGCAATTGGAATCAACCAGACGCACTTGCAACTTGCAAACATAACACTTAATTACTGAAAGAAATAATAGGTTACAGTCTCATAAAGGCATAATGGATGTTGTTCACAGTGTAGGATACACTCAGTATTTCCCATATAGAAGAAAGTTTTGTCCCCTTGTGTAGCAGCCATTTTAAGGCATCTCATGGCAGCTGGGGTACAGTTCACTTCACTATTGAAGGAGTTTTAATAAGAAAGCACAGTACAGATAATACTTTGCTGAAAGAGGGACATTCATGAGTCGGCCATCCATGACCATACACTAGTAGTATGAAGTTCCTCATGGTTTTGGGTATTACAGTTTCTTATTGCAGGGGTAGGGCAGACAAAGTTTGTGGTATCAAAGATACATTACGCTTGATCTGGCTGGCAGCGTATAGACAAACCTGTATGCAGGAGAGCTATTGTTCAGCGCTAACTCTCTTGACCATATGAAGCTTCACTCCTTTGTGGAGGCAACAATGTGGATAATTATGCTTTTTTTTCTACTTCTCCCTTGAATTTTTGTTTCATCAAATATTTTGCAGTAAGAGTGCAACAAGAAAGCTAAAAAGGTAGGCCAATATCATATGAAAATTCCAATAGTTCAAATATGATTAAAAATACCATATTTTTCAGACTATAAGGTGCACTTTTTTCCCAATAATTTTTTGGGGAAAATGGGGGAGTGTCCTATAGTTGGAATATACTTACAAACACTTTGGCGGCAGCAGGAGTTGGGCGATTCTGCGGTGGTCTCTGTCCGATGCTGCAGGTCGATGCAGCCTCCCTTCCCAGGCTGGTGCGGCTGGTGCGACAGGTTTGGCGGTGGTGCTCTGTGGTGCTGTGTGGTGGGGGGCTCCGTCGGCATTTTTTGAAAGCCTGAGGCCCCCGCAGATCCATTGCTGCGATGCGGTGGCCTCCGGGAAAATGGCCGCCGGGGTGGCGGATTCTCAGATTGAGATCTTTGCACCATCCCAGAGGCCACCGCATTGCAGCAGATTAAGATCTCGGCAACAAGACCTCAATCTGAGCATTTGGACAGGAATGGGATGTGTCTTATGGTCCCGTGCATCTTATAGTCCAAAAAATATGGTATATATAGTACAGAAAAATTAGGATGAGAAATGAGATCTGCTGTTAAATAATCTGCATGCATACAAAATCCATGTGATGTACTATACAAAATTAATACATATATTATTATTGTTTACCCTAAAGTGCAATAATGCAATGAAAGTAGACATAGTATTCAGACGGAAAGATCACCTGTAAGGATCAAGGCATACGATATGTTCATGCAATGTAGTAAAGTGCAAAAGCTAATAGATCCCCAGCCATGAATTAATTTTTCTAATACATAATCTACATTGCGAAAACAAATCATGCGGTATGCCCAGATGCAGGCTTGTAAGGGTAATGAGGGTAATTGCCTGTTTGTTAGGAAATCCCCACATGTATTCAGGCTGTCTAGCAGCCGCAAATCATGCCGCTGCAGGGAAAAAAACTAAATCTCCGAGCACACCGAAATACTCGAAGGACACTCGAGCTTGCTCAGGAAAACCCAGGCAACGAGTATACTCGTTCATCACTACAGTCATGGACAAAAGTTTTGAGAATGACACAAATATTAATTTTTACAAAGTCTACTCCTTCACTTTTTCTAATGGCAATTTGCATATACTCCAGAATGTTATAAAGAGTGATCAGCTTAACAGCAATTACTTGCAAAGTCAATTTTGGCTAGAAAATGAACTTTATCCCCCAAAACACATTTCAACATCATTGCAGCCCTGCCTTAAAAGGACCAGCTAACCTCTTTTCAGTGATTGCTCAATTAACCCAGGTGTGGGTGTTGATGAGGACATGGCTGGAGATCAATCTGTCATGAATAAGTAAGAATGACACCACTTTACACTTTAAAAGGAGGCTGGTGCTTGGCATCATTGTTTCTCTTCTGTTAACCATGGTTATCTCTAAAGAAACACGTGCAGTCATCATTGCAATGCACAAAAATGGCCTAACAGGGAAGAGTATCGCAGCTAGAAAGATTGCACCTCAGTCAACAATCTATCGCATCATCAAGAACTTCAAGGAGAGAGGTTCCATGTTGCTAAAAAGGCTCCAGAGTGCCCAAGAAAGACCAACAAGCGCCAGGACCGTCTCTTAAAAGTGTTTCAGCTGCGGGATCGGGCTACCAGCAGTGCAGAGCTTGCTCAGGAATGGCAGCAGGCAGGTGTGAGTGCATCTGCATGCACTGTGAGACTCTTGGAGCAAGGCCTGGTCTCAAGGAGGGCAGCAAAGAAGCCACTTCTCTCCAGAAAAAACATCATGGACAGACTGATATTCTGCAAAAGGTACAGGCAGTGGACTGCTGAGGACTGGGGTAAAGTTATTTTCTCTGATGAATCCCCTTTTCGATTGTTTGAGACATCAGGAAAATGCCTCATTTGGAGAAGACAAGGTGACCACCAGTATTGTCTCATGCCAACTGTTAAGCATCCTGAAAGCATTCATGTGTGGGGTTGCTTCTCAGCCAAGGGAATTGGCGCTCTCACAGTCTTGCCTAAAAACACAGCCATGAATAAAGAATGGTACCAGAATGTCCTCCAAGAGCAACTTCTCCCAACCCTCCCAGAGCAGTTTGGCGATCAACAATGCCTTTTCCAGCATGATGGAGCACCTTGCCATAAAGCAAAGGTGATAACTAAATGGCTCAGGGAACAAAACGTAGAGATTTTGGGTCCATGGCCTGGAAACTCCCCAGATCTTAATCCCAATGAGAACTTGTGGTCAGTAATCAAGAGACGGGTGGACAAACAAAAACCTAAAAATTCTGACAAAATGAAAGCATTGATTGTGCAAGAATTGACTGCTATCAGTCAGGATTTGGTCCAGAAGTTGATTGAGAGCATGCCAGGGAGAATTGCAGAGGTCCTGAAGAAGAAGGGTCAACACTGCAAATATTGACTTGCTGCATTAACTCATTCTAACTGTCAATATAAGCTTTTGTTACTCATATGTTTGCAATTATATTTCTGTCTGTGATAAAAACATCTGTCAAACACACATAAAAACCAGACGGCAGCAGATCATGTGAAAATATAATATTTGTGTCATTCTCAAAACTTTTGGCCATGACTGTAGTAATGAATATACCTGAACCATTGAATCCAGCAGCTCCTATGATATGCACCCTCCCAAGTTACAGGCATAAATAAATAGTTTGAGGTGTAAAATCCTGCAGATTCCCTTTATATATTGCTACTATTTTTTGAGTGATGTGGTCAGGGTCGGACTGGCACTCCGGAGAACCGGAGGATTCTCCAGTGGGCCTTGGCATCTGGGGGGCCCTGGCACCTGCTGGCATACAGGGGCCAGTTGCCTAGGGCCCCCGCTGCTCCAGGGGCCCCCAGCCGGTGGCGTGTCGCTAATAGCGGCACACCACGCAGCTGCCATGGGGGCCCCGTGCCAGCGGAGCAGCAGCGGATGACAGGAGGCAGGAGCATGTGAAATCTGTGGGGGCATAATCTGTGGGGGCATAATCTGTGGAGCATCTATGGGGGCATAATCTATGGAGTTTCTATGGGGCATAATCTAAGGAGCATCTATGGGGGCATAATCTATGGAGCATCTATGGGGGCATAATCTGTGGAGCATCTATGGGGGCACAATCTATGGGGGTATAATACATTGGCAGAATATGGGGCACAATCTATGGAGCATCTTGTGGGGCATAATCTCATTTTCCACCCTAGGCTTATACTCGAGTCAATAAGTTTTCCCAGTTTTTTGTGGCAAAATTAGGGGGGTCGGCTTATACTCGAGTATATATGGTATCTATCTATTATCTATCTATATCTATCTATATATATAGCATTATACCCTATGAGGGGGGCAGCATTATCCTCTATGAGGGGGGCAGCATTATCCCCTATGGGGTACAGCATTATCCCCTATGAGGGGGCTGCTTTATAATCAATGAGGGAGGCTACCCCAACTCCTGCTACATAATTAAGACATGTACTACCTTATATTATACCCTGATATTAGTGTGTTTTACTGCACAATTGGTGGTCTTGTATTTATTTCTATGTAGCTACATAGTGGGACCCAAGAATGATTTTCTCTGGTGGGCCCAAGGTGTTCCAGTCCGACGCTGGATGTGGTTAATGAAACAGTGAGACAACCGTATAAATTGAACCGAGATCGCAATATAATACTTTGTCTGGTTGGTTGCTCTGCCAACCCAAATGTGACAGCTTCATAGAAATACATGAAGTCATCATGCATTGGTCAGGAAAGCTGTCTGACTGCAATCTTATTAAGAAATTAGAAGCATTATTTGCAAGCTTGTTAATTTCCTTTTTAGTTTTACTGGGCAGATTGGAAAATCACTTTAATGTCATAGCTCGGCTCAGGGACTCAATCAGGTGATCTGTTGCAGTGGGTCAGCTTCCCTCTCTGTTTTACCACAGCCTGTGTTGTATCTTTCCAACTGCTGATAATGCTCTTGTCTTTGCTTTGATTTCTGTGTTGCTTCTTTGTAGATGTTTTCACTTCCTTGTTTTGGTTTGTCCTATCTCTTCTTGGGAAGGGCTATTTATACCTTCCTGGCACATGCAGTCTTTGGCTATATGCCAAGTTAGATGGCTGTTTATGGTCCAGCTTCACAATGAAGGATTATCTTCATGAATATTTTCTGTTGCTCCTTCTATGATTTGTTTGTGTGTATTCCTCCTTAGTACCCTTTGATTTCATTTAGTCTTAGGGTCTGGAAGGTTTTCCACATATTCTGAATGTTGTTTGTTTCTTATTATTTCTTCCATCTTTCCTGTGTGACTATATGAATATGTCCATATCCCTGTTTGCTTTTCACCTTCTGCTTGTATGCATTACTTTCTGTTGTTTTGGAGTGCACACTGTGTAGTTTAGGGTGTAGTTTAGGGTGCAGTTAAGGACACTCAGGGTGAGTGGATGTTGAGTGTGAGTGCCATTGCGTTATCATAGGGTGCCAACCTCCTGGGTCAGAGAGGGACAAATAAAGACCAGGTTAGGGATTGCCTAGTTTGAATAGGTTCCTGTGGTGTTTAGAGTTTTCATCGTCCCTGGTTTTACATAATCTGTGTGAGTTTGCTTATACAGTCATAACAATTAGAATTGCAATTAGTTGTAAGTAACAGTAGGAACCTTTTGCATAGTAAAGTTTAAGTCTATGCAATAAAAACATCACAGGTTATTAAGCACTTTCTTGTTCTAATAGACTGTTAACAAATCCTGTTTTGAGCTCTGAGACCACTCTAAAAATCAGTAAAATGAAAAGGAGCATTGAGAGTTATTCTTATGATATTCAATTAATTTGTGATTGTTATAAAGAATACTTTATATGTATGTATGTTTTCTTTTAGGAATTATGCATGAATAAAATAGCAACATACATGCTCAGGTTTGACTCTTGGCTTCCAGGGGATTTTAAAGATTTTTGCACCTTTAGTGGTTTGGACAATTATTTAAACTTTTGACATGTAAAGATAAAATGATAGGAAAACTTGGATAATACAAGAAACCCCACCATACTTTTTCTGAACATAGACACTTAATATATTGTCAATGTCATTCAGCATTTTTTGCACAGAAATATGTTTTTCACACAATCTCATTTAACGTTTCTCAGAAAAATGCACACTGCTGTGAGTAACCCAAGCAGGCAAACAAATAGACGTGCCATATATACTCGTATATAAGCTGACTTTTTCAGCACATTTTTTGTGTGCTGAAAACGCCCCCTTGGCTTATACATGAGTCATTGGTCCCAGAAAGATCACTGGGGAGGGGGTGCTGTGGAGCAGTGGGTCACAGAGGCTGGAGCCGGCAGATATGGCTAAAGCCTGTGCCACTGCTAAAGAGAAATGAATATTCATTTCTCTGTAATAGCACAGTGACAGCCACAGCCACCAGCTTCCAGCACACATCCTACTTACCTTCCCTGTGCGCCATCGCTGCATCTCATTCGTTCTGTAGCCAGCAGCTCTTCTGGCTGAGCAACCACGTGGCCCGCTTATTAAGGTAATGAGGGCACACAGGCAAGGTAAGTAGGATTTTTTTTTTATAGGAACCATGCATACAAGGATAGGGGATAAGGAGCCATGCATACAAGGATAGAGGATAAGGAGCCATGCATACAAGGACGGATGGGGGAGCCAGGCATTCAAGGACAGCAAAGGGGAGACATGGATGCAAGGAAAGGGACCGGGGAGTCATGCATAAAAGGACAGGGACGGAGGAGTCAAGTCATGCATACCAATATAGGGATGAGGGGACAATGCATACCCGGCTTATGCTCGAGACAATAAGTTTACCCAGTTTTTCATGGCAAAATTAGGTGCCTCGGCTTGTTTTCTTGTTGACTTATATTCGAGTATAAACGGTACATAACCTCTTAAACAAAAAGTGTAAGTGGCTAAAGGTTTAAAAAAAAACTGTAAAGCCCGTACCAATTATCTACTTTGCTGCAGAAAAACTACAGTTTTTACACTGAAAATGCTTTAGGAAGGAAATATATAACCGTGGCAAAATTTTAAAGAAGAAATAAAGTGCCTGCCCATTAAAGCATTTTCTGGGTTAAAAAAGTGTGTGAACTCTAATAGACATAGTTACTCCCAGGCCAAGATTTCAGTTTTTAATTTGGTGTATTCTTTGGCATCCTGGAGTACTGTCACGCCGTCTCTGCGTACAGGAGGTCAGGGGCCTAAGCGGACCCTAAGCTGGGGCCCTGACTAATCCCTCTACCTGGAGGTACAGTTAAAGGTACAGAGGTCCAGGCCGCCAGCGTAACCCTATCTCCTGAGGATCCCTGAACCTCAGTAATCTAGTCCTGAGAAGGACCCCGATCACAACAGGGGACAGGATAATATAAGCCAACACACAGTACTAGACGAACGAGACAGTACAAGGGGAAAACCAAAAACCACCTTGCATACAAAAACTCGCACCACAACAACAGAGGGAACACCAACGGGTAAGGAGATAAATGATAAAGCGAGGAAGGGAAAAAACCACACAAAGTACACTTCACTCCAAACTCCAAAATACTACGAGACGCTCTGTTTGTCTGCAAGGAATGCTTTCACCGACAACTTCCCTAACAGACCGACATGTATTTGAAGGAGTCCCACTACTGCAGCATTGACTGCAGCTGGGCGAGGCTGGGCCTCATCTAGCACAGAGAGAGAGAATTAACTCCCTCACTGCCGAAAAACACAAAGCACCAAAAACTCAGCTGCGAGAAGTCAGGCTGTGTAATCGTGACGATCTTTGTGGCGACACACCCGTGACAGTACCCCCCTTCTACGAGGGGCCTCCGGACCCTCAGGGCCAGGTTTATCCGGGTGAGTCGTGTGGAAGGCCCGAATTAATCGGTCTGCGTTAATATCCGACGCAGGAACCCACATCCTCTCCTCAGGACATACCCCTTCCAATGAACCAAGTACTGAAGGGACCGGCGATTAAAGCGTGAATCGATGACTTTCAATACCTGAAACTCCAAGTTACCATTGACCACCACTGGAGGAGGAGGTAAAGATGACGGTATTACCGGCACCACATACCTCTTAAGCAACGATCTGTGGAACACGTTGTGAATTTTAAACGTAGGGGGGAGGTCAAGACGAAATGCCACCGGATTAATTATAGAACTGATCCTGTACGGCCCAATGAACCTGGGACCCAGTTTCCAGGAGGGAACCTTAAGTTTTATATTCCTGGTAGACAACCATACCCGATCGTTCACACTTAGGTCCGGACCAGACACTCTCCTCCTATCAGCCATACGTTTGTATCGGTTCCCCATAGTATTCAGATTATTCAGCACCCCTCTCCATACTGAAGCGAGTGATGATGAAAATCGTTCCTCCTCAGGAACCCCCGAAGAGCCCCCCCTACTGAAAGTACAAAACTGGGGGTGAAAACCATATGCCCCAAAAAACGGGGACTTACCAGTGGACTCGCTCCGCCTATTATTAAGAGCAAACTCTGCCAGAGGCAAGAAAGAAGCCCAGTCCTCCTGGTTCTCTGACACAAAACACCGGAGATATGTCTCCAAGCTCTGGTTCAGACGTTCCGTCTGACCATTGGTCTGAGGATGAAAAGCCGATGAAAACGACAAATGCATCCCCCGCCGTGTACAAAATGCATTCCAGAATTTGGACACAAACTGAGACCCCCGATCCGACACCACATTGGAGGGTACCCTGTGAAGCCTCACAATCTCCCCAATGAACACCTGCACAAGAGTTTTAGCATTAGGAAGAGCAGGAAGAGCGATGAAATGTGCCATCTTGCTGAACCTGTCCACTACAACGAGTATTACCGTTTTACCCGAAGACGGCGGGAGGTCCGTAATAAAGTCCATGGACAGATGAGTCCAAGGACGCTCCGGGATCTTCAAAGGTAAGAGGGCCCCAGATGGACGGGTATGTGGGGTCTTAGAGCGTGCACAAACCCCACAGGAAGCGACAAAAGTTACCACCTCCCTATGTAAGTTAGGCCGCCAAAACCGACACGAGAGGAGATCCACAGTTGCTTTACTCCCTGGGTGTCCTGCCAAAGCTGAGTTATGGTGTGCCTCGATCACCTTTTGTCGCAACTGATCTGGAGCAAACAGTCTCCCTGGAGGTCCAACAGGGGCGTCCCCCTGAGCCTCCAATACCTCCTCCTCAAGCTCAGAGCATACTGCCGACACCACCACCCCCTCCTGAAGGATAGGAAACGGGTCATCCGTATTCCCGGCCCCAGGGAAACTACGAGATAAGGCATCCGCCTTTACATTTTTTGACCCAGGACGATATGTGACGACAAAATTAAACCTGGTAAAAAACAACGACCACCTAGCTTGTCTGGGATTCAGACGTTTTGCGGACTCCAGATATAGCAGATTCTTGTGATCGGTGATGACGGTGACCGGATGGACTGCCCCTCCAAAAAATGGCACCACTCCTCAAAAGCTAACTCAATGGCCAAGAGTTCCCTATTGCCGACATCGTAATTCCTCTCCAGCGGACGACAATTTTTTAGAGAAAAAGGCACACGGATGCCACTTACCAGGGGACGAACCTTGTGACCATACTGCTCCCACCCCTACCTCGGAAGCGTCTACCTCTACAATGAACGGCTGTGACGCATCAGGTTGAATTAGTATGGGTGCCGAGGCAAAACATTTTTTCAAGGAGGAGAATGCTTGACATGCCTTGTCAGACCACCTAGAAAAATCCGTCCCCTTTTTTGTCATGTCTGTGAGAGGTTTAACCATGGACGAGAAATTACGAATAAATTTCCGGTAATAATTAGCAAACCCCAGAAAACGTTGTAGAGCCTTAAGATTCTCTGGCAGATCCCACTCAAGAACTGCTCGCACTTTCCCAGGGTCCATACGAAAACCGGACGCTGAAACCAGGAAGCCTAAAAACTGGAGTTCCTGTACGGCGAACACACACTTTTCCCATTTGGCGTACAGTTTATTATCCCGCAAGATCTGTAACACCTGCCTAACATGCTCCTGATGAGACACAAGATCCGGCGAGTAAATTAAGATATCATCCAGATATATGACAACAAACTGTCCCACCAGGCGGCGAAAAATGTCATTTACAAAGTGTTGGAACACCGCCTGGGCATTAGTCAGACCAATGGCATGACAAGGTTCTCATAATGCCCCTCCGGAGTGTTAAATGCCGTCTTCCACTCATCCCCCTCCTTCATCCTAATCAGATTGTACGCCCCCTGAGATCCAACTTAGAGAACCATTTGGCGCCCACGATCTGATTGAAGAGATCGGGAATAATTGGGAGCAGATACATATCTCGGACCGTAATCCGATTAAGTTCACGGAAATCCAGGCAAGGGCATAGGCCTCCATCTTTCTTCTTCACAAAGAAGAACCCCGCGGCCACCGAGGAAGATGAAGGTCTAATACGCCCCTTAGCCAGACTTTCAGAAATATAATCCTTCATGGCCTGCCTCTCTGGACCAGATAGGTTATACAACCTAGATTTAGGTAACTTGGCCTCAGGGAGCAGTTTTACAGAACAGTCATACACGCGATGAGGAGGTAGTTCCTGACACCCTTTCTCTGAGAATACATCCTCAAAGTCCGCCAGAAATGGAGGTAAGACCTTACGAGTGACCGCACCGAAGACCGTATTCATGCAGTTTTTATTACAGAATTCACTCCATTGGCTTATCTCTCTGGATTGCCAATTAATAACAGGGTTATGCTTAGTTAACCAAGGAAGGCCCAACACTATAGGAGTGGGAAGACCCTCCAACACGTAACAAGACAACAGTTCTTTATGTATCTCTCCCACTTGAAGTTTTACGTTATGCACCGCTTGCAAAAAACTTCCCTGACCGAGAGGCCTGGCGTCGATCGAGAATATGGGGATGCGTTTAGCCAACACACTCAATCGCATACCTTGAACCCGGGCAAACCGAGCGTCCACCAGATTAGCCCCGGCCCCACTATCCAGAAGAACAGATATCCTCTCAGTTCTCGTACCCACCACCACCTCCGCCGGTACGAGAAACTGAAACTAACCTAGGGACGAAATACCTACTCCCAGATTGCCGTCCACCACACAACCTGGGATCAATAGTTTTCCGATGACCCTTTACTCTGCAAAGGATGGGATGGACACCCCCAATAAAATGTCCCTTTCTTCCGCAGAAGAAACACCTTCCTGTCTTGTGGCGCACCGCCGTCCCCTCCCCCGAAATGATGTCCCTCCTAATTGCATAGGCTCCTCTGGACTGACCAGGGGTACCTCCATATAAGGGACCCTTGAAGAAGATGGAGTCATCACAGGGGGCGGAGTTACCCCGCACCTCTCCCGAAGCCGTCTGTCAATGCGAATAGCAAGGGCCATAGCGGCTTCCAGTGACGCGGGAGGGTCATACTGTGCCAACACATCCTTTAATTTGTCAGATAAACCTTGACAAAACTGGCTCCTAAGAGCCAGGTCATTCCACTGGGTGTCCGTGGCCCACCTACAGAACTCGAACAGAATTCCTCCGCCGGACGATCTCCCTGCTGGATCCTACGTAACTTAGATACAGCAAGGGAGATCCGATCCGGGTCATCATATACGAGACCCAGAGCAACAAAAAACCTATCCACTGACTGGAGAGCCGGGGAGCCCGGGGGAAGAGAGAACGCCCATGATTGTGGGTCCCCTTGTAGGAGCGAGATGATAATTCCCACCCTTTGTTCTTCACTCCCCGATGACCGAGGCCGCAGCCGAAAGTTCAATTTACATGCCTCCCGGAAAACAAAAAACTTGTCCCCCCCCAGTGAACCTGTCAGGGAGAGCTACTTTAGGTTCTGGTCCGGCTTGCTCCGGGGATACAAAACCTTGGACTTAACGTCCGCCAGCTCCATGGACAAACTCTGCAACTGCCGAGCTAGACTGGCTACTGGATCCATGGTAGCTGGAGAGAATCTTTTGTCGGTCGGTGAAAATGTCACGCCGTCTCTGCGTACAGGAGGTCAGGGGCCTAAGCGGACCCTAAGCTGGGGCCCTGACTAATCCCTCTACCTGGAGGTACTGTTAAAGGTACAGAGGTCCAGGCCGCCAGCATAACCCCTATCTCCTGAGGATCCCTGAACCTCAGTAATCTAGTCCTGAGAAAGACCGCGATCACAACAACAGGGGACAGGATAATATAAGCCAACACACAGTACTAGACGAACGAGACAGTACAAGGGGGAAACCAAAAACCACCTTGCATACAAAAACTCGCACCACAACAACAGAGGGAACACCAACGGGTAAGGAGATAAATGATAAAGCGAGGAAGGGAAAAAACCACACAAAGTACACTTCACTCCAAACTCCAAATACCACGAGCCGCTCTGTTTGTCTGCAAGGAATGATTTCACCGACAACTTCCCTAACAGACCGACAGGTATTTGAAGGAGTCCCACTACTGCAGCATTGACTGCAGCTGGGCGAGGCTGGGCCTCATCTAGCACAGAGAGAGAGAATTAACTCCCTCACTGCCGAAAAACAAAAAGCACCAAAAACTCAGCTGCGAGAAGTCAGACTGTGTAATCGTGACGATCTTCGTGGCGACACACCCGTGACAAGTGCTAAGTCATAATACGCCTTTTGAGCATCTCACGACAAATATGGCACCAACACCTCCACCTACTGCTCTGGCAGAAGTTTCTCCCATTCAGCCAGCCTCTCATGAACAGTCAGAAAAGCTTTCACATCATTCCCCGGAATCCTTTTTTGCTTGGCTCCTCTTACCGCTTTCCAGATATACAAGTCATCACCTGGAGTTGGGACGGAGACCACCTGCCTCCCACAAACCGCCTCTGTGAGGAGTTCCATTTGCCACATTAGCGCCTCCTGTTGCTCTCGCTGCTGCTGTTGTTGGAGCTTTTTGTGCCAACAGTTTAATTGTCTCCTTTTGCAACATTTGCTGCTGTTGACTGGCCAGTTGTTGCTGCTGTTAAATTTGGACCAGATGCTGCACAAGCTTCTCCAGGCTGCCAGATGTCTCATGCTGGATGGCGGATTTTACCCACGACATGCAGCTGTCCAGAGCCGCTATGCATGTTCCTGGAATGCTGCCTGCATTCAAAACACCACATTGGATGTGTTGACTCAATCAACTGCTTGCAGAGGTAAACACAGGAACGCTTATTGTGGTAAATCACCTGCTGGCTTATTATAGAACAGTATGAACCATAGCAGGGTTCATCAAAGTAAATGTGGCCTTTCTGGCATAACAGCAAAACAAAAGATAATGTATAGCATGCCCCCTGAGGAAGTGTGGGATGATACGCACTTCGGGGTGGAGGAATGGTCTGGGCATCATACATCATGTAAATTGAGCACTTATAATCTTCTGGAACATTCTTAATGTGTTTGGTGTTTTAATATGGGTGATGTGCAATTAATGAGTGGAATGCATTGATATTTTGTCTCTTTGCTCTGTCTTTGATATAGAAAAAGGATATTAGGCAGTTATTCAGCCCCACATCAAGCACATGCACTTTAATACGTTTAATTCTAATTTTTGACACCACCCTTCATTTATAATTTTGTGGGATACCAAATTATTATTAATTTTGATTCAGTATTTCTTTAATATGATATGTATGTTTTATGGTGCCCTATGCCAAATTAGTTCCTCACATTGGATGCAATTTCTTGTTTTGTGATTGTGGTAGTTTATTATGTAACAAAATTGAGTATATATTTTAACATTATTTGGTGGTTCTTGTGCTTTTTGGTGACCTTTCTCTTGAGGTAGAGATGGAGCTGACCGTAATGATTTGAGTATGGTTTTACATAACACAAATTGATTTTGGATCGCAAATCAGTTTTGATTTATTATAGAACAGTATGAACCATAGCAGAGTTCAGGAAGTAAATGTGGCCTTTCTGGCATAACAGCAAAACAAAAGATAATGTATAGCAAAGTCCATATATCTGAGGGGTTCTCCCGCTCAGATCACAATGTGTCTGTAGCTTCACCTGGAGCCACGTCTGGAGTCTCTCCTCTCCAAACCACAACACAGAAAAAAATCGGTGGCAATACATTTAACATCCCAGCCACACACTTGAGGTGGAGATATGGTGAGTAGGTGTCCTGCCCATCTATAACCTACTCACCTACATACCCGTCCGTTATCATGGCTGATTAACTCCTTCAGCACATAGCATGGTGGAGAGAAACTTATGGGTTTCTAGATCACAGAAGAAAGCAATCTCTGTGATGCATATCTCCCCACACATACAATGCCAGTGACCCTGTCTCAACAGTATATGAGACAGGGTCACTGAATTTCCATTTGTTAATCACAGTTTGAACGCTGCAGACTGGCATTATCAATTCATAGGATATCTTTTTATATCCCTTTCTCTTTTTTCTACAGTTCAACTACCTTTTCCTGTAGATTCGTTGACAATTCTTTTGCTTTCCCCATGACTCACAATCCAGAAATGTCAGTGGTTGGATGAAAGACGAAAGATTCTGGATCCCCGAAACTCACTCAGCTTTTATGCACATATACTGTTTACAAGCGCACAGGTCACAGGGGAGGATGTTACCTTTAGTAGCCAGTCAATCCCATTTGTGTCAACTTCTGTGCATGTTATCAGGTGAAAATCACCGGGGTATGTAAACTTTTGATCAGGCTCATTTGGATGTTTTGGGTTGTCATTATGATTTAAAAAGAAAACACAGTAGTTTGATAATAAATGGCTTCACCCAACCACTAACCATGAGTGGAGCAAAAATTTTGATGTTATAATTCATATTCTCCGAAAAAAGGCCAAGAAAGCAAAAATTCTTCTGAGGTATGTAAACTTTTCAGCACAAATATATATATATATATATATATATAATATATGTATTATTTTTAAAGATATTTCACACTACATACCCTGTTGTCCTAATTTTACCTGATTATCATGATTGTATGGATTCCTATGTGAATGCCAAAAAACAGTGTGCAGTTGGGAATAGGTTAATAAGGCACACAGCCTGCAACTTTGCATTAAACAGTGATTGTAAGCAAAAATTTCTCAAAAATCAAATTTACACCTTACCTTGAAGTACTTACTTCAGCAAATCACTTGCAAAAACAAAATGTTTTCTGCAAAATTCTGTGTAATGTGAGTTCTTCTTAGATAGCAACACATTGCATTACAAATTCTGTTCTCTGTGTGATAAGGAAACTCTAACACTAGTGTTGAGCGATAGTGCTCGATATCTAAAAATATCGTATCGAAATTGTATCGCCGATAGCACTAAATATCGTCGATATCCGATTTCGATAGCGGAAGTCCCATGTAAGTCTATGGGAACAAAATATCGCAACAAAAAAAAACCTTTCTTACGTTGTAAACACAAAATATACACACATAGAATACATATATATATATATATATATATATACATATCATTGTGACATATATATATACATATATTTATAGTTTATACACTTCTACATAGTAAAATAGACTCTGATTCAATTGCCGGGAAAAGCCGTGACATACCCCATAGAAGTCGACGGGCTCGGTGCCGAGTACCCCCAAAACCTCTGGCTCTGTGCGACTCAACTTGGGCGTCACGAACAGGATTCTGTAGCTCGCTATAAGCGAGTCCTGTGTGCCTGAATTGAACTGGTTTTGTGCTTGAGAATTGCTAAAATCATCAGAGAATGTATTTGCCATTTTTCCGCCATATCTGCGTCACGACGAGGCACTGGTGAAGAAGAAGGGCGTGCTCTTCATGGGTGTACTGTACACTCACTCAGTGACGCGAAAACGATGGCTCTAAATGGTACTGCAATGTAAGATCGTGCCCCACAGCTCTGGAGTTCCGCCTCCTCATCCTCCTCAGTGTGCGGAAACTAACACGAAGGTCCCGCCTCCCTACAAAAGAGGGGCCCTCTCCAGATGCTAATGACACATGTGACTTGGAAGAGATGGCTAATGGACACGAGCAGAAGTGTGAAGGGATGGAGCAGTCAGAGCTCTCCCCCCACGGAAGCGACCCGATCGCCACAGAATCACCGTTGGGCACCCGGCCTGTAAACCCTCCTACGCTGCAAGAAGCGGAGGATACCCTAAGAGGCCTGGCCCGGCACCGGGAGGAGGTCGCCAGGATGGAAGCCAGCTGGCGTGCCCTAAAACTAAACTTGGAGCGGCGCCAATCCCTCTTACCTGAAGTGTCTGTACCAGAAGGTGAGGCACCCGTTCTAGTAGAGGAGTCCTTGCAATGTGATCCGGTTGACGTTGTCGCAGTGGAGGCACCCGTTCCTGCAAAAAACTCTGCACCGGCAGCACCCCAGATCCCGCTGTCTGCCCCCGTCGCTGAGACAGAAGAAGCGACACCCGTCCTCATGGAGGAGGCCGCGCAGGCACCAGAGCACTACCTGCCTGTACCGGAGCCCCGACTGTCATCTGATTTAGAGCCGTCTGCTTCCTCCGCAGGGGAGCGCCGCCAGGACTGGGGGCGACAGGAGAGCTGCCGCAAACCGGACACTGTAAGCTGCAGTGGAGTGGTGGAGACATGGAGCAGCTGGTGGAGGAGAATTTCAACCGGCGTCAGGAGGAAGAGTGGAGACGTTGGGAGCGGGAAGCAGAGCGACAAAGGGAGCAGCGAGAATCCCAAAAGCTTCGGCAACGTCAGCTGGAGAAGGACCGGGCAGATAAGGACCGGATGAGAAAGGATAAAGGAACCGTGAGTGAGCCGCGGCGTAAGGGTGCAGTACGGAGCTTTAAATTGAAAGGTGGTTGGGGCTTCATCAAGGAGCCTGGACTTTATTTAGAAGTTTTTGTGAACCGGCGGGACGTGGAGGCTCACCTCCCAGAAGGACACCCGGGAGGGACCTGTTGCCAGGAGACTTGGTGACTTACACCCGACACTGGGGTTACAATGGATGGTACGCCCTAAATGTTACCAGGTGCGACCCCTACTCCCCAGTGTGTCAGGAACCTGTGAGACCCTCGGAGCCTTCAGCCTCCCACATCCAGGCCTCTGCAAAAGTGCCCACCCCACGCCGTAAATCTCCCAAGCCTCCCTCAGTGGTCTCCTCAGCAGCCCCAGCTATGGACATGATAAGTATAGCTGGCCCGTACCCGGCGCCTGTTAGGCCCCCTGGGGTTCGTTCAGTCCGGGACATAGGGGTCCAGACCGGAGGAGACGAAAGAGGTGGCCACACAGACCCAGATAGCGGGTCACGACGTCACTGTACAGGCCACACGACGTCATCAGGTCCTGGTGGTCCTTGGTGCCTCGGATGTTTGGCAAGCATCAGAAGAGCACCAGGTGGTACCTGGAACACCCCTGCCAAAGAAGTATAAATAACCCGGACAGGGTCCCTGTATGTAAATTGTAAAATTGTTGATAAATAGTTAAATTGTTTATGTACCCGGACGGGTGAATGTTTATAAAAAAGTTTTTTAATTTAATAAAAAAAAAAACACAGTTTTCATTACTTTTATTACAGTCTCATCCTGCGACGCCATCGATCTCCTGTAAAAAAATGAAAAAAAAAAAAAGTATACCACCTGACCGACGCAGTCCATAGTAACGAGTGTCCCACGACGATCCAGCTCTGCTACATCAGAATCCCGGCGCAGCACAGCTGATTACCTGCTTCCCCGGCGGTGACGTCATCGGACTGGTTTACGGCCGGGATTACCCTGCAGTCACTGCAGTTATCGCGAAAAACTGCATGTGACCGCCAGGGAGAAGATAATGGCGGCCATCAAGCAGTCCAGGACGTGACCGTCGGAGATCTTCTGCCAGGTAAGTGCCGCTGACTCCTGACAGACCCGACCGACGGACACTCACAGTGACAGTGACAAATCCGATTCCGGTATTCGATAAGACGAAAATATCGAAACGAATTATCGAAAGGCCGATAGAGCTAATATCGGCCGATAGCCGATATTTACATTATCGTATCGCTCAACACTATCTAACACCACAGTAATTTGCCATTTTTTTTTAAATTAAATCGTGGAATCTACATAAAAACTATGTAATTCTTTAGTTTATTATCAACTATTGCTCCCCTGCTGATTGTTCCCTTATCCCTTGCCACATTTTATTTTCATCACTGCAATAATAATAGTCTGTTACAACACATGACTATGATAGCCAATCACAGATAGAATAAGTGATATCTGGAATACCAATATGTCAATGTTGCAAATAGTGATTTAATGCCTGGGTCATGTGTCAAGTGGATGATTAGGAACATTTTGTCACATGACTTTTTTATTTTTTAAGAGTTCATGAGCATGGCCATAATACAGCTTTGCTTTTTACACAGCTGTAGTGGTGCGTCTAAAAGGTGCATGAATCTTGTGCATCTGAAGGTCTCATATGTCATAGAGAGCTAATTTTCCCACATTGCCTTTGGAAACAATATATCCTTACACAAAAAAATGATGCCTAAGCTAACACATGCAATTTTTTAAGTTATTTTTTTAGTATGGTATAGTTTCACCAGGAAACTGCACGGATCCAGGACAACCACCCTGTGCGTCCACCCCCGACGCGCGTTTCGGCTTGTATGCCTTCCTCAAGGCATACGCACAGGGTGGTAGTCCTGGATCCGTGCAGGTATATTAATGCTTTACCATTACAACAGCTTTACTTTATATATCAACCTGTTCAGGTATCTGGCCGTCAGGGATATTGCAATATGGCAATGCTATTTAGCGGTCTGCACTTGTAGACTTCATTACCCTATATGTGCACAGGTATATTGATTTTCCATTTTCTATTTTGTTACTTCTAAGTAGCATTATTTCAATAATTATTATCCTGCCACATTTTAGGCTATCCGGGATTTTGCAATATTGCTAATATATACAATTTTTCTGCACTTGCAGATTCTTTTTGATCAATATGTATTCATGATTATTATCATCCTCACCCTTTGTGTGTCCTCTTTGTTCCCACTGTGTTCATTGGCATGGAGTCTTTTCCTGCTTTGCTCCTTTGTATTTTGTGATTCATTTAATAAAGTTTTTTGTACTTTATTTTGTATTTGGGATTTTTTGATCGTTTTTTCAATTGTTGTGCATCAATGTCGCGATTGTCCCCTTTGTTTTGTCCTATCAAACATGCTCATTAAAATTATTGGTCAGTGACGCTGAATTATATTAATAGACATGTTTTCTTTGAAGTGTGTTTATTAACCACTAGGGGTAGCAGCAGCAGGAAGCATAGTAAGGAATAGCCAAGTGGTCTGTACACAGAAGCAGCAATATAGGTAAAAGGAACATAACATAACGTAGTCATGGATAGCAAAGGAGTCGGTATACAGGAGCAGCATGTAGCATAGTCAGGGATAGCCAAGGAGTCGGCACACGGAAGCTGCAGTGTAGTTTAAAGGAGCAGCGAATAGCATAGTCAGGGATAGACAAGGAGTCGGTACACAGGAGCAGCAGTGTAGTTTAAAGAAGCTCCAAATAGCATAGTCAGGGATAGTCAAGGAGTCAGTACACAGAAGCAGCAATGTATGCTAAAGGAGTAGTCGTGGATAGTGAAGGAGTGGGTCACAGGAGCAGCAATGTAGTTTAAAGGACCACCGCGTAGCATAGTCAAGGATAGACAAGGAGTTGATACATGGAAGCAGCAGTATAAACTTAGAATGAAGGAGCAGGTAAAAGGAAGCTTGACTATAGGCTGGTAGATCAATAATCTTGCAAGAAAGGGAGTGCAATCCCAGGTTTAAATTGGGTGTTCAATCAGGGTGGAGATAATCATGAACTCAGGGTGGAGACAATCAGAAACAACACAGGTATCTTGGTTAGCTGCGTCCTGGTGCACAAGAGCTGCTGGTTCGAGTCCTTACACAGGATGGTGCTAGGAAACATACTAGAAGCATTATCTGCCATCCAACCGACCACCTATTTGCACTGTTCTGGCTTAAAGAGTGATGTCCCGCGCATCCTGCAAAATGAAACAGGAAACCAGGTCTCCTAGATTAGCATATGTACTGTGTTCCCACAGCAGGCACAGTTTCAACTGGCTCATGGCTATCGTCTCTGTGTGAACCATCAGTAGAACATCTACTTCCATGTCACTTACCGCACGCCTTGCACCTTTCAAATTATGTATATAATATACCTAATTATAGCTTTCCGGTAGTAATAGGGAAAATTAAATATAAAGCTCTGAAAATGACTTTTGTTTTCAGCTTGCAGCAGCAGAATATCTATAAAATGACTTTAAGGCAATAAACCCTGCCTGTATGCCTCTGATCTAAAACTATCTTTCTTCCAGCAGATAATTGTACACTGAGTGCAGGTAACAGCGATTTTACTAGAGAAAGGACAGTATATAGCCCTGAAAAGGACTTTTGTTTTAATGGTGCAACAGCAATATACAAGTACTGTAACAGCAATTAAACACTGCCTGTATGTCTGCTCTAATCTAAGCTCTGCACACTTGAATACCTTTTCCTGAACTACGTCTAGAGAAGAGTGTGCGGAGCATTGCGCCGCCGGATCTTATATAAGACTCGATGATGTGATGCAGCCTGCCAATCTCAGTAATGCCAGTAGCCAACATGACTGTGGCATTACCCTGTATGGCAGGCCATCCCAGCTTGCTTATTGGTTGTCTAAGAGCTGTAAAACATATGAGGCGGGGACTCAAGGACTGCACCCGAGCACATGCGATGATTGAGAAATGAGCGCACCCCGATGCACATCCACTTATCACAAATTTTTACTATAAATCAAGAACAGATATACAGAAACTTTTACTGCAGCAGGAGGTATTAAGCTCACACTCTCGAGGCCAAAAATGGAGTGTACACTGCAGAGTGTACTATGGCAGAAATCTTAATTCATTCAGGGACTACAGTGAGATTTCTCTAGTACAGAATGCTGCAGCTCATCATGAATTGGATGAGTTGTGACTAGTGTTGAGCGATACGATAATGCAAATATCGGCTATCGGCCGATATTAGCTCTATCGGCCTTTCGATAATTGTTTCGATATTTTCGTCTTATCGAATACCGGAATCGGATTTGTCACTGTCACTGTGAGTGTCCGTCGGTCGGGTCTGTCAGGAGTCAGCGGCACTTACCTGGCAGAAGATCTCCGGCGGTCACGTCCTGGACTGCTTGATGGCCGCCATTATCTTCTCCCTGGCGGTCACATGCAGTTTTTCGCGATAACTGCAGTGACTGCTGGGTAATCCCGGCCATAAAGCAGTCAGTCCGATGACGTCACCGCCGGGGAAGCAGGTAATCAGCTGTGCTGCGCCGGGATGACGGGCTCTGCCTGTCATTCTGATGTAGCAGAGCTGGATCGTCATGGGACACTCGTTACTATGGACTGCGTCGGTCAGGTGGTATACTTTTTTTTTTTTTTCATTTTTTTACAGGAGATCGATGGCGTCGCAGGATGAGACAGTAATAAAAGAAATGAAAACTGTGTTTTTTTTTTTTTTATTAAATTAAAAACTTTTTTAGGAACATTCACCCGTCCGGGTACATAAACAATTTAACTATTTACATACAGGGACCCTGTCAGGGTTATTTAGACTTCTTTGGCTGGCCTCTTCCAGGTACCACCTGGTACTCTTCTTGAGATTGCCAAACATCCGAGGCACCAAGGACCACCAGGACCTGATGACATCGTGTGGCCTGTACAGTGACGTCGTGACGCTATCTGTCTGTGTGCACTTTCATCCCTCCGGGTCTGGAACCCTATGTCCCGGACTGTACGAACCCCAGGGTGCCTAACAGGCGCCGGGTACGGGCCAGCTATACTTATCATGTCCATAGCTGGGGCTGCAGAGGAGACCACTGAGGGAGGCTGGGGAGATTTACGGCGTGGGGTGGGCACTTTTGCAGAGGCCTGGATGTGGGAGGCTGAAGGCTTCGAGGGTCTCACAGGTTCCTCACACACTGGGGAGTAGGGGTCGCACCTGGTAACATTTAGGGCGTACCACCCATTGTAACCCCAGTGTCGGGTGTAAGTCACCAAGTCTCCTGGCAACAGGTCCCTCCCCGGGTGTCCTTCTGGGAGGTGAGCCTCCACGTCCCGCCGGGTCACAAAGACTTCTAAATAAAGTCCAGGCTCCTTGATGAAGCCCCAACCACCTCCGTACTGCACCCTTACGCCGCGGCTCACTCAGGGTTCCTTTATCCTTTCTCATCCGGTCCTTATCTGCCCGGTCCTTCTCCAGGTGACGTTGGCGAAGTTTTAGGGTTTCTCGCTGCTCCCTTTGTCGCTCTGCTTCCCGCTCCCAACGTCTCCACTCTTCCTCCTGACGCCGGTTGAAATTCTCCTCCACCAGCTGCTGAATGTCTCCACCACTCCACTGCAGCTTACAGTGTCCGGTTTGCGGCAGCTCTCCTGTCGCCCCCCAGTCCTGGCGGCGCTCCCTGTGGAGGAAGCAGACGGCTCTAAATCAGATGACAGTCGGGGCTCCGGTACAGGCAGGTAGTGCTCTGGTGCCTGCGCGGCCTCCTCCATAAGGACGGGTGTCGCTTCTTCTGTCTCAGCGACGTGGGCAGACAGCGGGATCTGGGGTGCTGCTGACGGTGCTGCGGTTTTTGCAGGAACGGGTGCCTCCACTCCGACAACGTCAACCGGATCACATTGCAAGGACTCCTCTACTAGAACGGGTGCCTCACCTTCCGGTACAGACACTTCAGGTAAGAGGGATTGGCGCCGCTCCAAGTTTATTTTTAGGGCACGCCAGCTGGCTTCCATCCTGGCGACCTCCTCCCGGTGCCGGGCCAGGCCTCTTAGGGTATCCTCCGCTTCTTGCAGCGTAGGAGGGTTTACAGGCCGGGTGCCCAACGGTGATTCTGTGGCGATCGGGTCGCTTCCGTGGGGGGAGAGCTCTGACTGCTCCATCCCTTCCCACTTCTGCTCGTCGTGTCCATTAGCCATCTCTGCCAAGTCAAATGTGTCATTAGCATCTGGAGAGGGCCCCTCTTTTGTAGTGAGGCGGGACCTTCGTGTTAGTTTCCGCACACTGAGGAGGATGAGGAGGCGGAACTCCAGAGCTGTGGGGCACGATGTTACATTGCAGTACCATTTACAGTGGGCGGCCATCGTTTTCACGCCACTGAGTGAGTGACACCCAAGAAGAGCACGCCCTTCTTCTCCACCAGTGCCTCGTCGTGACGCAGATATGGCGGAAAAATGGCAAATACATTCTCTGATGATTTTAGCAATTCTCAAGCACAAAACCAGCGCAATTCAGGCACACAGGACTCGCTTATAGCGAGCTACAGAATCCTGTTCGTGACGCCCAAGTTGAGTCGCACAGAGCCAGAGGTTTTCGGGGTACTCGGCACCGAGCCCGTCGACTTCTATGGGGTATGTCACGTCTTTACCCGGCAATTGAATTAGAGTCGATTTTACTATGTAGAAGTGTATAAACTATAAATATATGTATATATATGTCAATGACATATTATATATATATATATATATATATATATATGTATTCTATGTGTGTATATTTTGTGTTTACAACGAACGAAAGGGTTTTTTTTGTTGCGATATTTTGTTCCCATAGACTTACATGGGACTTCCGGTATCGAAATCGGATATCGACGATATTTAGTGCTATCGGCGATACAATTTCGATACAATATTTTTAGATATCGAGCAATATCGCTCAACACTAGTTGTGACATCATGCCACCTTTATTCTCCCTCCCCAGCTCTTCCCATTTTGGCAGAGCTGGGAGAAATTGACTTGGAAGCACTAAAATTCGCAAAATTATGGCACAATTCTGAGTTACGAAAACATTTTAAAACTTTTCAAGCTTTAACACCAGAATTCTAGCATAATACCTTTAATGAATCAAGCCATTTGTTTTGGCATTACCATGATCGTAACATCAGAAATAATCAGAGACTGAGTGCGCTCTGTCATTAACGACTTCCTTAATACTTCATAATTTGCTAAAGTGACACTTTGTGATTAACAACTGGTAAAGGCTGAGAATCGGTCAAAAGACCTTCTGCTTGTTGCTATATACAGTTGCATTTTATTATGCAATAAACCAGAGCTCTGCTAAAGCATCATACTTGAGTACCTAGAGATTGCAGTGGTAGAAAGCATGACTGGGCCAAGTTTGGTAGGTAGTCCGCCTGAGCCAGAACTATTTTCACTGGCTCCCTATCATATAATAGCTGTACATGTCACCAGCCTATCAGAGGCCAACAGTTGACAGTGAGCTGTTGCAGGCATCAAAATGATGTCACTACACTACACTGACAATGCTAGTCATTGGAGGAGGAAGAAGAAGATGCTCCACGTGATAGTAGAATCGGTTGAGGAAAAAGTGAAGAGGATGTTGTAGAAGTGATCAGTCATAGATATCTGTGTATTGCTTTGTGCAGAAATGAGTCTTGACTGTTGTGAATGGGCTTGAGATGAGTTCTGAGCAGAGGCTCCCTCTGGTGGTTACAAGCGGTACTGGTCTGTTCAGTGAAGATTGTGAGGACTGGGAATCAGGTGTTACTGACTGGTCTTATATAAGGGAGTCACCTTCCCATCAGGGTTGCCGGTGATCAATTGTTCTGGTCTGAATCCTTGATTCCAGTTTCCCTTGTAGCCTGCTGTGTCGTGTCTGCATCTCCTTCTAACAGATAAGACATTTTTTTCTTTTTGTTTGTGTGCTTGATTTTTGCATTTTGTCCTGCACTTCTGTGGGGGCCTTCTGGGTCCCCTCAGGGGGCTTTTGCCCTCTCAGTTTAGTTCAGCCACTGATGTTTGTACTTTTGCTTTTTCCAGTTTTTTCAGTGGCTGCTGTTTTGATTTTGTTACACCAGAGAGCTAGTTTAGGTGGTAGAGGTCGTGTGATCTCAGGTGTTTTTGAAATTAGTAGAGTTGGTGCTTTCAGGGTTTTTTTGGGATTGCAGTAAGTACCCTTCCTATCCTTTTCTATTTAGTTAGTTTGGGCCCCAACGTTTGCTCATACTATTTTCTGTCTGTGTCAGTATTTCGTCTTGTCTAACCGCCATTACATGTTTGGGGGCTTGCTATTATCTTTGGGGTTCTTCTCCGGGGCAGATAGCTTTCCTATTTCTATCTTTAGGTGTAGTTAGTTTCTCAGGCTGTGACGAGGCTCTAGGACCAACGTAGGAACGCTCCACGGCTGCCTCTAGTTGTGGTGGTTAGTCAGGGTACTGCAATCTCATAGATTCCAACTGCTCTGGTGTATTGCCTTTTTGCCTGCACTCCTCAGCTACCGAATCATAACAGTATCACCGGCCAACAAAAAATTGAAAATTGTATGGTACTCACAGAAGGGAAAAAATATTGTGAAAGAAAAAAAAAAAAAGGTTGTCAGAGTTGTCAGAGATATTTTTCTGTTTGTTGCATTTTTTTTTTTTTTCCCTCTGTATCTCTGGGTGCTGGGGAGGATTTTTTTTTCTCTCAATGGAGTTTGCACAGTTGTCTGGCCGTGTGGATCAGCTTGCCACTGAGGTTCGGAGTATTGCTATCTATCTTGCTAGGTTGACTGTTGTGGAACCTAGGATTCCCATGCCAGATTTGTTTTTAGGGGATCGAGCTAAGTTTCAGAATTTCAAAAATAATTGTAAATTGTTTTTTGCCTTAAAATCGAAGTCCTCAGGAAACGCAGCGCAGCAGGTTCAAATTGTCATCTCTCTCCTGCGCGGCGATCCTCAGGATTGGGCTTTTTCCCTGACACCTGGGGATCCTGTTTTGAGTGATGTTGATGCATTTTTTCAGGCTTTGGGGTTATTGTACGATGAGCCTAATGTCACTGATCAAGTAGAAAAAGCCTTGTTGGCATTAAATCAGGGGCTTGATGACACTGAGTTATACTGTCAGAGATTCCGTAGGTGGGCAGTGCTGACTAAGTGGAATGACGACGCTTTGGCAGCCCTTTTTCGGAAGGGGCTGTCAGATAATGTAAAGGATGTTATGGTGGGATTCCCTGTCCCCTCTGGTCTCAATGATTCTATGTCATTAGCGATTCAAATTGACAGACGTTTGCGTGAGCGGAGAAGTATGCGTGGAATAGTGTTGCCTTGTGAACCTGCTTCTGAATCCATGCAGTGTGATAGAGTGGTGTCTGGGGCACAGCGTCATGAGTTTCGAAAGCGCAATGGGTTATGTTTCTACTGTGGTGATGCCTCTTATGCTATTTCAGTCTGCCCTAAGCGGGGAGGACGTTTTGCACGCTCAGTTGTCTTGGGTAGTGTTCAGACTAAGTTTTTACTAACTGTCACTCTGATATGCTCTCTGTCCTCATTTTCTGCTCAGGCTTTCGTTGATTCTGGAGCAGCTATTAACCTGATGGATTATGATTTTGCTAAACGTTGTGGGTTTCCCTTGATACCCCTACAGAAGTCTATTCCCCTTCTGGGGATCGATTCTACCCCTTTGGCTGAGAATAAACCTCAGTTCTCTACTCAGGTTATAATGAGGGTTGAACCTGATCATCAAGAGTGCTGCAAATTTTTGGTTCTGTATAATCTGCATGATATTATCGTACTGGGTTTCCCTTGGTTACAGTCTCATAATCCTGTTTTGGATTGGAAATCTGTGTCTGTAACCAGTTGGGGCTGCCAATGTGTTAATACCAACACTCCTGTTTTTTCTGCCTCCCCCCAGGCTCAGGATGTTCCTGACTTTTTGATTGATTTTTCTGATGTGTTTAGCGAAAGTAAATCTGCATCCTTGCCTCCCCATAGGAGCTATGACTGCGCTATTGAATTAGTGCCTGGTAGTAAATTCCCTAAAGGTCGCCTTTTTAACTTGTCTGTACCTGAACATGACGCTATGCGGTCTTATATCAAGGAGTCATTGGAGAAAGGTCATATCAGACCATCCTCTTCACCCTTAGGTGCCGGTTTTTTCTTTGTGGCCAAAAAGGATGGTTCATTAAGGCCGTGTATTGATTATCGTCTTTGAACAATATTACTGTGAAATATCAATACCCGTTACCCTTGATTTCTGACCTGTTTTCCAGGGTGAAAAAAGCTACTTGGTTTACCAAGCTTGACCTCAGGGGGGCATATAACCTTATTCGCATTAAGCACGGGGATGAATGGAAGACGGCATTAAACCCCTGAGGGCATTTTGAGTACCTTGTGATGCCCTTTGGGCTCACTAATGCTCCTTCTGTCTTCCAGTCCTTCATGAATGACATTTTCAGGGATTATGTGGATAAATTTCTGATTGTTTATTTGGATGATATCTTGATTTTTTCCAATGACTGGGACTCTCATGTGAAACATGTTCGAACTGTATTCCAGATTTTGAGAGAGAATGCTCTGTATGTGAAGGGATCAAAGTGTCTTTTTGGCGTAGAGAGGATCTCATTTCTGGGATTCATTTTGTCCCCATCTGTTATTGAAATGGACCCGGTCAAGGTTCAGGCCATCTGTGATTGGGTCCAACCTACTTCATTAAAGGCTCTTCAAAGATTTTTGGGTTTTGCCAATTTTTATCGTAAATTTATTGGTAATTTCTCGGTTATTGTTAAACCATTAACTGATTTGACCAAAAAGGGTTCTGATGTGGTGAATTGGCCTCCTGAGGCAGTCTCTGCATTTCAGGAACTTAAGCAGAGATTCACTTCTGCTCCTGTTCTACGGCAGCCTGATGTTTCTCTGCCATTTCAGGTGGAGTTTGATGCCTCTGAAATTGGGGCAGGTGCCGTTTTGTCCCAAAAAGATCCAGAGACCTCTAAAAGTAACCCTTGTGCCTTTTTCTCTCAAAATTTTCTCCTACTGAACGTAATTATGACGTGGGTAATCGGGAGTTATTGGCCATGAAGTGGGCTTTTGAAGAGTGGAGACATTGGCTGGAGGGAGCCAAACATCGGGTGGTGGTCCTTACGGACCATAAGAATCTGGTTTATCTGGAATCTGCCAAGCGACTCAATCCTAGACAGGCCAGGTGGGCCTTGTTTTTCACACGTTTTAATTTTTGGTTTCCTTTCTTCCTGGCACTAAGAATGTTAAGGCGGATGCTCTCTCGAGGAGTTTCCTTGCGGACTCTCCTGAGTTATCTGATCCTTCTGTTATTTTGAAAGAGGGTGTAGTTCTTTCCGCCATCTCACCCAATTTGAGACTTGCTCTGGAGGGGTGTCAGGAGGATAGGTCCGAGCGCTGCCCTGTTGGAAAATTGTTTGTCCCGGACCAGTGGAAAAAGAGTGTGATGTCTGAGATTCATTGTTCCGCGTTGGCTCGGGCATCCCGGAATTTTTGGTACCAGAGATTTGGTTAGTCGGTCCTTTTGGTGGCCTACCTTGTCTCGTGATGTCAGGGAATTTGTGCAGTCCTGCGGGACTTGCTCTCGCTCCAAGCCTTGCTCTCGCTCTGGTGGTTTGTTGATGCCATTGCCTGTGCCCAAGAGACCATGGACCCATATCTCTATGGAATTCATTTCTGACCTTCCTGTTTCTCAGAGAATGACCGCCATCTGGGTGATTTGTGATAGGTTTTCCAAGATGATACATCTTGTGCCATTGCCTAAGTTGCCTTCCTCCTCTGAATTGGTGCCTTTGTTCCTTCAGCACGTGGTTCGTTTACACAGCATTCCTGAGAACATTGTGTCTGACAGAGGAGTCCAGTTTGTTTCCAGATTTTGGAGGACCTTTTGTTCTAAACTTGGTGTTCAATTGTCTTTCTCCTCGGCATTTCATCCTCAGACCAATGGTCAAACTGAGAGAACAAACCAGACATTGGAGACTTATCTAAGATGCTTTGTGTCTGCTGATCAGGATGACTGGGTTTCTTTTTTGCCTTTGGCTGAGTTTGCTCTTAATAATAGGGCTAGCTCTGCCACTTTGATGTCTCCATTTTTCTGTAATTCTGGGTTTCACCCTCGATTTTCTTCGGGACAGACGGAGGCTTCTGTCTGTCCGAGTGTTGACTCTGTTGTGGAGCGTATGCAACAGATTTGGGACCAGGTAGTGGAGAGGTTGTCCCTCTCTCAGGAGAGGGCCCAGCGGTTTGCTAACCGGCATAGACTGATGGTCCTCGGTTTAAAGTAGGGGACTTGGTCTGGTTGTCCTCAAAAAATATTCCTATGAGAGTAGCATCTCCTAAATTTAAGCCTAGGTTCATTGGACCTTATAAGATCATGGAGATTTTAATCCTGTTTCTTTTCGTTTGCTTCTTCCAGGGACATTTAAGATCCATAACGTGTTCCACAAGTCCTTGTTGAAGAGGTTTGTTGAGCCAGTGGTTCCTGCTGCTGTGCCTCCTGACCCTGTTTTGGTTGAGGGCAATCTGGAGTATGTGGTTGAGAAAATATTAGATTCTCGTTTTTTTAGACGGAAACTCCAGTATTTGGTTAAGTGGAGAGGTTATGGTCAGGAAGACAATTCTTGGGTGTTTGCTTCGGACATCCATGCTAGGAGACTCATCCGTGCATATCATAGAACTCATCCTGACCGACCTGGTTGCTCAAATGAGGGTTCGGTGACCCCTCCTCAAGGGGGGGTACTGTTGTGAATGGGCATGAGATGAGTTCTGAGCAGAGGCTCCCTCTGGTGGTTACAAGCGGTACTGGTCTGTTCAGTGAAGATTGTGAGGACTGGGAATCAGGTGTTACTGACTGGTCTTATATAAGGGAGTCACCTTCCCATCAGGGTTGCCGGTGATCAATTGTTCTGGTCTGAATCCTTGATTCCAGTTTCCCTTGTAGCCTGCTGTGTCGTGTCTGCATCTCCTTCTAACAGATAAGACATTTTTTCTTTTTGTTTCTGTGCTTGATTTTTGCATTTTGTTCTGCACTTCTGTGGGGGCCTTCTGGGTCCCCTCAGGGGGCTTTTGACCTCTCAGTTTAGTTCAGCCACTGATGTTTGTACTTTTGCTTTTTCCAGTTTTTTCAGTGGCTGCTGTTTTGATTTTGTTACACCAGAGAGCTAGTTTAGGTGGTAGAGGTCGTGTGATCTCAGGTGTTTTTGAAATTAGTAGAGTTGGTGCTTTCAGGGTTTTTTTGGGATTGCAGTAAGTACCCTTCCTATCCTTTTCTATTTAGTTAGTTTGGGCCCCAAGTTTGCTCATACTATTTTCTGTCTGTGTCAGTATTTCGTCTTGTCTAATTGCCATTTCATGTTTGGGGGCTTGCTATTATCTTTGGGGTTCTGCTCCGGGGCAGATAGCTTTCCTATTTCTATCTTTAGGTGTAGTTAGTTTCTCAGGCTGTGACGAGGCGTCTAGGACTAACGTAGGAACGCTCCACGGCTGCCTCTAGTTGTGGTGGTTAGTCAGGGTACTGCAATCTCATAGATTCCAACTGCTCTGGTGTATTGCCTTTTTGCCTGCACTCCTCAGCTACCGAATCATAACACTTGACTGGAAAAAGTAATAGCGGTCTGCACCATATGAAAAAGAAAATGAATTACTTCAATTGAAGACATCACCGATGAGTCACTGGATTTACCTGCACATATACAATTATACTATTTGCAGAGCTGCTATGTAACTGTCATTGATGATATCATTAGTTTAAGTACAGTGATTTTTGTTAATGATCAGTATAGTGATATTTTTGGTCACTACTCAATATGCTAGTAATATGTGGTCATGGTGATATGTAGCAATATTTGTCCCTTGTAGGAGATGTTATTGGTACATTTATCTTGGTATAGTGGATTTTATTCAATAAGAGAATGTTGGTAATACTCTTACTGTACATTAAAAAGTAATAATATATGGTCATGGAATGTCTGTCTTTATCCTTTGCATTCGCTATTATCGGTATATTGATCGTGGTAGTGTATACTTTGATTAGTAACAACTTGGAGATAACATTTATTTGTTTTTTATGACTGTATTATTTAGAATTATCGCTTACAAAATGATCTTATCGTTTTGTTCTCTGTTTGATTTATATGTTCTAGTCATTATTTTTACAGAGGGTCCTACATGTTTTCATAGTATGTAGAAATGCTTAATGGGCTATATGTACATATGGGCAACATGATGGTGGAGGGCTAGGCCCCACCTGAGAGCATTACCAACACTTGCACCTGGCATGGTATCTATATGAATATTACGTGTTGGGAAAGCGTTTTTATAATATTTTATTAAAAATTATGTTTACAAACATCGAGAGATTGTTTAAATTCTATAATTTACTGCTCTTTGCCTTAGTTACAGTTCAACTCTGTAGTCTGTGGGTATTGGCTGGTTTCCCAGTCAAGGAGCGCACTCTTGCAAACTCTTTGCTATAATGCTTGCAAACGCTGCTTTGAAACTGTTTTGCTCCCTGCACTCCTCCAAAGTTTCAGAGTTTGAAGGGTGAAAGAGGACGCCAGGTTTCTAATTGCCCTGTATTAGGGAAAAAATTCTTTCTCAACTCCATCTAAGCATATCAAACTAGTTCCCCAGATCAAAATCCCATTTACAAAATCTAGTACCCATAGCCCGCAATATTACATTTTTTATAAAAAAAAGGCATCCAGGTCCTCCTTGAGCTTATTGTGAATCAAAGATTACAACATTGTGTGACTAAGTCTTAGTCATCGGGATTCCCCCTCTGCACAGGGTAAATCCCAAGCCTTATCTCCTGCGGTCTCCCATTCTTCTTTGACCACAGTGGAGCCTGAACAGCAAAGACGTCGGTCTCAGCGTCTTGCTCAGACTCGTGCTGTGCGATTTTTGACAGCTGGTTCTCCAGCTACTGCCATAGTAACTAGCAATGGGCAGCGATGATCAGACGTTCTGGTGGCTAAGTCCGGGAATCACTCGACTGAGTATGCTCGTGAGGTGGCAACCTCTCATTGGTGGTCGGTCATCAGCTGCTTAGGTCCTGTGCCAGCTCCAGATTGGCCAGCAAGCAAGGTCCTGTCTGACTGGACTTAGGCGCAGTCTACAAAAGGATCTTTGGGGAGCCGGTCGGCACACTAAGATCACTTGCATTTGTGTTTTGAGTGTTGGTGGAACAGTTACCACCCGATGTGCACATGTTTAGGTCCAGCTTCACGCCAGGTATATTCTGGCTCCTCTGGACAGGAGTTGTACGCACATGTGCTGCTACTTGCACTGCTAGTGTGTTCCTTGTCAAGCAGTGTAGGGTGGGAACTCCCGCTTGAGCTTAGCACCTGCACTGGGTGACAGCGTTACATGTGCAAGTTTCACAAACCGTGTGACAGGGCAGGCTCAATCACCAGCATAGTGGGGGTGAGTTATAGGGACCCCAACTAGCATCATTACTTGCTGTACTCCTGTGACGTCTAACAGGGTACAGCTTAGAGTGCTCTCAGTCTGTGTACTGCTCTATGGAGTAACGGAGTCAGGTGCTTAGCACTCTGTTCACACTGAGTGACGTTTAACTTGGTGTGCTTACGGTGCTTGCTCACAGCTACTCTCTGCAATTTTTTCTAGCTGTGGTTCCTCCATCACCGCACGGTGGACCCCGGGTTGCGATCGCACCTTCTCATAATTTATATTTGGAGCGATCCTCAAACCCTAAAACTAAGTTCCATAATCTCATTGCTCTTCCAATAAAAAAAAATCCATCTGTGATATTGACTAAAATGTTTTCCTCCAGAAATAGGGAATGTATTGTGCCATTTGTTTAAAAAGATCATTGTAGTGAGCACTGCCCGAGTTGTCAATCTTTAGAAGTGCACAAATTCCCCACAAGTATGAAGTTGAGTGTTAGGGGAGCAGTATTCTCTGGAAGACAAATCATGAAAATAACCCTGTCAACGTTCCCTTAATTTTTTTGAGCAGAATATTTTTTCACTTTTATCATAGCTTAGTTCTACTTAATATGCTGTAATACAGTTTTATTTTCAATAAGGAGCTAAACAAATATAGAAAGGTGAATGCCAGTTGGATAAATCTATCAAGCTGATATGACCTTCAGACATCCAAGAAAAAGTTGAAAATGCTAATCATAGTTCAAATAATTTGACATGGCTTATTTACCTTAAAAAGTATATTTTACTGTGTTTTAACCCCTAACTGCATGACAAAATGTATTTAATTCATGTATCAAGTGCTGGCTTATGGCTCAGGAACTGAGACTGGTTCATGAATAGCAGATGGTGGTTGTGTAATACATTTGCTACCTGCCGTATAATGAGCAAATGGAGCTAACTCTGATCGCTTCTATTTAACCCTAGAATGCTTAACAACTTAGATGTCATTGTCAATCACTGATATTAACTAATAAATGACTGCAAAGTAGCTGTGTGCTCAACCAGCTCCTTTCCCCTTAACCAAACGCAATTGCAGACTGTCAATATGTTTATGTGTCAAACAGATTATTTCTAAAGTTTGCCAAGATTGCTGCCATCTTTGCACACATTTGAATCTTCATATAAATCATTTATGACCTTCATATGAGATGAATATTTTTATTGCATTATGCAATCTTTTGGTGTGAACAGCGATTATAGGTTCAAGTCCCCTAGGAGACTAGGAAACTAAGTCAAATATAATAAAATAATGTACTGAAGCATATGTTGTAGCTGTTGTAGACTCAAAGTCAGATTACAGGATCACCAGTGAGGCCAAATTGTGGGACTTGGCCTCACAGTCACAGGCACTCTGAGAAAAGAAATGCACGGTAGTTGTGAGCAAAACAATTTTGTTTAACACCCTGTGAGCTGGATTCGCATACTATTTACAGACAAATGTAGTTCCCACTGGAAATTTCCATCAGCTGCTATGAGATTTTTTAGCTATTATATTTTCCTTAGCAATCTTACATAGTTTGCATTGATATAAATTTGCATTATATTGCATCAAATAAGTATATATGATACAATAGAAAAACAGAACTTATTTATATTTGGTACAACAAACCTTTGTTTGCAATTACAGATGGTACATTTATTCCTGGTAGTATCTTGACACAAGTTTGCACATACTGCGCAGGCGAAATTTTAGCCCACTCCTCCATACAGATCTTTTCCAGATCTTACAGGTTGCAGGGCTGTCACTGGGCAACAATGAATTTAAGCTTCATGCAAAGATTTTTTACTGGGTTCAGGTCTGAAGACTGGCTAGGCCACTCCAGGACCTTGAAATGCTTTCTACAAACCACTTCTTAATTGCTCTGGCTGTGTGTTTTTCCAGTCATTATCATCCTGTAAGACCCAGACATTGCCCATCTTAAATGCTTGCTCTTACTGAGGGTAGGAGATTGGCAAAAATCCCGCGATACGTAACTCGATCCATTCTCCCTTCAATACAGTTCAGTCGTTCTGCTGATGTCTTTGCAGAAAAGCACCGCCAAAGTATGATGTTTTCCCCACCATGCTTCATGGTTGGGAAGGTGTTCTTGAGCTTGTACTTATCCTTATTCTTCCTCCAAACAAGGCGAGTGGAGTTGATAGATACCAAAAAGTTCCTTTTTGGACTCATCTGACCACATGACCTTCTCCCATGCCTCCTCTGGCTCATACGGATGGTCATGGGTTAACTTCAAATGGGCCGAGACATGTGCTGGCATGAGCAGGGGGACCTTGCCTGATCCTGTAGGGTTTTAATCCATGACGGAGTAGTGTGCTACTAACGGTAATGTTTGAGAATGTGGTCCCAGCATTCTTCAGGTAATTGAAAAGTTCCTCCTGTGTAATTCTGGGATGATTCTTAATCTTTCTCTGAATCATCCTTACCCTAGAGGCAAGATTCGGCATGGAGCCCCACACTGAGGAAGGTTAACAGTCATCCTGTGTTTCTTCCATTTTCTAATAATTGTGCCAACAGTTGTTGCCTTGTCATGAAGCTGCTTGCCTATTTTCCAGTAGCCCATCCCAGCATTATGCAAGTCTACAATTTTGTCCCTGTGTCATTCAACAGCTTTTTGGTCTTGGCCATGGTGGAATGGGTTGGAGTGGTATTGTGTGTGTGGACAGGTGTCATTTATACAGGTAATGAGTTCAAACCTTTAATGAGTGCAGAGTAGGAGGGATTCTTAAAGAAAAACAAACAGGTTTGTGAGAGCCAGAATACTTGCTGATTGGAAGGTGGTCAGATACTTATTTAATGCAATAAAATGCAATTCAACTACAGTACAGACTAAAAGTTTGGACACACCTTCTCATTTAAAGATTTTTCTGTATTTTCATGACTATAAAAATTGTACATTCACACTGAAGGCATCAAAACTATGATTTAACACATGTGGAATTATATACTTAACAAAAAAGTGTGAAACAACTGAAAATATGTCTTATATTCTAGGTTCTTCAAAGTTGCCACCTTTTGCTTTGATGACTGCTTTGCACACTATTGGCATTCTCTTGATGAGCTTTCAAGAGGTAGTCACCGGAAATGGTCTTCCAACAATCTTGAAGGAGTTCACAGAGATGCTTAGCACTTGTTAGCCCTTTTGCCTTCACTCTGCGGTCCAGCTCACCCCAAACCATCTCGATTGGGTTCAGGTCTGGTGACTGTGGAGGCCAGGTCATCTGGGGTAGCACCCCATCACTCTCATTCTTGGTCAAATAGCCCTTAAACAGCCTGGAGGTGTGTTTGGGGTCATTGTCCTGTTGAAAAATAAATGATGGTCCAACTAAACGCAAACAGGATGGAATAGCATGCCGCTGCAAGATGCTGTGTTAGCCATGCTGGTTCAGTATGCCTTCAATTTTGAATAAATCCCCAACAGTGTCACCAGCAAAGCACCCCCACACCATCATACCTCCTCCTCCATGCTTCACGGTGGGAACCAGGCATGTATAGTCCATCCGTTCACCTTTTCTGCATCGCACAAAGACACGGTGGTTGGAACCAAAGATCTCAAATTTGGACTCAAAGACCAAAGCACAGATTTCCACTGGTCTAATGTCCATTCCTTGTGTTCTTTAGCCCAAACAAGTTTCTTCTGCTTGTTGCCTGTCCTTAGCAGTGGTTTCCAGCAGCTATTTTACCATTAAGGCCTGCTGCATAAAGTCTCTCCTTAACAGTTGTAGAGATGTGTCTGCTGCTAGAACTCTGTGTGGCATTGACCAGGTCTCTAATTTGAGCTGCTGTATACCTGCGATTTTGAGGCTGGTGATCAGATAACTTATCCTCAGAAGCAGAGGTGAATCTTGGTTCCTTTCCTGGGGCAGTCCTCATGTGAGCCAGTTTCTTTGTAGCACTTGATGGTTTTTGCAACTGCACTTGGGGACACTTTCAAGTTTTCCCAATTTTTGGACTGACTGACCTTCATTTCTTAAAGTAATGATGGCCACTCGTTTTTCTTTACTTAGCTGCTTTTTCTTGCCAATACAAATTCTAAGAATCTATTCGCAGGACTATCAGCTGTGTATCCACCGGACTTCTGCACAATACAACTGATGGTCCCAACCCTATTTATAAGGCAAGAAATCACACTTATTAAACCTGACAGGCACACCTGTGAAGTGAAAAACATTTCGGTGGCTACCTCTTGAAGCTCATCAGAGAATGCCAAGAGTGTGCAAAGCAGTAATCAAAGCAAAAGGTGGCTACTTTGAAGAAACATAGAAATATAGACATAATTCAGTTGTTACACACTTTTTGTTTAGTATGTAATTCCACATGTGTTAATTCATAGTTTTGATGCCTTCAGTGTGAATTTACAATTTCATAGTCATGAAAAACAGAAAATCTTTATATGAGAAGGTGTGTCCAAACTTTTGGTCTGTACTGTATGTAAAATCATAGATGTTATTTTCCGTTTTTATTTTTAGATTCTGTCTCTCACAGTTGAAGTATACTTAAAAATAATAGTCTTCTCTATTCTTTGTACTTGGAAAATCGACAGTGTATCAAAGCTTATTTGTTCTTATATACATTCTATGGATTTGAAACGAAGAAAGCATTAGTTGGAATTACTGCCTTTTTGCTAACCAAAAAGAATTTTAAAAAATGATAAAGAAAAAATGAACATATTTGGGATTGGAACCTCTGTAAGAGACCCATGTATGAAAATATAATAGTAATATATAGAGATGAAGTAATTAATTAAAAATGATAAAAATGCATTATTAATGTAATTCACATTTTGAAATTTTCTTAACATTAATACAGCGAATTGTCAGACAGTGAGCTTCAATTTAGTTGGATTCTTTTCAGGGTGATTTAGGGTTTAAGTAACTAAATGTTATACTCTCTTGTCCTCGGTTCATTATACACTTTTCTTGCA
Source organism: Oophaga sylvatica (assembly GCA_033576555.1). NCBI lineage: Eukaryota > Metazoa > Chordata > Amphibia > Anura > Dendrobatidae > Oophaga > Oophaga sylvatica. The sequence continues at coordinate 304,584,293 of JARQOD010000006.1, forward strand.
ATTCCAGTTCTCTGCTCCCACTCGCCTTTGTTGAGCTGTGGTAGCAAGAAAGGTCAAATATGAGCCCACAGTAGTCTATAATATTTTAACATTTTTTTTAATATCATCTTGGTACTTTTAAAGCAAATCACATTTATTTCAATGTAATCAATTTTGCATGCTGATACAAGCAAATCTGCCCCAAATTATTAATCAATATATTAAATGAGATATAGAAAAATCAAAATGTCAGAAAGGAATTCTTTTGTTCAAAGCACCGCCCACAAAAATAGCAATAAAAAGGCTATTAACCCCTTTACCACTGAGGGTGATTTGCATGTTAATGACCAGGCCAATTTTTACAATTCTGACCACTGTCCATTTATGAGGTTATAACTCTGGAACTCTTCAATGGATATTGGTGATTCTGAGAATGCTTTATTATAATATATTGTACTTTGCGGTAGTGGTAACATTTTTTCTATATAACTTGTGTTTATTTGTGAAAAAAATGGAAATTTGGCGAAAATTTAGAAAATTTCGCAATTTTCAAATTTTTATACCATTAAATCAGAGCGTTATATCAAACAAAATAGTTAATAAATAACATTTCCCACATGTCTACTTTACATCAGCACAATTTTGGAACCAAATTTTTTTTGTTAGGAAGTTATAAGGGTTAAAATTTATACAGTAATTTCTCATTTTTACAGCACCATTTTTTTAGGGACTACATCACATTTGAAGTCCCTTTGAGGGGTCTATATGATAGAAAATACCCAAAAGTGACACCATTCTAAAAACTGTACCCCTCATGATGCTCAAAACCACATTCAAGTATTAATCCTTCAGGTGCTTCACAGGAATTTTTGGAATGTTTAAAAAAAATAAACATTTAACTTTTTTTCACAAGAAATTTACTTCAGATCCAATTTTTTTATTCTAACAAGGGTAACAGGAGAAATTGGACCCCAAAAGTTGTTGTGCAATTTGTCCTGAGTATGCTGAATCCCCACATGTGGGGGTAAACCACTGTTTGGGCGCATGGCAGAGCTCGGAAGGGAAGGAGCACTGTTTGACTTTTTCAACACAGAATTGGCTGGAATTGAGATCAGATGCTATGTCATGTTTGGAGAGCCACTGATGTGCCCAAACAGTGGAAACATCCCAATTCTAACTCCAACCCTAACCCCAACACACCCCTAACCCTAATCATAACCCTAACCACAAACCTAACCCTAACACCAACACACCCCTAACCCTAATACCAAACCTAACACTAATCCCAACCGTAACCATAATCCAAACCCTAACCTCAACTCTAGCCCCAACCCTAACCCTAATTTAACCCCAACCCTAACCCTAACTTTAGCCCCAACCCTTACTTTAGCACCAACCCTAACTTTAGCACCATCCCTAACCTCAACTTTAGCCCTAACTCAAACACTAACCCTAATGGGAAAATGGAAATAAATACTTTTTTTATTTTATTACTTTTCCCTATCTAAGGGGGTGATAATGGATCGTTTGATTTACTATTTATAGTGGGTTTTTATATCAGGTTTTTATGTTTGGCAGCTGTCAGGCACTAAAAGACACTTTTTATTGCAAAAAATAGTTTTTGCATCACCACATTTTGAGAGCTATAATTTTTCCATATTTTGGTCCACAGAATCATGTGAGGTTTTGTTTTTTGCGAGACGAGTTGACGTTTATATTGGTACCATTTTTGGCGCGCATGACATTTTTTGATCACTTTCTATTCTGATTTTTGGGAGACAGAATGAGCAAAAACCAGCAATTCATTAATTTCTTTTGGGGTGGCGTTTACACCATTCTGCGTGTGGTAAAATTGATAAGGCAGTTTTATTCTTCGGCAGTACGATTACAGTGATACCTCATTTATATTTTTTTATGTTTTGGTGCTTTTATATAATAAAAACTTTTTTATAGAAAAAATAATTGTTTTTGCATGACTTTACTCTGACAGCTATAACGTTTATATCTTTTTGCTGATGATGCTGTATAGCGGCTCTTTTTTGTGGGACAAGATGACATTTTCAGCGGAACCATGTTTATTTATATCCATATCCAAGCAGTGTTTTTTGCCTTGTTTTTTTTTTCTTTTTATGGTGTTCACTAAAGGGGTTAACTATTGGACAGTTTTATAGGTTGTGTCATTACGGACGTGGCAATACCAAATATGTGTACTTTTATTGTTTAGATTTTTTTATTGAAAAATTTATTTAGTGATCGAATAAATATTAATTCTTTTATTTTTATTAATTTTAAAATATTTTACAATTGTTTAAAAAAAATGTTTAATTTAATTCTTACTTTTACACTTTGTCCCACTATGGGACAATTATTTTGTTATTTTGTGCAGGCTGATCTCTTCTGTAGCATGCAGATGAAGCAGCATCTGCATGCTACAGAAGCTGTCAGCGCTGCAGTTTCTGTACACTGACCTGTGAGACTTCCTGACATGCACTGTGCATGACAGGAAGTTTCACAGCTCTGGAGACCCAGATGTCTTGAGTCTCCTTAGCAGCGATCGGGACCCCGAATCACGCCACGAGGTCTCCGATCTAAAGGCAGAGGGACTGTCAGCCCCTGGGACGTCTCTAGAACGCTGCAATCATGTTTGACAGCAGTGTTCCGGGGGTGAAAGTGCTGAGAGCGGTCTGTGACTGCTTCTGGCACTTAGTGCCGGGTGTCAGCTGTGAGAATCAGCTGACACCCGGCCTCGATCGACCATGCTCCCCCCGAGAGCACGGCCGATCGCACATGACGTACTATCCCATCCATGGGCAGAAAGGCCAAGGTCACATTGATGGGATAGTACGTCCAATGGCAGGAAGGGGTTAAATAGAATCTATCAGAATGTTTTATATGTGCATGTAGCTTTTTCAAAGACAGTCCAGCAATAACTTAAAATTGCCAGCCTGTACCACCATTAATGAGAAATTAGCATTTTAATATATATGCAAATGAAGCTAAAGGGCTATTTGAGGATTCAGCTCTGTCACTCCAGCTTTATTCCCCTCCCAGCAACACCTCCTCATACTTATATCAAATTTATACCAATAAAAACAATAGTTTACCTTGCAGAAAAATAAGTCCTCATTCACCTTCACCAAAGACAAAAAAGTGGGGAATTATGTTGTAAGAATAATTTTATCATATAATCAATTCCATAAAATCAGAAATTTACTGTGCAGTTTATCAAAGATTTTCATAAGTTACAAGCTGAGTTGAACAAACTGAATATCATAGAATCATAGAATGTTAGCATTGCATGGGACCTCCAGGGTCATTGTGTCCAACCCCCTGCTCAATGTAGGATTCACTAAACCATCTCATATTTTGGCATCTGCTTTATAAATGGTAATTAATATGGAAAGATGTTAAGTTTTGCACCTGGGCACTACAATTCTGATGGGTTCATGTATTCTAGGTTGAGTAGAAGTAGCACAGTAACTTGTGGAGAATGATCAGGTTGTATTTGTAAATTATAGACTTTGTATGCTGTTATTTAGCTTATCAGTGGCTTGTAAAGTCAGCAGGATATTGTCATGTATGAAAAAAGGGACAAGGACATATTATCACCATTTTACAAAGCACTAATGCGACCTCATCTGGAAAGGGCAGTTCAATTCTGGGTGCTAGTTCTTGGAAGCATGCCCTGAAGTGAAGGAAAATTGCAAAGAACTGCTGCAACAAAACAAAAGCAGAAAACATAAAAATAGCCCAATCCTGACAGGGTATTTTGTGGTCTAGACTAAGTATTAATAATTCATATAATACTTCTAATATATGCTGTGAACCTAACAAGGAGCATTTCCATTTTGTTTTTGAGTGTGGATGTATTGAATTATTATTTATATTTGATTGCTAGTTTTATAATATATTATATAGTTATAAGTTTCTTGTTAGGCTGTCTTCACAAACAATTTTTTCTGCTGACGTTTTGTCATTTTTTTGCCATATTGTTTGTAAAACTGGCAGGAGTTATTTTCTCTTGTCATTATTTTCCCCAAAAAAAATATGAAAGCAATACATGTGAACACAGATCACAGGCAGACACAAAGACAACAATTTTATTCATGCCTAATAACTCATTCTTTACTGATGAAAAAGTAACACATGCCTTTCTATCCTTATTTGTAAAAATCCTAGACTATACTGCTATTTAGTGTCTCCAGTGTCTTCTCATTGCGAATGTTAGAAATCATAGCTAATGAAAAAAATACATTAGCTATACCTTTGAAGTTGCTTTTGGCAGTGGACAGGAGAACACCACGGGCATCCTAATCTGTCTGTAGATCTGATGCTGTAATGCATTATATGTTCTGACAATTTTCTATCATAGCAAGTATTAACTTTGTCATCAATATAAACTACAGTTTTCCTGTGGGATCAGATGAGTCCTAACTCCCCATGCCCATTAATGAGATCCTGTGGACTAGCTATCCTACTTAGCCCTTTTCAAAGTCGTTTTTTTTTTTTTTTACTTTCATACTGTTATCTTGTTACCGTCAAGCTACATTTTTCTTGATGGCTCCATTTGTATTCTTTAGGCATATATATGGTAACCCAAACACAAACCTGTTCAACCACATTATAACTAAGTATTCACTAAGCTCTGTAAAAAAAAAGATTTTTCATACCGATGAAGCCAACAAATTACGCAGATGATATGCTACTCTGTATAAAAACTACAATGCACAGATTATGCTGTTTGTGTAGTAAACTGCTCATCATACAAAGTAAATGAGTAGCTACCTGCAAAAATAGCAGGAACACATGACAATAATGGTTTGAATGCTAATAAAATCATTGCTACAATGGAAACCAAGATTTTAATGCTGAAAAAAAATTGGGTGCCAGAATTCACAAATTGTAATTGATGCAATAATACAGTGGCATGTAAAATTTTGGGCACCCCTGGTCAAAATTACTGTTATTGTGAACAGTTAAGCAAGTTGAAGTTGAAATGATCTCAAAAAGTGCTAAATGGTTATCCATTTGTAGAAGTCATTCCCTTTTCAATTTCAGCTTTTTTACAGATGGTGTTATGTTTCCATCAATAATTTGTTGAAATTTCATTGAATTCATTCTTCCATCTACCCGTGATTAGTGTTGAGCGATACGATACTGCAAATATCGGGTATCGGCCGATATTAGCTGTATCGGGCTTTCGATTCCGAGTACCGATATTTTCGTCATATCGGATACCGGAATCGCATTTGTCACTGTCACTGTGAGTGTCCGTCGGTCGGGTCTGTCAGGAGTCAGCGGCATTTACCTGGCAGAAGATCTCCGGCGGTCACGTCCTGGACTGCTTGATGGCCGCCATTATCTTCTCCCTGGCGGTCACATGCAGTTTTTCGCGATAACTGCAGTGACTGCAGGGTAATCCCGGCCGTAAACCAGTCCGATGACGTCACCGCCGGGAAGCAGGTAATCAGCTGTGCTGCGCCGGGATGACAGGCTCTGCCTGTCATTCTGATGTAGCAGAGCTGGATCGTCGTGGGACACTCGTTACTATGGACTGCGTCGGACAGGTGGTATACTGCTGTTTTTTTTTTTCATTTTTTTACAGGAGATCGATGGCGTCGCAGGATGAGACTGTAATAAAAGTAATGAAAACTGTGTTGTTTTTTTAATTAAATTAAAAAACTTTTTTATGAACATTCACCCGTCCGGGTACATCAACAATTTAACTATTTACATACAGGGACCCTGTCCGGGTTATTTATAATTCTTTGGCAGGGGTGTTCCAGGTACCACCTGGTACTCTTCTGATGCTTGCCAAACATCCGAGACACCAAGGACCACCAGGACCTGATGACGTCGTGTGGCCTGTACAGTCAAGTCGTGACCCGCTATCTGTGTCTGTGTGGCCACCTCTTTCATCTCCCTCCGGGTCTGGAGCCCTATGTCCCGGACTGAACGAACCCCAGGGGGCCTAACAGGCGCCGGGTACGGGCCAGCTATAGTTATCATGTCCATAGCTGGGGCTGCTGAGGAGACCACTGAGGGAGGCTGGGGAGATTTACGGCGTGGGGTGGGCACTTGTGCAGAGGCCTGGATGTGGGAGGCTGAAGGCTCCGAGGGTCTCACAGGTTCCTGACACTCTGGGGAGTAGGGTCGCACCTGGTAACATTTAGGGTGTACCATCCATTGTAACCCCAGTGTCGGGTGTAAGTCACCAAGTCTCCTGGCAACAGGTCCCTCCCCGGGTGTCCTTCTGGGAGGTGAGTCTCCACGTCCCGCCGGGTCACAAACACTTCTAAATAAAGTCCAGGCTCCTGGATGAAGCCCCAACCACCTTTCAATTTAAAGCTCCGTACTGCACCCTTACCCCGCGGCTCCCACAGGGTTCCTTTATCTTTTCTCATCCGGTCCTTATCTGCCCGGTCCTTCTCCATGTTACGTTGCTGAAGCTTTTGGATTCTCGCTGCTCCCTTTGTCCTCTGCTTCCCGCTCCCAACGTCTCCACTCTTCCTCCTGACGCCGGTTGTAATTCTCCTCCACCAGCATCTCCATGTCTCCACCATCAAACTGCAGCTTACGATGTCCGGTTTGCGGCAGCTCTCCTGGCGCCCCCCAGTCCTGGCGGCGCTCACCTGCGGAGGAAGCAGCCGGCTCTGGAACAGATGACAGTCGGGGCTCCGGTACAGACAGGTAGACCTCTGGTGCCTGCGCGGCCTCCTCCATGAGGACGGGTGTCGCTTCTTCTGTCTCAGCGACGGGGGCAGACAGCGGGATCTGGGGTGCTGCCGGTGCAGAGTTTTTTGCAGGAACGGGTGCCTCCACTGCGACAACGTCAACCGGATCACATTGCAAGGGCTGGGATGCCCGCACGGACTCCTCTACTAGAACGGGTGCCTCACCTTCCGGTACAGACACTTCAGGTAAGAGGGATTGGCGCCGCTCCAAGTTTAGTTTTAGGGCACGCCAGCTGGCTTCCATCCTGGCGACCTCCTCCCGGTGCCGGGCCAGGCCTCTTAGGGTATCCTCCGCTTCTTGCAGCGTAGGAGGGTTTCCAGGCCGGGTGCCCAACGGTGGTTCCGTGGCGATCGGGTCGCTTCCGTGGGGGGAGAGCTCTGACTGCTCCATCCCTTCACACTTCTGCTCGTGTCCATTAGCCATCTCTGCCAAGTCACATGTGTCATTAGCATCTGGAGAGGGCCCCTCTTTTGTAGTGAGGCGGGACCTTCGTGTTAGTTTCCGCACACTGAGGAGGATGAGGAGGCGGAACTCAAGAGCTGTGGGGCACGATCTTACATTGCAGTAACATTTAGAGTGGTCGGCCATCGTTTTCGCGCCACTGAGTGAGTGTACACCCACGAAGAGCACGCCCTTTTCTTCACCAGTGCCTCGTCGTGACGCAGATATGGCTGAAAAATGGCAAATACATTCTCTGATGATTTTAGCAATTCTCAAGCACAAAACCAGTTCAATTCAGGCACACAGGACTCGCTTATAGCGAGCTACAGAATCCTGTTCGTGATGCCCAAGTTGAGTCGCACAGAGCCAGAGGTTTTGGGGGTACTCGGCACCGAGCCTGTCGACTTCTATGGGGTATGTCACGGCTTTACCCGGCAATTGAATCAGAGTCTATTTTACTATGTAGAAGTGTATAAACTATAAATATATGTATATATATATGTCACAATGACATGTATATATATATATATATATATATATATATATATATATATGTATTCTATGTGTGTATATTTGTGTTTACAACGAAAGAAAGGGTTTTTTTGTTGCGATATTTTGTTCCCATAGACTTACATGGGACTTCCGGTATCAGAATCGGATATCGACGATATTTAGTGATATCGGCGATACTATTCCGATACGATATTTTTAGATATCGAGCAGTATCGCTCAACACTACCCGTGATATGTCCCTCATGTCATTGGCTGCAACACAACCCCAAAGCATGTTTGATCCACCCTCATGCTTAATGGTTTGCGAGATGTTCTTTTCATGAAACTCCAAAGAGTTCTATTTTAAACTCATCGGTCCACAGGACTTGTTTCCAAAATGCATCAAGCTTGTTTAGATGCTCTTTTGCATACTTCTGATGCTGAATTTTATGGTGTTCATCTGATGACTTTTCCATGAAGGCCATCTTTGTGTACACTCACTGACAGAAGTTACGTCGCTTATCCATGTTATGTAAATAAAAGCTTAAAACCTGGCGTTAAATTAATCCATTGGTTGTATAAATTACTCTTTTGAAAGCTGAAACCCTCCGAAATGTGGTTTAGATCAAGAAAATGAATTGGCATCAATGCAGAAATATTGATCATTTAATGGACACAGAATGGTCAGATTTTGGCAAGACAAAAGTTTTGTCGCCCACAGAAAGTAATGTGATATTCAAACAAATAATTAACTTAAAATACAAATATATGTTGCATAACATTGGTGAATGAAGTTGTGGTGCTATTAGAGTCATATTTAATATTTTGTGTGACTTCCATGAGCTTGAAGGACTGCATCCATGCGGTTTAACAATGATTTATACAATTTATTAATGAAGTCATCAGGAATAGCAAAGAATGCAGTCTTACATGCCTCCCAGAGTTCATCTAGATTCTTTGGTTTTGTCTTCCAAGCTTCCTCTTTCATCCTACCCCAAACATGCTCAATAATGTTCATGTCTGGTGACTGGGCTGGCCAGTCCTTGAGCACCTTGATCTTTTTTGCCTGGAGGAACTTTGCTGTAGAGATGGATGTATGAGATGGAGCACCATCCTGCTGCAGAATTTGACCCCTTTTATGATTTGGAATATAAGAGGTAGCTAATACTTTTTGATATTTTAGGCTATTGATATTGCCTTCCACCTTGGAAATGTTTCACACACCCCCATACTGAATATAACCCCAGACCATGATCTTTCCACCGCCAAATTTAACTGTTTTCTGGGTGTATTTTGGATCCATACAGGCTCCAGTAGGTCTCCTGCAGCATTTGCGGCAGCTGTGGTGTAATTCTACTGAAGATTCATCAGAGAATTACACCTTCTGCCACTTTTCCAGCGTGCATCCGTTTTGCAGGCTGTGGGACTTTGCAAATGCCACACAGTATTTTTTTGCCTTTTATTTAGCGCTGGCTTTTGGGCACTGATTCAATCATGGAGGCCATTTTGAGACAGAATCCTACAAACTGTTCTAGTTGACAGAGGGACTTGAGGTGACCAGGCCTGTTGGAGATCTGCTGCAGTGGAAGAGGGGCTTGCTTTGAATTTTCTAACCAATAAACGTTCCTCTTGAGCAGTTGTCTTGCGGGGTCTGCCGGATCTGGGCTTGTAAAACACATCTCCAGTCTCTTCAGATCTTTTTTTAATCCTGTGTACTTGACGCTGAGACACATTAAAGGTGCCAGCCACCTCTGCAGTGGATGTGGTCTTCAGCCACTTGATAATCCAGGCTTTGGTCGCAGGGTGGATTTTGGCATGTTGTCAGAGCTCAAGTTGCAGTTCAAGTGAAGGTCTGGGGTGCTGAGTTTCTTTTTATACACACCCACTAATTAACCAATCATTTACTGAGCACAGGTGAGGATGTAAAATAGGATTGGGTGCATTATATGACCAGGCAACAAAACTTTTGTCTTGCCAAAATCTGACCATTCTCTGTCCATTAAATGATCAATGTTTCTGCATTGATGCCAGTTTATTCTCTTAACCAAAACCACATTTCGGAGGGTTTCAGCTCTCAAAAGAATAATTTTAACAACCAATGGATGAATTTAACATCAGGTTATAAGTTTTATTTACATAACATGGATAAGCGACATAACTTATGTCAGGGAGTGTAGGTGTGTCTGAATAGTAGAATAATGTATCACAACTTCAGAGTGTGCTAAATCTTTGTAAAGGTATTTTGCAGTCAAGCGGAGGTTTTGATTTGCCTCTTCAGTAGTGTTGAGCGATACGATACTGCAAATATCGGGTATCGGCCGATATTGGCTGTATCGGAATTCCGATTCCGAGTTCCGATATTTTCGTCATATCGGATACCGGAATCGGAATGTCACTGTCACTGTCAGTGTCCGTCGGTCGGGTCTGTCAGGAGTCAGCGGCACTTACTCGGCAGAAGATCTCCGGCGGTCACATCCCGGACTGCTTAATGGCCGCCATCCTCTTCTCCCCGGCGGTCACATGCAGTATCTCGCGATAACTGCAGTGACTGCTGGGTAATCGCGGCCGTAAAGCAGTCCGATGAGTCACCGCCGGGGAAGCTGGTAAGCAGCTGTGCTGCGCCGGGATGTCAGGCTCTGCCTGTCATTCCGGTGTAGCAGAGCTGGATCGTCGTGGGACAATCGTTACTATGGACTGCGTCGGACAGGTGGTATACTGTTGGTTTGTTTTTTTTATTTTTTTACAGGAGATCGATGGCGTCGCAGGAATGAGAGAGTAATAAAAAAAATGAAAACTGTGTTGTCTCTTTTATTTCATTAAAAGACTTTTTTCTTGCTGTGTCTTTTTTTACACATTTAATAACTTTGGGATTAATAATGGATCGGTGTCTTATTGACACCTCTCCATTATTAACCGGGCTTATTGTCACCGTGCAATCAACGGTGACATTAACCCTTATTACCCCGCTTGCCACCCCTACAGGGCAAGTGGGAAGAGCCGGGTAAAGTGCCACAATTGGCACATCTTTTGATGCGCCAAATGTGGGGCTGCTGTAGCCTGGTATTATCAGGCTGTTGAGGGCCAAAATCCATGGGCCTTGACAGTCTTTTAATACCAGGCCGCAGCAGTCTGCATTTTACTTGGCTGGTTAACAAAAATAGGGGGGATCCCACGCCGTTTTTTTTTCGAGGGGATCCCCTATTTTTGTTAACCAGCCAAGCTAAGCAGACTGCTGTGGCCTGGTATTATCAGGCTTGCAAGGTCCATGGATATTGTATCCTTACCAGCCTGAAAAACCAGGCCTCAGCGGTCTGCTTCATCTGGCTGGTTAACAAAAATAGGGGGGACCCCACGCTAATTTTTTTCGAGGGGATCCCCTATTTTTGTTAATCCAGCCAAGATATGCAGACTGCTGTGGCCTGGTATTATCAGGCTGGCAAGGTCCATGGATCTTGGCTCCTTAACAGGCTGAAAATCCAGGCCTCAGCGGTCTGCTTCATCTGGCTGGTTAACAAAAATAGGGGGGACCCCACGCCATTTTTTTTCGAAGGGAACCCCTATTTTTGTTAATCAGTTCCCTCTGACGTCACTGATGGTGTCCCTGGCTGACCTGAAGTGAAAGTGGAAAGCAATCAATTAAGCTTTCCACTTCCTCTCCTGTCAGCCAGGAGAGGAGCTCATTCATTTGGGGGTTTACTGTGAGGCTGCAGCATTAGCTGCGGTCCCTGCAGTAAACATTAACCCTTTCTGAAGGATTACACCGTGGGACCTGATTGTACATCGGATTGGTAAGAATAATTTTGCTTTATTATTTTATTTTTATTACAGGAAATGGTTTTAGCAGGTAAATAAAATATGGTCAAAAACTGTGTGATTATTTCATTAAACTTCTTTTTTATTAAAGTGTGTGTGTTTGATTTTTCTTTCATACAATAGGATTAATAATTGATAGTTGTCTAATTGACAGCTCTCAATTATTAACCTGTCTTAAAGTGACCTTTCAATTGCAAGGTCATTTTAACCCCTTATTAACCCATTCGCCACCGCTACAGGGCAATGGGAATAGACGGGCAAAGTGCCAGAAAGGGCAAATCTAATTAGAGATTTGCCCTTTCTGGGGTGTCTGGGGGCAGATGTTAGTAGCCGGGGGGGGCCAAAAATAATGGTCCCTCTCTGGGCTATTATTATCTGCCCCCACTCACTGGCTTTGTCTGTCTGGTTGCGAAAATAGGGCGGGAGCCCACGCATTTTTTTTTCAGCAATTTTACACCTCATATATATATATACATGTCATTGAGTTTGTGACACAAATATATATATATATATATTATATAATTTATAGTTCATACACTTCTACATAGTATAATAGCCGCTAATTCAATTGCCGCTTTTGTGAAAATGCAGAACCCGACATGAAATGACACTTGGTTTACATAGAGTTAACCATGTCTTTTCATGTACTTTGATAACTGATTTGCACAAACAATTACAGGAGTGTAAGTGTGCAAAATTTCACACCTGTAGGGGTTAATTAAAGGTGTAAATTCGTAGCAAAAAAGTCCTTTTTTTTACAACGAATTTACACCTTTAATTAACCCCTACAGGTGTGAAATTTTGCACACATAGACTGATGTAATTGTTGTGCAAATCAGATAGCAAACGACATGAAAAGACATGGTTAACCCTATGTACACCAAGTGTCATTTCATGTCGGGTGCTTCTGTCTTTTCACTGAAGCCGGCTTTACCCGGCAATTGAATCAGAGGATATTTTACTATGTAGAAGTGTATAAACTATACATATATGTATATATATATGTCACAATGACATGTATATATATATATATATATATATGTATTCTATGTGTGTATATTTAGTGTTTACAAGGAAAGAATGGGGTTTTTTTAGTTCCGATATTTTGTTCCCATAGACTTACATGGGACTTCCGGTATCGGTATCGGGTATCGCCGATATTTTAATGGTATCGGCGATACCATTCCGATTCCGATACTTAGGGATATCGGAAAGTATCGCTCAACTCTACTCTTCAGCAATCCTATTAGCAGCTTTTACTCATATGTTGCTTCGTCTTCCAGACCTTATCTTGACCTCTACTGTTCCTGTTAACTGCCATTTCTTAATTACATTTTGAACTAAGGAAAAGGCAACTTGAAAACACTTTGCTATCTTCTTATAGCTTTCTCCTGCTTGGTGGTCCTCCATCATTGTCATTTTCAGAGTGCTATGCAGCTAATTAGAAGAACTAATGGCTGCTGTTTTTGGCACAAGGCTAGAGGAGGTTGGGTGTTTAGAAAAATCAGGGAAATTTGCACCACTTGGCATTTCCTAACAATGATAGTGAACAAGCCATAACCCTAACAGGCTAACCAAGGTCTGAAACCTTGGTCAAAGTTATCTGAGCACACATCTCCAAAGGTGTCCAAACTTTTGCATTGGTCCATTTTCCTTTTTGTAATTTTTAAAATGTAAAAGATTTAAAAAAATCCTAAAATACAAATGAAATGTGTAATCTTTAACTGTACTCCTTTTAGAGATCATTTCATCTTCAAGGTGCCCAAATTATACATGCCACTGAAACTCCATGTATGCAGATGGAAAATGATTTATTATAAAAGATCCAGAATTGTCTTTCAGGCAGATTCTTTTAAATTCGTGAACAGATACAATTCTAAGTAAATTTAGACCAACTCAATAGTGCCCTGATTGCTTTGAAGAGCCTTTTATTCTGCTCTCATGCCTCCTTAGATCTTAGAACAAATTAACTAAGGGGAGGAAAAGAGTTATAAAAAAATGACAGTATAGTGACTTATCCTAGGCCCTCACCTGACTATTTATTATCAATGATAACGATATTAGCTGCTCCAGCATTGGTGTCAGAAGAATCCAAGACCCTCACAGATGACAAAAAGACTTCCAAATAAGGAGTAAGGTTAAGGCGAGTGCTTAGGACAAGTGAACATAATGCGCTTTGTTGTTTACCCCTTCTCTGCTCACTAAATAATCCAGCAAAATGGCAATTGACTGGCTTCCAATATAAAACATTTTCTGGACATTTGTAATAAATTAAATTTGCTTAAATCTAGTTATTGAACTTTTGAAAGTATTCCAATATGTGATATGATTTGCAACTTCATTAACATATATATATAGTTTTAATTTTATCATTTAATTAAAATATTAGCATATTTTGTCAATATTGGGTAAAACATGACATATATATTTCTTTACCAGAAACTCTCTGTACTACCTATGACAAAGTGAAATGCATTTTATACATTTCCAAGCATTATACTTTTCTTTTTACACTGCATATTGGCTTTATCCAGACATATTTATGCTGGTCAGATAAGAAAAAGTTTGCATTAGATTATAGCTTAAAGAAAGTGGAGTTTTTGATGCATTTTACTGTCTACTTATAGCCTGAATGTGAATATTTCTCAGCTAATAAGACTGCCACAAGTTTATTTTGAGTATGTTGCAGAGTTGTATGACTTTCTCTTAAAATTGATTGACACCAAATAAAACTGCTATTACAATTGAAATATGGCTTGTTAGTAGTGTTGAGCGATACGATACTGCAAATATCGGGTATCGGCCGATATTAGCTGTATCGGACTTTCGATTCCGAGTTCCGATATTGTCGTCTTATCGGATACCGGAATCGGAATTGTCACTGTCACTGTCAGTGTCCGTCGGTCGGGTCTGTCAGGAGTCAGCGGCACTTACCTGGCAGAAGATCTCCGGCGGTCACGGCCTGGACTGCTTGATGGCCGCCATCATCTTTCCCCGGCGGTCACATGCAGTTTCTCGCGATAACTGCAGTGACTGCTGGGTAATCCCGGCCGTAAAGCAGTCAGTCCGATGACGTCACCGCCGGGGAAGCAGGTAATCAGCTGTGCTGCGTCGCGATGACAGGCTCTGCCTGACATTCCGATGTAGCAGAGCTGGATCGTCGTGGGACATTCGTTACTATGGACTGCGTCGGACAGGTGGTATACTGTTGGTTTGTTTTTTTCCTTTTTTTACAGGAGATCGATGGCGTCGCAGGAATGAGAGAGTAATAAAAGAAATGAAAAATGTGTTGTCTCTTATTTCATTAAAAGACTTTTTTCTTGCTTGTCTTTTTTTTTATACATTTAAAAACTTTGGGATTAATAATGGATCGGTGTCTTATTGACGCCTATCCATTATTAACCGGGCTTATTGTCACCGTGCAATCAACGGTGACATTAACCCCTTATTACCCCACTTGCCACCGCTACAGGGCAGTGGGAAGAGCCGGGTAAAGTGCCACAATTGGCACATCTTTTGATGCGCCAAATGTGGGGCTGCTGTAGCCTGGTATTATCAGGCTGTTGAGGGCCAAAATCCATGGGCCTTGACAGTCTTTTAATACCAGGCCGCAGCAGTCTGCATTTTACTTGGCTGGTTAACAAAATAGGGGGACCCCTACGCAGTTTTTTTTTCGAGGGGATCCCCTATTTTTGTTAACCAGCCAAGCTAAGACTGCTGTGGCCTGGTATTAGCAGGCTGGCAAGGTCCATGGATATTGGATCCTTACCAGCCTGAAAAACCAGGCCTCAGCAGTCTGCTTCATCTGGCTGGTTAACAAAAATAGGGGGGACACCACGCCAATTTTTTTTCGAGGGGATCCCCTATTTTGTTAACCAGCCAAGATATGCAGACTGCTGTGGCCTGGTATTATCAGGCTGGCAAGGTCCATGGATCTTGGCTCCTTACCAGCCTGAAAAACCAGGCCTCAGCAGTCTGCTTCATCTGGCTGGTTAACAAAAATAGGGGGGACCCCACGCCAATTTTTTTTCGAGGGGATCCCCTATTTTTGTTAACCAGCCAAGATATGCAGACTGCTGTGGCCTGGTATTATCAGGCTGGCAAGGTCCATGGAACTTGGCTCCTTAACAGCCTGAAAAACCAGGCCTCAGCAGTCTGCTTCATCTGGCTGGTTAACAAAAATAGGGGGGACCCCACGCCACATTTTTTTCGAGGGGATCCCCTATTTTTGTTAACCAGCCAAGATATGCAGACTGCTGTGGCCTGGTATTATCAGGCTGGCAAGGTCCATGGATCTTGGCTCCTTACCAGCCTGAAAAACCAGGCCTCAGCAGTCTGCTTCATCTGGCTGGTTAACAAAAATAGGGGGGACCCCACGCCAAATTTTTTTGACGGGATCCCCTATTTTTGTTAACCAGCAAAGATAAGCAGACTGCTGTGGCCTGGTATTATCAGGCTGGCAAGCAGGGTCGGACTGAGCCACCGGAGAAACCTCCGGTGGGCCCCAGCTCCTGCGTGGTGGGCCCTGATTTGAAAGGATAGGTCGCGGGGCAGAGGGGGGTGTGGCCCCGGGCCCCGCGCTCTGAGGGGGCCCACCTGGAGCTACGCTACAGTAACTGTATCGGCGTGCTGTGCACGCCGATACAGTTACATTCTGCGGCAGAGCAGGGAGAATCGATCTTCCTGCTCTGCCGCCCAGAAGCTATGGGGCCTGAACAGGCGTTGGGGGGCCGGTGCCAGCAGTGGGCCCCCCACCCGTCATCGGAGGGTCAGCTGTATCGGCATCCAGCCGATACAGCTGACCGCATAGAGAGAGAAGGAGCGAGCGCTCCTTCTCTCCCATAATCCCCCTCTCAGCGTCTGACAGCGGGCGCGATGACATCACCTGCCGGCGCCCGCTGTCAGACGCTGAGAGGGAGAACAGTGAGCAGCACAGGAGCCGGGAGGTGAGTATTGTTTTTTTTTTTAATGGGGGTGCATTATACTACAGAGGCTGTATATGGGGGGTGCATTATACACAGAGGCTGTATATGGGGCTGCATTATACTACAGAGGCTCCATATTGGGGTGCATTATACTACAGAGACTCCCTATGGGGATGCATTATACTACAGAGGCTGCCTATGGGGGTGCATTATAATATAGCGGCTGCCTATGGTGGTGCATTATATTATAGACTCTGCCTATGGGGGTTTATTATAATATAGAGGCTGCCTATGGGGGTGCATTATACTATATTGAGGACTATCTGGTGTATTATGCTGTATGGATGCTATCTAGGGGCCATCATACAGTGTTGGACCCATTAAATAGTTTGGGGACATTAAGGGGTCAGTATATATCCAGTGAGGGGCATTATTCTGTGTATAGGGGAGATGTACAGGGGGAGACTTGGGACATTATTAAATGTAAAGTGGACACTTATTGTTATAGGGGAACTCGGGTTACTGTGACTGTCAAAGGGGCACACAGGGCATTATTACAGTCTAGGGGACAAAATGTGGACACTGTTTTCTAGGGCACTTGCACCCGGCATTACTATATTCTAGAGGGGTGCTTTAAAATTTAGAGGTCACACAGAACCACACAGCAGGTGCAGTAATAGGGACACATACGGCAGCAGCAGCAGCTCAGTATTGGGGTATCACGTGCAGTAATAGGGACACATACGGCAGCAGCGGCTCAGTATTGGCGTATCAGGTGCAGTAATAGGGACACATACGGCAGCAGCGGCTCAGTATTGGGGTATCAGGTGCAGTAATAGGGACACATATGGCAGCAGCGGATCAGTATTGGGGTATCAGGTGCAGAAATAGGGACACATATGGCAGCAGCGGCTCAGTATTGGGGTATCAGCAGGATGAGGAGTTTGTGCAGGTTGAGAATAGTCCAATTGGTGACCAAGACAGTGCTAAAAATATGAGAAGTGAAATGTGTCTTTGTTGTAATCTCTACAGTCGAGTCCTGGCTGGAGAAGTCGTCATGTCGGTCTGGGCCAGATGGAAAAGAAATGAAAAGTGAACAATTCCATTAGAAAGAACATCAGCGGTAAGTCATTATCTGTACCTGTGCTGTAATCTATTATATGTTCTGTAGGACTGGTATTATTTACCACACACCATATGGCGGTAATATCAATATTGGTCTTTTTATATATAGATTATTTTTGGCAACAGCGCGGTCATTTGCTGAGGTTCTCTGATTAGGGGCCCACTCAGAAGTTTCGCCCCCACTAAACCAAAACCCTAGCTACGCCTCTGGCTCTCTCTCTAGTCTTTCTTTCTCTCTCTAGTCTTTCTCGCTCTCTGTTCTTTCTTTCTCGCTCTCTGTTCTTTTTTCTCTCTGTTCTTTCTTTCTCTCTCTCTTTTCTTTCTTTCCTCTCTTTCTTTCTCTGTTTGTTCTTTCTCTCTCGCTGCTCTTTCTTTCTTTTCCTCAGTACCAGCCACTGTGCCCTCATTACCAGTCAGTGTGATCAGCAGTGCTAAATGGGTACGCTTGGGGCGAGGATATGGGTGTGATTAGCTGTTAAATGGGTGTGGTCGGGGCGTGGCCTAAAATTTGCAGCGACGCCCTACGCGCGCCGCAGCCTTTAACCCTCTTTCCTGTCTTCAAAATTTGGGAGGTATGCTGTTTGACCTCACTACAACTTCTGGCGATGCTCCTGATGAGCGCGACGGATGGTCTCCTGAGGGATCTCCTCCCACACCTGGACTAAAGCATCCACCAACTCCTGGACAGTCTGTGGTGCAACGTGGCATGGCCTAAAATTCGCTGCAGCAGGCACAGCGTGCCACAGCCTTTGTCCCTCTTTCCCTTCTTCAAAGGTTGGGAAGTATGATGGTGGGCCCCAAGAATATTTTTTCTCTGGTGGGCCCAAGGTACTCCAGTCCGACGCTGCTGGCAAGGTCCATGGATATTGGCTCTTTAACAGCCTTAAATACCATGCCTCAGCAGCAGGGGCGTACATAGAAATCATGGGGCCCCATAGCAAAAGTCTGAATGGGACCCCCCCCAAAAAAAAAACCCAGAGCCATTGTAAATGTAAAGTGCCAGCACAGTGAGGGGACACATTAAACAAAAAAATGTATTATGCCCCCATAGATTGTGCCCCCATAGATGCTCCATAGTATAGGCCCTTATGCTGCCGCAGCTGCTGCAACCAAAAAAAAAAAAAAAAGACATACTCACCTTTCATCGCTGGGGGCCAGGTGCCGGTGTCATGAGCAGGGGGTGACACCAGATGCCGATGTCACCACTCGCTCAGGGCCCCGGCACCTGAGATATTTACCTGTCCTCTCTCCACTGCTGAGTGCCGCTGTCTTCGGGGTCCTCCAGCAGTGAATGATCAGGCAGAGGGCGCGGCGCGCACTAACGACGTCATTGCGCCTCTGACCTGAACATTGCAGCAAGAGGACGCGAGCAACGGTGGAACGGGACAGGTAAATATCCCTTATACTCACCCTTCCGCCGGCGCGGTCTGTGCAGTCCCTGCTCTTCTCCCACGGTCTCCGCCGCCAGTGTTCAGCGGTCACGCGGGGCAGCTCATTAAAGTCATGAATATGTGCGTATTCATGACTGTAATGAGCGGTACCACCTGACCGCTGAACACAGGCGTCGGAGACCGTGGGAGAAGAGCAGGGGCTGCAGAGACCGCACCAGGAGGGGTGAGTATATAGAAGAGCTGCGCTCCCCTCCCCCGCCGACCCCTGGTAGTACTGTGTCAGCACAGCTACCCGACCGTCGAGGGCCCCCTCACCTGTCCGGGCCCCATAACAGCTGCTTGGTCTGCTTCATTCACGGTACGCCACTGCTCAGCAGTCTGCTTCATCAGGCTGGTTAACAAAAATAGGGGGGACCCGACGCCATTTTTTTTTCGAAGGGAACCCCTATTTTTGTTAATCAGTTCCCTCTGACGTCACTGATTGTGTCCCTGGCTGACCTGAAGTGAAAGTGGAAAGCAATCAATTAAGCTTTCCACTTCCTCTCCTGTCAGCCAGGAGAGGAACTCATTCATTTGGGGGTTTACTGTGAGGCTGCAGCATTAGCTGCGGTCCCTGCAGTAAACATTAACCCTTTCTGAAGGATTACACCGTGGGACCTGACTGTTATGTTACGGTAGCTGAGGAGTGCAGGTAAAAAAGGCAATACACCAGAGCAGTTGGAATCTATGAGATTGCAGTACCCTGACTAACCACCGCAACTAGAGGCAGCCGTGGAGCGTTCCTACGTTGGTCCTAGACGCCTCGTCACAGCCTGAGAAACTAACTACACCTAAAGATAGAAATAGGAAAGCTATCTGCCCCGTAGCAGAACCCCAAAGATAATAGAAAGCCCCCAAACATGTAATGGCGGTTAGACAAGAGGAAATACTGACACAGAAAGAAAATAGTATGAGCAAACGCTGGGGCCCAAACTATCTAAATAGAAAAGGACAGGAAGGGTACTTACTGCAATCCCAGAAAACCCTGAAAAACACCAACTCTACTAATTTCAAAATCACCTGAGATCACACGACCTCTACCACCTAAATTAGTTCTCTGGTGTAACAAAAACAGCAGCCACTGAAAAAACTGGAAAAAGCAAAAGTACAAAACACAGTGGCTGAACTAAACTGAGAGGGCAAAAGCCCCCGGAGGGGACCCAGAAGGCCCCCACAGAAGTGCAGGACCAAATGCAAAAATATAGCAAAAACACAAAATAAGAAATTGTCTTATCTGATAGCAGGAGATGCAGACACGACACAGCAGGCTACAAGGGAAACTGGAAAGAAGGATTCAGACCAGAACAATTGATCACCGGCAACCCTGATGAGAAAATGATTCCCTTAAATAAGACCAATCAGTAACACCTGATTCCCAGTCCTCACAATCCTCACTAGTACGGCTTGTAACCACCAGAGGGAGCCTCTGCTCAGAACTCATCTCAAACCCATTCACAACAGTACACCCCCCTTGAGGAGGGGTCACCGAACCCTCATTTGAGCAACCAGGTCGGTCAGGATGAGTTCTATGATACGCACGGATAAGTCTCCTAGCATGGATGTCCGAAGCAAACACCCAAGAATTATCTTCCTGACCATAACCTCTCCATTTAACCAAATACTGGAGTCTTCGTCTAGAAAAACGAGAATCCAATATTTTCTAAACCACATACTCCAGATTGCCCTCAACCAAAACAGGGTCAGGAGGCACAGCAGCAGGAACCACTGGCTCAACAAACCTCTTCAACAAGGACTTGTGGAACACGTTATGGATCTTAAATGTCCCTGGAAGAAGCAAACGAAAAGAAACAGGATTAATAATCTCCATGATCTTATAAGGTCCAATGAACCTAGGCTTAAATTTAGGAGATGCTACTCTCATAGGAATATTCTTTGAGGACAACCAGACCAAGTCCCCCACTTTAAACCGAGGACCATCAGTCCTATGCCGGTTAGCAAACCGCTGGGCCTTCTCCTGAGAGAGGGACAACCTCTCCACTACCTGGTCCCAAATCTGCTGCATACGCTGAACAACAGAGTCAACACCTGGACAGACAGAAGCCTCCGTCTGTCCTGAAGAAAATCGAGGGTGAAACCCAGAATTACAGAAAAACGGAGACATCAAAGTGGCAGAGCTAGCCCTATTATTAAGAGCAAACTCAGCCAAAGGCAAAAAAGAGACCCAGTCATCCTGATCAGCAGACACAAAGCATCTTAGATAAGTCTCCAATGTCTGGTTTGTTCTCTCAGTTTGACCATTGGTCTGAGGATGAAATGCCGAGGAGAAAGACAATTGAACACCCAGTTTAGAACAAAAAGTCCTCCAAAATCTGGAAACAAACTGGACTCCTCTGTCAGACACAATGTTCTCAGGAATGCCGTGTAAACGAACCACGTGCTGAAGGAACAACGGCACCAATTCAGAGGAGGAAGGAAACTTAGGTAATGGCACAAGATGTATCATTTTGGAAAACCTATCACAAATTACCCAGATGGTGGTCATTCTCTGAGAAACAGGAAGATCGGAAATGAAATCCATAGAGATATGGGTCCATGGTCTCTTGGGCACAGGCAATGGCATCAACAAACCACTAGAGCGAGAGCAAGGCTTGGAGCGAGAGCAAGTCCCGCAGGACTGCACAAATTCCCTGACATCGCGAGACAAGGTAGGCCACCAAAAGGACCGACTAACCAAGTCTCTGGTACCAAAAATTCCGGGATGCCCAGCCAATGCGGAACAATGAATCTCAGACATCACACTCTTTTTCCATTGGTCCGGGACAAACAATTTTCCAACAGGGCAGCGCTCGGGCCTATCCTCCTGACACCCCTCCAGAGCAAGTCTCAAATTGGGCGAGATGGCGGAAAGAACTACACCCTCCTTCAAAATAACAGAGGGATCAGATAGCTCAGGAGAGTCCGCAAGGAAACTCCTCGAGAGAGCATCCGCCTTAACATTCTTAGTGCCAGGAAGAAAGGAAACCACAAAATTAAAACGTGTGAAAAACAAGGCCCACCTGGCCTGTCTAGGATTGAGTCGCTTGGCAGATTCCAGATAGACCAGATTCTTATGGTCCGTAAGGACCACCACCTGATGTTTGGCTCCCTCCAGCCAATGTCTCCACTCTTCAAAAGCCCACTTCATGGCCAATAACTCCCGATTACCCACGTCATAATTACGTTCAGTAGGAGAAAATTTTCGAGAGAAAAAGGCACAAGGGTTACTTTTAGAGGTCTCTGGATCTTTTTGGGACAAAACGGCACCTGCCCCAATTTCAGAGGCATCAACCTCCACCTGAAATGGCAGAGAAACATCAGGCTGCCGTAGAACAGGAGCAGAAGTGAATCTCTGCTTAAGTTCCTGAAACGCAGAGACTGCCTCAGGAGGCCAATTCACCACATCAGAACCCTTTCTGGTCAAATCAGTTAATGGTTTAACAATAACAGAGAAATTACCAATAAATTTACGATAAAAATTGGCAAAACCCAAAAATCTCTGAAGAGCCTTTAATGAAGTAGGTTGGACCCAATCACAGATGGCCTGAACCTTGACCGGGTCCATTTCAATAACAGATGGGGACAAAATGAATCCCAGAAATGAGATCTTCTGTACGCCAAAAAGACACTTTGATCCCTTCACATACAGAGCATTCTCTCTCAAAATCTGGAATACAGTTCGAACATGTTTCACATGAGAGTCCCAGTCATTAGAAAAAATCAAGATATCATCCAAATAAACAATCAGAAACTAGTCCACAAAATCCCTGAAAATGTCATTCATGAAGGACTGGAAGACGGAAGGAGCATTAGTGAGCCCAAAGGGCATCACAAGGTACTCAAAATGCCCTTCAGGGGTGTTAAATGCCGTCTTCCATTCATCCCCGTGCTTAATGCGAATAAGGTTATACGCCCCCCTGAGGTCAAGCTTGGTAAACCAAGTAGCGTTTTTCACTCTGGAAAACAGGTCAGAAATCAAGGGTAACGGGTATTGATATTTCACAGTAATATTGTTCAAGAGACGATAATCAATACACGGCCTTAATGAACCATCTTTTTTGGCCACAAAGAAAAAACCGGCACCTAAGGGTGAAGAGGATGGTCTGATATGACCCTTCTCCAATGATTCCTTGATTTAAGACCGCATAGCGTCATGTTCAGGTACAGACAAGTTAAAAAGGCGACCCTTAGGGAATTTACTACCTGGCACTAATTCAATAGCGCAGTCATAGCTCCTATGGGGAGGTAAGGATGCAGATTTACTTTCGCTAAACACATCAGAAAATCAAACAAAAAGTCAGGAACATACTCAACCTGGGGAGGCAGAAAAAACAGGAGTGTTGGCACTAACACATTGGCAGCCCCAACTGGTCACAGACACAGATTTCCAATCCAAAACAGGATTATGAGACTGTAACCAAGGGAAACCCAGCACTATAATGTCATGCAGATTATATAGAACCAAAAATTTGCAGCACTCCTGGTGATCAGGTTCAACCCTCATTATCACCTGAGTAGAAAACTGGGGTTTATTCTCAGCCAAAGGGTAGAATCGATCCCCAGTAAAGGAATAGACTTCTGTAGGGGTATCAAGGGAAACCCACAATGTTTAGCAAAATCATAATCCATCAGGTTAATAGCTGCTCCAGAATCAACGAAAGCCTGAGCAGAAAATGAGGACAGAGAGCATATCAGAGTGACAGTTAATAAAAACTTAGTCTGAACACTACCCAAGACAACTGAGCGTGCAAAATGTCTTCCCCGCTTAGGGCAGACTGAAATAGCATGAGAGGCATCACCACAGTAGAAACATAACCCATTGCGCTTTCGAAACTCATGACGCTGTGCCCCAGACACCACTCCATCAAACTGCATGGGCTCAGCAGCTGGCTCACAAGGCAACACCACTCCACGCATACTTCTCCGCTCACGCAAACGTCTGTCAATTTGAATCGCCAATGACATAGAATCATTGAGACCAGAGGGGACAGGGAATCCCACCATAACATCCTTTACATTATCCGACAGACCCTTCCGGAAAAGGGCCGCCAAAGCGTCGTCATTCCATTTGGTCAGGACTGCCCACCTACGGAATCTCTGACAGTATAACTCAGCGTCATCAAGCCCCTGATTTAATGCCAACAAGGCTTTTTCAGCTTGATCAGTGACATTAGGCTCATCGTACAATAACCCCAAAGCCTGAAAAAATGCATCAACATCACTCAAAACAGGATCCCCAGGTATCAGGGAAAAAGCCCAATCCTGAGGATCGCCGCGCAGGAGAGAGATGATAATTTGAACCTGCTGCGCTGCGTTTCCTGAGGACTTAGATTTTAAGGCAAGAAACAATTTACAATTATTTTTGAAATTCTGAAACTTAGCTCGATCCCCTAAAAACAAATCTGGCATGGGGATCCTAGGTTCCACAACAGGCAACCTAGCAAATATGCAGCAATACTCTGAACCTCAGTGGCAAGCTGATCCACACGGCCAGACAACTGTGCAAACTCCATTGGGAGAAAAGATCCTCCCCAGCAACCAGAGATACAGAGGGAAAAAAAAAAAAAAATGCAACAAACAGAAAAATATCTCTGACAACTTTTCTTCCTTCAAAATATTTTTCCCTTCTGTGAGTACCATACAATTTTTATGGCCGGTGATACTGTTATGTTACGGTAGCTGAGGAGTGCAGGTAAAAAAGGCAATACACCAGAGCAGTTGGAATCTATGAGATGCAGTACCCTGACTAACCACCGCAACTAGAGGCAGCCGTGGAGCGTTCCTACGTTGGTCCTAGACGCCTCGTCACAGCCTGAGAAACTAACTACACCTAAAGATAGAAATAGGAAAGCTATCTGCCCCGTAGCAGAACCCCAAAGATAATAGAAAGCCCCCAAACATGTAATGGCGGTTAGACAAGAGGAAATACTGACACAGAAAGAAAATAGTATGAGCAAACGCTGGGGCCCAAACTATCTAAATAGAAAAGGACAGGAAGGGTACTTACTGCAATCCCAGAAAACCCTGAAAAACACCAACTCTACTAATTTCAAAATCACCTGAGATCACACGACCTCTACCACCTAAATTAGTTCTCTGGTGTAACAAAAACAGCAGCCACTGAAAAAACTGGAAAAACAAAAGTACAAAACACAGTGGCTGAACTAAACTGAGAGGGCAAAAGCCCCCGGAGGGGACCCAGAAGGCCCCCACAGAAGTGCAGGACCAAATGCAAAAATATAGCAAAAACACAAAATAAGAAATTGTCTTATCTGATAGCAGGAGATGCAGACACGACACAGCAGGCTACAAGGGAAACTGGAAAGAAGGATTCAGACCAGAACAATTGATCACCGGCAACCCTGATGAGAAAATGATTCCCTTAAATAAGACCAATCAGTAACACCTGATTCCCAGTCCTCACAATCCTCACTAGTACCGCTTGTAACCACCAGAGGGAGCCTCTGCTCAGAACTCATCTCAAACCCATTCACAACACTGACTGTGCATGGGATAGGTAAGAATAATTTTGCTTTTTTATTTTATTTTTATTACAGGAAATGGTTTTTGCAGTCAAATAAAAGATGGTCAAAAACATGTGTCTTTATTTCACTAAAATGATTTTTAATTAAAGTGTGTGTGTTTTATTTTTATTTCATGCAATAGGATTAATAATTGATAGTTGTCTAATTGACAGCTCTCAATTATTAACCTGGCTTAAGGTCACCTTTCAATTGCAAGGTGGCTTTAACCCCATATTAACCCATTCGCCACCGCTACAGGGCAATGGGAATAGACGGGCAAAGTGCCAGAAAGGCGAATCTAATTATAGATTTGTCTTTTCTGGGGTGTCTGGGGGCAGATGTTAGTAGCCAGGGGGGGCCAAAAATAATGGTCCCTCTCTGGGCTATTATTATCTGCCCCCATTCGCTGGCTTTGTCTGTCTGGTTGCAAAATAGGGCGGGAGCCCACGCATTTTTTTTAAACAATTTTACACCTCATATATATATATATATATATTATATTAATATTGAATTTGTGACACATATATATATATATATATATTTATATTTATAGTTCATACACTTCTACATAGTATAATAGCCGCTAATTCAATTGCCGGCTTTTGTGAAAATGCAGAACCCGACATGAAATGACACTTGGTATACATAGGGTTAACCATGTCCTTTGCTATCTGATTTGCACAAACAATTACATCAGTCTATGTGTGCAAAATTTCACACCTGTAGGGGTTAATTAAAGGTGTAAATTCGTAGCAAAAAAGTCCGTTTTTTTTACAACAAATTTACAACTTTAATTAACCCTACAGGTGTGAAATTTTGCACACATAGACTGATGTAATTGTTGTGCAAATCAGATAGCAAAAGACATGAAAAGACATGGTTAACCCTATGTACACCAAGTGTCATTTCATGTCGGGTGCTTCTGTCTTTTCACAGAAGTCGGCTTTACCCGGCAATTGAATCAGAGGCTATTTTACTATGTAGAAGTGTATAAACTATACATATATGTATAATATATGTCACAATGACATGTATATATATATATATATATATATATATATATGTATTCTATGTGTGTATATTTTGTGTTTACAACGAAAGAAAGGGTTTTTTTAGTTGCGATATTTTGTTCCCATAGACTTACATGGGACTTCCGGTATCGGTATCGGGTATCGCCGATATTTTAGTGATATCGGCGATATCATTCCGATCCGATATTTTTGGATATCGAAAGTATCGCTCAACTCTACTTGTTAGTGCAAAACGTAAAATAATAATAGAATATTAGTAATAGATGCCTATGCAAATATATTGGTATTAGTAATTTAGTGGTCCAAAATTACATACATCCCCATTTAACCCCTTAATGACTGCAATACATCTTTTAACGGTGGCAGTTATGGAAACTTATTCCTCAAGAGTACTTATTCCTCAAGGTCAGAAAATATCCTGGGTCTCGGCTACCGGGGGTTGCTAAAACCCTGGAGAATATGATCAGGGCTTGTTTTTTTATGGTCCCCTGTCAATTCATCACCATTATTCACTGAATAACGGTGAACACAAAAAAAGTCTGATTTACAATAAAGTTCTCTCTCCTCTGATAAGGTCTAGCATTTCAGAGAAGAGAAAAATGTGGTCCCCTGAGCCACCCAAGTACCTCCGATATCTCTGATCCCTATTGCTCCATCCCCTGGCCCTCTGCATCATCTTCCTGGAAGAAAATGGTGGGCACATGCCAGTGCACTCGCCGAGATCTGCCGTCCGGTACCGGGCAACAATGGAAAATTTTTCCTATCAGTTCATTTCATTTTGATCACTATGATAGACCCTATCACAGTGATCAAAATAAAAAATAGTAAATCAAATCCCCCTTGTCAGCCCCTTAGTGTTAGGGTTAGCGGATCGCACTGAATAAAATAAATAATAAAAGTGCGATCGCAACCCGGGGTTCACCGTGCAGAGATGTAACCTGCTGCTAATGAGAATAATGATGGAACTAAACAGCAAGCGTTCACTTAATACGGCTGCGTTAACTCCACGAGACAGATAGGAGACAGAGGTCACACTCCAACCCTATCTCTTACATTATAGCCACATCAGCAGTAAACTGGGCATGAATCTGTGGGCTGTCCAATAAAGAGCTTTAGGTGTAGCCAGGCACCATTTTATTGTAGCTCAACACTGTCTGCTGAGCTCCACTTACCCCATATCACCAGGACCTGGAACAGGAAACTGTACTGTTTACTTCCGGTATAATAGGTTCTGTTTTTGTAAGTAGACCAGAGGAGTTGTGGAGACCGGAGAAGCAGCAGACAGCTTCAAAAATTACTTTGTAAGGGTTGCAAAATTCTGAAACATGTTCTTCCATGATCCCACTAAATATATATTTTTCTTGTGGTATGGTGGTGTCAATAAATGTGTGGCTCTGCTCCGTCCACTTCTATGGAAGCTGTGGTGTGATATGTGACCCTGCTCTGTCTACTTCTATGGGAGTAGTAATGCAATGGATAGAGTGAAGTAACACATCACACCACAGCTCCCATAGAAGTAGATGGAATTGGATCACATATTACATCACTGCTTCTATAGAAGCAGATAGAGTGGGGTCATAGAATAATAGAATCATAGAATGTTAGAGTTGGAGGGGTCCTCAAGGGTCATCATGTCCAACCCCCTGCTCAATTCAGGATTCATTAAACCATCTCATACAAATGTCTATCCAGCCTCTATTTGAAGACTTACATTGAAGGAGAACTCACCACCTCTCATGGCAGCCTGTTACACTCATTGATCACCCTCACTGTCAAAAAGTGTTTTCTAATATCTAATCTGTATCTTCTCCCTTTCAGTTTCATTACATTGCTACTTGTGTTTCCATGTGCAAATTAGAATAATGATGATCCCTCTACACTGTGACATCTCTTCAGATACAGCTTTCAAACCATTCCTCATTGGACAAACTTTGCAGTCTGCTTACCATCCAGGTAGCTCTTCTCTGAACTTGCTCCAGTTTTTCAATGTCTTTTTTAAATTGTGGTGCCCAGAATTGGACACAGTATTCCAGATGAGGCCTGACCAAGGAGGAGTAGAGGGTGATAATTACTTCATGTGATCTAGACTCTGTGCTTCTCTTAATACATCCTAGAACTGTGTTTGCCTTTTTTGCTGCTGCATCACACTCTTGACTCATGTGCAACCTGTCATCTTTTAGTATACCCAAGTCTTTTTCACACGTGTTGTTGCTTAGTTCTATTCCTTCCATTCTATAGATGTAATTTTAGTTTTTCTTGCCCAAATGTAGAATTTTGCATTTCTCTCTATTAAATTCTATTCTGTTAGTCACTGCCCATTATTCAAGCTCATGTAGATCTTTCAGCATCCTTTGTTTTCTCTAGTGCTAGCTGTCCATCCTAGCTTTGCATTGTCTTCAAATTTGATTAGTTTACTTTCAGTTCCACTGTCTAGATCATTTATAAAATATTGAACAACACTGGGGTGAGGGCAGAGCCTTGTGGTACCCAACATGAAACACTTTTCTAATTGGAGGTCCAACATTACACCACTGCTACAAAAGAGTGATCATGCTCTGTCCACTTCTATGGCAGCAGTGGTGTAATGTGTGACCCGCTACCTCTATTTCTATGGGAATAGTAATATAGTGGACAGAGCGATGTCACACAATACATACATTAGTTAATGCATATCTAATCCCACCCTCTGTTATACACTACACTGAGCTCAATATCTAATCCAACATCTTATAAACTGCACTTAGGCTACTTTCACACTTGCGTTTTTTTGCGATGTGTTTCGAGCGCACATCAAACACATTAAAAAAGCGTGCAAATGCTTGTAAACGCTGCGATATTTAGTCACATAATCGTGCACATTACGACAAAAAACGCAGCGTTTGGACTCGATTGTATGCAATTTCAAGTGCGTTTTTGCTTGCGTTTGCGTTTTTTCACCGCATGGGTTGTCTACGTGTCACATTTCTATCATCTGTCTCTATCATCTCTCTCATCTGTCTCTATCATCTGTCTCTTTCATGTATCATATCTTTCTCTATCATCTGTCTCTATCATCTGTCTCTGTCTCTGTCTCTATCATCTGTGTCTCTATCATCTATCGTATCTATCTATCCTATCTCTATCTTCTTATCTATCTGTCTATCATATCAGTCTCTATCATCTTCTTTATATCTACACTCCTCACAAACAATGTTACTTGTGTAGGGGGTGGTTTAAACAAGTGTGTAGACATTATTTACTCAAAAATCATGTGCGCGCAAAAGCTCTGATGAGCGCACAGCCATGCGCATGCCAGCACACACATAGACTGTAATGTTATTTTATTGCACATAGCGTGCGCATACGTGCGCACGTGCTTTTTTAAAGTGGTTGGGCGGAAAAAAAATGCAACATGTAGCGTCTAGCGCGTATGGGCGCACACCTGAAAAATGCGCAGCCCACGACAAACGCAGATGAACGCGTGCAAGCGCTAAACCCTGTGCCCGCCATGTTAAAGATAGGGGAACATTGCGCATGTGACCAATAGCGCACGATGCGCTGCGCGATAAAACGTAAGTGTGTAAGTAGCCTTAGCCCTGTATGTAATCAGAGCATTTGTTACTCTAAGCGTAACTGTGTACGTGATATACTCCACGTATCTAACCCCAGCTTATGATAAAGTGAGCACCACTAACAGAATCAGTGCTGCCATCTGTCCTCGGTGATACGGTCTACTTGCCAGTATCACATTGCAGTAACCAACAAAATGTTTCCTTACTGTGATCCTAAACTTCATCCTTTCCTTTCCTTTTGCAAACACCCAGGAGAGGAGGAGAGGTGTGACGTCACCCACATGTAAACAGATTCAGCCCACATTTACTGCAGTTTGTAATGTAAGTTATACCCTTGGTATTTAAGGGAAATTTCAGTAGCTGCTCCCCCTAGCATTTAAAAGTGGAAATTCAAATCTTTTAAGTTATTTTTCATACGTTACTTCATTAAATACAAATGATAATATTGTTTTAAAACGTTAAAGCATTAATACTTTACATGTTTTCAATTATTGGGAAAACATTTAAAGAAGCCCACCAGTCAAAATTGTTATCCTCTTTGTATCTTGCAGTCATCATATTATATAGCACTGTGTACTTACAATTGCTTACTTTGCCATTCTACCAAGCTGATTATTCTATTTCCATTAAGTCTATGACATCACATGATTAAAAACTGACTAGCTGAATCCTTCTAAGCTCTATGTAGTATATTTGCCCTGCATGAGACAACATTGCCAAAGTCCCTGACAAGGGGGAAGAGTGGAGCAACTGGGTCAGGAATTAATGAGAGGGAAAACTCATGCAAGGAAAATAGACTTCCTGTATCTAGATGGAGCTTTGAAGGATTCAGCTAGTCTGTTTTTAATCATGTAATGTCATAGACCTAATGGAAAAGAGAAGAATTAACTGGGTAAAAGGGCAAAATGTCACGCTGGGTGAGGGAGAAGTAAGGTGCACAACAACGGTGAGAGGGAAGGGAAAACCCAAACACTAGGGAATGGGGGAGTAGAGAGACCTTGGCAGATCTAACAAACACTCTGTCTACCCTAAATGTCTCTAAATAGGTTGAGCACCTGTCTCCGAGTAGGAACCAAATCGCTGACTGACCCTAGTGATAGGCCCTGGATAGGGAGGGGATGGGATAAGAGCTAGTCACCTTCCACTACAACTAACGACAGAGAAGGTGGACAAACGAAGGGGTATGCTTATCTTGAGAAGACCACCGAGATATCGCATCAGCAATCCTCCAAGAGGCTCCATAAAACATTAGTCAACTGCTAGTACTTCCAACAAGACAGAGGGAAATTAAACTAACACCAGCTCCTTTCTGAACAAACTAAATGTTTTTAAATATTCATCAAAGGTGTGTTAATTAGAAGCAGGAGATGGAGGTAACTGTTGGGTAATAGAGGGAGAAGGATATCACTCCATAACAGAGATCCAAAAATCAAGCAGGTGCTTGTAGAGCTAAACGCAATGACCTTCTACAGCCAGATCCAAGATGACTGTCTGTCACACCTGACACACCCGTAACACAAAATGAGTGATTGCAAGTACATAGTGCTTTATGATGATTGCAATATATTAAAAAGATAAAATCTCTTATGGGAGTGCTTGTTCAAGAATAAAGTATTTTACAGTTTTTGCTTCCAGAACTTGTGATATTCATGTATACTGGACTTTGGTATGTTGAAACTTTGTCTAGCTCGCTTAGTTCACTTCCAGTTTAAATAAGCTGTAATACTCAATGATATAGATGGGCAGATACTTTGGAATTCAAATGCGCCGACTTTGCAGAGATTTCAAAAAGTTTAATTTGCCAAAAGTATATTTGCTTCGAATAGCCTAATTAAACCTCTTCTGATTGCCTGACAAATAAGTGTATAATACTCTCAGTTGCCTTTGAGACTATTAAATCCCATTTTGAGGTCTGTCATGCAAAAACAGCCCTTTTATTGTCCAAGTTCCCTCAGTCTAACTGATTAGGGGAAAATGGATGGTAATTGATGGTAACCAGCAGCCTATTTAACCACACAATGCAGTTTCAGACTTTGTTGACTAATTATATTGCATAGTCCAAAAATGTTCTATTTCTAAGTGTAATGAATGCCTTGCAGTTGTTTACACATAGGTGGTGCAAATGGGAGAAGCCCATGCATTTTCGTACTATTAATACAAAAATTGTCCTTGTTCAGGAAGTATCAAGAGTTTAGCACTTAATAAAGAAAAAGATTTTCACAATCCTTCTAAAGCCATCTCTTTAATTTGGAAGATATAACAAGTGTCATTGTTTCTCAATAAGAAGTAAAAAAAATATTGCCTTTCTGGGGTTATCAACTGGTTTGCTAATCACAAATTAATTGCCAATTACAACAGACTTTTTATCAAGATTATACCCTTTTTCTGAAGTTAAAACAGGAATATTGTTATAAAAGTGAAAAGCTATCGAAAACAAGCCCCATTTTGGGAGCTGTTTCATGTTTGTATCACTAAAGAAGAAAACATTTCCCAGCATCATTAATAATGTCTATAACTGTGATATACAGTGCTCAGAAAAGAGATGTGTGGCCGTTGTGACTGCGTAATGTGTTGTGGCAGCAGCTGGAGCAGTAGAAAAAAGAAAGTTACTCCGAGAAACTCAAAGAGATATGTGGCAGTTTAAGGTCATCAGTAGCACCCCAGGTAACAGCAGTGCTACAATACAGTATATATGACATGATGTATAGGGACTAGTCAAGCACAGACTATCAGAAGTACTAACAGTAAAATGGTGTAGAAGAAAGACAGGTGGTAAGGCTGATTTAGCTATTGGCATCAATCATAGGTGAAAGATAGTTGGCACTGAACCATTCCTGATTAATTTTGACAAATGTTAGGTTTTTCATGCTTCATGCAGATTACCTGTGTGGCAAAACCACTGGCCAAGTTGAATACCTTTTTGACATAACACTGGAGACTGGATAAGACAGTTCATAGTAAACTGGGCCAGTTCTTCCCATTGGTCCAATATATTGACCCATATATGAGTCCATGTATTAGTGCTGTAGACCAGTGTACCCATCGTTCAAAGCAACAGAAGACACTTGTTGGTCATCTACACTGACCTCATAGGACTAGCTATTGCAGGATTTTTTGATGCACTTTTTTAATATTAAGGTTGATCATCACATTCTTTACTGTATATTTACAGATATTCAGCAAACTTAGCTCTGGTTATAGAAGTCAGTCAGCCATAAAACACATTGTCTTATTTTTGGGGGATATCACAACCAGAGTAAAAATTAGACATCAGTGTATATGGTTTATAGTGAGAGTGCACAGATTATACTTTTCACAATTTTGAAATAAAAACATAATTAAAAAAAAATTCACATCAATGTCAAAAATTTGATAATTTTCCAAAATGTTGCCTCTTATAATTCTGATGAGCGTGCTTTTTGGAGACTTCACCCCAGATGCAATCACAACAAAATTGAATCTTACAATTAGATGATGAGTTGTATCTAAAAATTGATGCAAGTAATGCAATATATTTTGTTGAAAAAATTTGTATTTTGGGCCCAAACTTTGCAGGTTCGCCTTTTTAGTAAATAAATAATGGCAGCTAAGTGTTTTCTATTAGCCTGAGTTCAAGCTATTCTTTAGCAAAAGGCAATATAAATCAGGTGGTCTGGCATCAATTGTGGTAATCTTGGACATGCGGGAGTACAGTTTCCATGTGATGTACTGTATTGAATAGCAAAATAGGCAGAAAGGAAAATTGCCTATGATTGATAAATGCTACTAGTCAAACAATTCTAAAATCTTTACTGTTTATTGTTTTTTATGTTTTTGTTTGATGTTGTTTTTGATTTTTAATTTTTTTCTTTTCTTATTTGTTTATATAGATGATCTTGTTCATTTAAACTAGATTATAATTTATAGAAAATGAAAATGCCAGACTGTGAAG
Source organism: Oophaga sylvatica (assembly GCA_033576555.1). Taxonomy (NCBI): domain Eukaryota; kingdom Metazoa; phylum Chordata; class Amphibia; order Anura; family Dendrobatidae; genus Oophaga; species Oophaga sylvatica. The sequence goes on from JARQOD010000006.1 coordinate 304,618,267, forward strand.
TTGCTACACATATGTTCGAGTGTTGACTTGCGTAGCTCTAAATAAAGAAATCACACTTTCAATCAGACTCAAGTTTTAAATTCATAATTTCGATTTAATTGCAAATACAACAAAGAGCGGTTTACTACTGACCCTACTTGGTTTCACTATGTGAAAAAAATGAAGCTTTTAATGTGCTGTTACTGCAGTATACCACAGACAAAACATCTATCACTGTCCCTATTTATCACTTGAATATTTGGATTAATATTCTCAGACTGAGACTCACTCCCATTCTCAATGTGATACATCAGCACTGAAGTAGCCCTCCATGATCGCATTAGGCCTTTTTCTATCCCCATGCTGTGTGCTCTGAGCTCCTATGCCTACACAATTTCCATTATAAAATTGTGTTACTTGGCCAGCCTCTATCTTTTATACTGGGTGTAATAGACCCCCTGATTGGCCGGGCTACACCATATGATTTTATTGCTACCTGTAATTTTCTGGAAGGCCGCATGGCTATGCCTGATCTTAGCACACTCTCTGAGTCTTTTTTAGTATGGGAAATGGCACCACGCATTTTTTTGCAAATCCTAGCAAAGTGAATTGCAAATTGCTTGAATTTGTATAGAAGTCTGAATTTCAGGAGATTCTACTCAAACTTGACCCTTCGAGGATCAATCTCCTCTTCTCTCCTAAGAAAAGTTCACATTTGTGTAAAATTGCAAACTTTTTTCTTCTGGAATTTCTTTTGGCTTTAAATGATAAAGGAAGATTTGGAATGACTTGTAAAATACAAATTACACTTTTTTAAAAATACTTTAAACTTTTAAATAGGTTTAATATCAATTCATGATTGGTTGAAATGTAGCTGCAATTTAATGAAAGTGCGTTGAGGTTGAAATAATTTATGGAATCCAATAGGAGATGCAATCCTGGATTTATTCTACAACTATTCAAGCATAGTAATTTGGTTCTTTATATTTCATGGTGTATAATATCATTAAATGTGCTCCCTTATTTTTTACTCTCATGCCATCATTTGTAAACATACTACTATATTATTTTTTAACGTAGAATATTACTTAAACAATGGCTTTGTTATGCTAGAAAAGTATTAAGCTTTCTTTCTGAAGGATTGATGTCTATCAAAGTTAAATACATTTATTATTTTTAGAAAAGTAGGTTAAAGAAAAGGCAGATCTTTCATTTTTATTTTTTTGTTTTTCACTTGAGGGAATAAGTGTCAGTATATATAGTTAATTGGTCCTTAGTGTTACAGCGTAACCTATACAGCTGATGGCTATCACCTATTAAATGCCATTTGAGAAAGTCTGAAATTTTCAGTAATACTCATTCCTTTTATTGACTTTTATGACTTTTAGCTATAAAAGTTCTAGTGCTCAAGAATAGATATAAAATTGCATAACGTATAACTGTAGCTATTTATACAAGTGAAAGACACTTTTTCATGTGTGTAATGGAATATACAAAAAGTATAGCATTGGTTGAACATTACAGTTGTTGAATAAAAGTATAAACAGATTCAAGGGTGAAGGCAATGATGGATTAGCGTTACCTTTCTCTAACTTTGCTAAGCACTACATTTCTAGTATAAACATCAGATACAAAGTGGCAATGGCAAAATCTATTGATCTGCAGTGAACTCATGAGCTGAACTGCGGTGAACTTAGTGATTTTTTCTCATGGTGTTGAGTTCAACAGTCTCAGCTCAGCTGGGAATGCAACCTCAGTGATCAGCTGTAATCGCGTATAGTTCACTGCTGTCCTATTCATCAGTGATTTTCAGCTTGGTTGGTCCCATCTTGGCACCGTCTAGGTTGAAAACTGTTTATTCCCAAATGCGTATTACGGCGTGTGAAAGAACAACAGTTGTTTCGCTTTTGCTGTCTGTTTTTTTATTTTTGTTTTAATACTTTGACTTCAATGAAATTATTTTGGCTTATGTGAATGGGCATTAGGTGGATATAACTGTGTTAACTATTTTTAAATAAAAATGGAAAATGGAAAAGTCTGTTTTGTTTTGATTTCAAATAAAGGACTTTATACTTGCTATGTACTTATTAACAATATAACTATAGGATTAGTAATGGCTAGGCATCTTATAGACACCTCTCCATTACTAAGCCGTGGGCTTTATGTCACCAGACAATACAAATGGGAGATTAACCCCACAAATATGAACCCCACTTGCCACTGCTATAGGGCAATTAGTAAGAGCAGGCAAAGTGCCAGAATTGGTGCATCTAAATATGGGCCTTTTCTGGGTGGCTGCGGCTGCTATTTTAAGGCTGGGGGGGTCAATATCAATGGCCCCTTACTGGCTTGAGAATACCAGCCTCCAGCTGTCTGTTTTAGCAAGGCTTGTTGTCAAAAAATGGGGGTACCCCTCTCTGCTTTTTTAAAAATTATTTATTCAAATAATTTATAAAACAGCATGGGGACCCCTCTATTCTATTCTTGATAACCAGGCTTTCTGAAGCTGACAACTGAGTGTTGCAGCCTGCAGCTGTCAGTTTTGCCTGGCTGGTTATCAAAGATACAGTGGAACTAATGCCTTTTTTATTTATTTATTTATCGCGCAGGCATTGGCTGATGAATACTTCGCGTCTGCTCTCACTGTTATTAGCAGCAGGAGTAAGCTGATGGAAGTACTAGTCTCATCAGCCACCACCCCCTGTCACTTTTATCAGTTGAATAGAACTCTCAATATTCTCCCCTGCTCTCGCTGATCACTGTCAGAGCAGGGGAGTATGATGAGAGTCATTTCCAGTGCCCGGTACCAGGGAAGAGCACTAACTGTACCAATGTTTCTCAGGTGACGGTACGTGTCACACTGATGGCATCCCTTTGTGTAATCAGTGTGCATGTGTGCGGGACATTTTACAGCCCATGATGCTGTTAAAAAATGGACATGTCAGTGTATTTTGCCCATGGACACACGGTCCGTAGAAACGCACTGATATATGCACAGACATATTCACTTGAATGGATCTACATGTACGTGTGAAAACTGTCACCACACATACCACACACTGATGTCCGAAAGAGGCCAAACAGAGTATAGCAAGACATATAATTTCTTAAAACTGATAAGCATAGGCCCCTAATCTTGAGATACTTTGAGCTTAAAGGAAAAGTAAAGGATAACACATTGGTATGTAACAATTATTGTTAATCATTGATGATAGAGACAAGCAAATTTGTTCAAAGGGAATTAATTATTTTTATTTCTACTGAAACCCAATTATTCATGATTTGCTTTATGCTAAACCATACCAAAATGCTTCCAAAATGTTTGCCATTTTGCTAGTTTGCAGAAGGCTGTCACAGGTGTGTCAGAGGCTGCAGTCTCACTGCATCTAGCTGCAGAAGGTCTCTGCGTTTGGCCTTCAACACACCTTCTTAACACTTCTGACTCTTTGACCTAGTGGCAACCTTTCTCTGTTTCTAATTGACACACCTGGACCTGGGTGTTTATAGACTCATAGCCTGCTACTGTGAGTTGCCAGTGATATTTCCATTTCCTCTTGTTGATGTTTGGAGCTATGGCAGTGGGCTATCTTCCTATTTCATGTTGCTGGAGGATGTCTGTTACATCTTTGAGTCTACTCAAGATAAGTATTCCCCCTGTTCTATCCTAGCTGTATTTAATAGTAGTGGGGATCGACTAGTGCTCACACTGTCATTTCCTAAGTTTTGCTAGGGTCAGGCAAGGATTAGATTCCTACTCGGCAATAGGTGCAGAACCTATATAGGGACGATTAGGGCAGTGTGACATTAGATCTGCCTAAGGGTCTCCACTCCCCCCTTTGTTAGTGTTCGGCTCCTTTCTCGTCATCTCTTCATGTTGCATTAAGTCTTTCTTACACTGCGAAGCCCTTGTTCACCTGTAATAAAAATAAAATAATAAAGCAACATTATTCTTACCTATCCGGTGCTCTGTCAGGTCCCATGCTGTAATCCTTCACAAAGGGTTAACTGGCTTACAGCTAGCAGCACAGCTAATGCTGGCTGCTCAGCTGTAAGCCCCCAAATGAATGAGTTCCTCTCCCAGCCAGCCGACAGGAGAGGAAGTGATTAGTGTGGGAAGCTTAATTGATTGCTTCCCAGGATAATCAGTTCACTTCAGGTCAGCCGGGACTCCCTCTGACATCACTGATGCTGTGTGGTGTCCCCGGCTGACCTGACCTGATTAGCCTGGGAAGAAATCAATTAAGCTTCCCACACTAATCACTTCCTCTCCTGTCTTCCTGGAGAGGAACTCCTTCCTTCGGGGGCTTACAGCGGAGCTGCTAGCATTAGCTGTGCTGCTAGCTGTAAGCCAGTTAACCCTTTGTGAAGGATTACAGCGTGGGACCTGACAGAGCACCGGATAGGTAAGAATAATGCTGCTTTATTATTTTATTTTTATTACAGGTGAACAAGGGATTCGCACGGATTACCTGTAAAATAAAAGATGGTCAAAAACTGTGTGATTATTTCATTAAAATTATTTTTAATTAAAGTGTGTGTGTTTTATTTTTATTTCATACAATAGGATTAATAATTGAGAGTTGTCTAATTCACAACTCTCAATTATTAACCTGGCTTAAAGTCACCTTCCAATAGCAAGGAGGCTTTAACCCATTATTAACCCATTCATCACCGCTACAGGGCAATGGGAATAGACAGGCTAAGTGCCAGAAAGGGCGCATCTAATTATAGATTTGCCTTTTCTGGGGTGGCTGGGGGCAGATGTTAGTAGCCAGGGGAGGCACTAAATAAATGCACCCTCCCTAGGCTAATATTATCTGGCCCCACTCGCTGGCTTTCCCTGTCTAGTTTAGAAAATACCACAGGAGCCCACGCATATTTTTTCAACGAATATACACCTTTAATTAACCCCTACATGTATGAAATTTTGCACACATACACTCATGTAATTGTTAGTGAAAACCATATATCAAACTAGATGAAATGACATGGTTAACTGTATGTAAACCATGTGTCATTTCATGTCGGGTGGTTCTGTAATTTCACAAAAGCCGGCAATTGATTTAGCGGCTATTATACTATGTAGAAGTGTATGAACTATAAATTTATATATATATATATATATATTCTGGTATATATCTTTTTATATATATATATATATATTATATATATTCACAATGACATGTATATATATAAACTGTATATGTATTCTATGTGTATATATCTAGTGTTTTGTGAGCTGTCAGTGTGATTTTACAGTATTGATTATGTATGGGAACTTCAGATTCGATATGCAAAAAATATCAGAACTCAGTATCGGAATTCCGATACCGCGAATATCGACCGAAACCCGATATTTGCAGTATCGGAATGCTCAACACAAGTCATGTGTGTTGAAGAATGAGAAAGGGGAATGAAAGAAGCTACATAGAAGATTGGACATGGCTAAAAAAAATTCTCTTTTCATGTATTTTATGTTGGGACACCAGAACATAAAAAGAAAAAAGCATTCACTTTGCATTTTATACATTTGTTGTAAATCTGAGTTCTTGTTGAATTTGAGATTTGTTCATCACCAAAGACGACTGATTTGATTACATGCAAATTAAATATGTTTTGAATTTTTATGAAAATCGCAGGTACCAGTAAATTTGAAAAATTATACACACCACAATTGTACCCCTATGCCTAGAGCAAGAATGTTAGTGTAGAGAAAGAGAAGGGTGTTATGGAATATATGACACATCACAGAATTATGTTACTTCTAACAATAGCGCAGTTTGAGTCAGATTACTGCACAGAACAGTGTGCCTGATCACAATTGACTAAAAGGGATAATTTTTGTACCTTTTTAAATTAAAACAACAGGAAAATTTTGTAAGTGCACTGTGTTATTTAATGGGATATTGGTTACTACTAGGTTATTTAAGCAGAAAATCTTCAAATCCTCCACCAAATCTGACAACTCCTCAAGAACATGGAGTTTTTGCTCAATGCCTATGTAAATACTGAGATTTTCTCAGTTTTTGATGGGTTTTGAGATTTGGAGAAGGCTTTGGAGAGTTTCCAGTCACTTTGTGCTCCAAAAACTACCAGAAAATCTCTGTGTGTACATAGCCAGGTTTGCTATAAAAATTCAAGAAAAATAATCTATGTGAACACAACTTTTCATGGTTTCTACTTGAAAAATCAGTGCGAGTTAGATGCCAGATTCACCAACAGTTTTCCAAGATAAAGACACTACAGGAAAATAAGTGTTTTTCTGAAATATCTCCATGGGCATTTCATTGGTCATTTTTGCAGCCTCTCCAACAATGGAATCTTCTTTTTGCAAATTAAACTTGAAACCAGAAGAATGAACCTGATGATTGCTTGCTTTTAACCACATCCTCATTTTCGAAGCTTGAATTAGTTAAAAGAAGTGACAAAAGAGAAAATATTAATACAGAAAGTATTTTTTATATTGCTGTGTAATGTAATCCTTATTTGCAGCCTTTTTTAGCACTTTTTCAGGTACATTGTAGGTGGAATGTACCTGAAAAAACACTGTGTGTATATATCCTTAATTGAAATCATGAAAAATTCTTGACTGAAAATGTAGGGAGCTGAGATGCAAAAGCCATACTTCAATGTTAGAGATGAGGGAACCAATTCACATTTCCAGCAACACGGTCTGTATTCCATGGCCGCTGGATAGTAACACCTTGAAAGCCTTCTCCTTCCTGTTGACATCCCTGGCACTTCTTTTGACTGAGCCATCCTGAGACATGTGTGCAACATTTTTATGTCAAACTGCAGCTATAATATCGTACCAGGCTTGCTAATTAGAAGAGGAGCTGGAGGTGCTGATAGGTAGGATATGGTTCACAGGGCTCCTATCCAGTGGTCATTTAATATTGACTTGGTCAAAGGACTAGGTTTCTCTTTCTCTTTCCACAATTAGTTGAATGTCAGAATAAATAATAAATTCCAAGTACTGTAACTTAAAACATAATAAAATGTTGAGTTAGAATGAGCCAATTAGGGCAGAATGGTGTTATAAAACAACTCTATTGGCCTATATACACTACTCATAAAAATAAAGGGAACACTTAAACAACAGAATATAACTCCAAGTAAATCCAACTGTCCACTTAGGAAGCAACACTGATTGACTATTAATTTCACATGCTGTTTTGCAAATGGAATAGATAACAGATTGAAATTATTGGCAATTATCAAGACACACTCAATAAAGGAGTGGTTCTGCAGGTGGGGACCACAGACCACATCTCAGTACCAATGCTTTCTGGCTGATGTTTTGGTCACTTTTGAATGTTGGTTGTGCTTTCACACTCGTGGTAGCATGAGACGGACTCTACAACCCACACAAGTGGCTCAGGTAGTGCAGCTCTTTCAGAAGGGCACATCAATGCGAGCTGTGGCAAGAAGGTTTGCTGTGTCTGTCAGCGTAGTGTCCAGAGGCTGGAGGCGCTACCAGGAGACAGGCCAGTACACCAGGAAACATGGAGGGGGCCGTTGGAGGGCAACAGCCCAGCAGCAGGACCGCTACCTCCTCCTTTGTGCAAGGAGGAACAGGAGGAGCACTGCCAGAGCCCTGCAAAATGACCACCAGCAGGCCACAAATGTGTATCTGTCTGCACAAACAGAAACAGACTCCATGAGGATTGTCTGAGTGCCCGACGTCCACAGATGGGGGTTGGGCTCACAGCCCAATGCCGTGCAGGATGCGTGGCATTTGCCACAGAACACCAAGGTTGGCAAATTCGGCACTGGTGCCCTGTGCTCTTCACAGATGAAAGCAGGTTCACACTGAGCACATGTGACTGATGTGACAGAGTCTGGAGACGCTGTGGAGCATGATCTGCTGCCTGCAACATCCTTCAGCATGACCGGTTTGGCAGTGGGTCAGTAATGGTGTGGGGTGGCATTTCTTTGGAGGGCCGCACTGCCCTCCAAATGCTCACAAGAGGAAGCCTGACTGCAATTAGATACCGAGATGAGATCCTCAGACATGTTGTGAGACTATATGCTGGTGCGGTTGGCCCTGGGTTCCTCCTAATGCTGGACAATGCTAGACCTCATGTGACTGGAGTGTTTCAGCAGTTTTTGCAAGATGAAGGCATTGAAGCTATGGACTGGCCTGCTGATTCCCCAAACCTGAATCCGATTGAGCACATTTGGGACATCATGTCTCAGTCAATCCACCAACATCAAGTTGCACCACAGACTGTCCAGGAGTTGGCGGATGCTTTTGTTTGGGTCTGGGAGGACCCCTCAGGAGACCATCTGCTGCCTCATCAGGAGCATGCCCAGGTGTTGTACAGCAGGGAGGTCATAAAGGCATGTGGAGGCCACACACACTACTGGGCATCATTTTGACTTGTTTTAAGGACATTAAATTCCACTTCAATTTTGGGTGTGACTCAAAATCCTGGCCTCCATTGGTTAATAAATTTGATTTCCATTAATGATTTTTGTGTGATTTTGCTGTCAGCACATTCAACTTTGTACAGAACAAAGTATTCAATGAGAATATTTCATTCATTAAGATCTAGGATGTGTTATTTGAGTGTTCCCTTTATTTTTTGAGCAGAGTATTTTAATGACAGGGAGAGGATGGATCATTCACCAATTTCTTGTTGGTTCCTTTGTGAAACCAGTCTCTAATCATAAAAACAGAAATTCAGACTAATGTTACAAGACAACAATCTGGAGTATGTCTTCTCCATTTCGGATAGTTTACGGGTCTTGTAGCTACGTCACAGTTTAAAAGAAATCCAAATGATTTTTTTTATAACTTCATTAATTTATTTAGCATTTTGTACTCTAGAGAAAAGGATGATTTTTTTTGAATAGCTACAATTATGGAAAGATGTACCGGGTTGGGGTGTGGATTATAAGATGCACTCCAAATTTTGGGGAGGAAAATAGGAAAAAAATATTTTTAATAAAATGTTGATACACCTTTAAATACACTTATATGGTAGCTTACCCAGGGGTAGCAGAGGTGGATCAGGGTTCAAGGTGGCAGAGTCGCTGCTGCAGGAAGCTGGTGGCAGCAGGAGATGCTGCGGCGTCAGGATGGTAGGAGGTGGGGTTTGACAGAGGAAGGAGTGGAGCGATACTGGTGCTTGTCAGACCAAATAAGACAATCAGTACCCTTCCCCCTAACTGCCCAGCCCTCCTCCTCCAAAACCAACGACCCGATCCCATCCCACTTCATCCCAAATCTCACCACAGTCTTCATCCCAACCCTAACCCATCTCTTCAACCTATCACTAACAACTGATATTTTCCCTCAAGCTTTAAACATGCCTCAATCACACCAATCCTCAAAAAGCCCTCGCTTGACCCATCCTCTGTATTTAGCTATTGCCCTATATCACTTCTCCCCTATGCCTCAAAACTACTGGAACAACACATCCATCTTGAACTGTCTTCCCACCTCTCTTCTTGCTCCCTCTTCGACCACTTACAATCTGACTTCCGGCCACATCACTCCACTGAAACTGCCCTAACTAAGGTAACCAACGCCCTATTAACCACCAAGGCCAAGCGACACTACTGTCCTCCTCCTGGATCTGTCCTCTGCCTTTGACACAATGGACCATTCCCTATTACTACAGATCCTTTTATCTCTTGGTATCACAGACTTGGCCCTATCTTGGATCGCATCATTCCTAACAGGCCGGACATTCAGCATCTCCCACTCACACACCACCTCCTCACCGCCCCCCCTATCTGTCGGAGAATCTCATGGCTTTCAGTATCACCTCTATGCTGATGACACACAGATCTACATCTCTGGACCAGATATCACCTCCCTACTAACCAGAATCCATCAATGTCTGTCCGCTATTTCATCCTTCTTCTCCGCTAGATTTCTAAAACTTAAAATAGACAAAACAAAATTCATCATCTTTCACCATCTCACTTGACACCCCCAACAAATGTATCCATTAAAGTAAACAGCTCCCCACTCTCCCTAGTCCCACAAGCTCGCTACCTTGGGGCTATCCATGACACTGATCTCTCTTTCAAGCCACATATACAGGCCCTTTTCATTTCCTGCCGAATTCAACTCAAAAATATTTCACAGATCCGTACATTCCTCAACCTAGAATCTGCAAAAACCCTAGTCCATGCCCTCATCATCTCCCACCTTGACTGCTGAAACCTCCTGCTCTCTGGCCTCCCCTCTAACACATTCACACTCCTCCAATCAATTCTAAACTCTGGTGCCCGACTAGTCCACAAGTCCCCCTGCTATTCCCCGGTCTCTCCTCTCTGTGAATCCCTTAACTGGCTCCCCATTACACAAAGACTTCAGTTCAAAACCATAACCATGACATACAAAGCCATCTACAACCTGTGTCCTCCGTACATCTGTGACCTCATCTCCCGGTACTTACCTGCACGCAACCTCTTATCCTCACAAGATCTCCTTCTCTACTCCCCTCTTATCTCCTCTTTCCACAATTGCATACATTTCTCCCGCACATCCCCCCTACTCTGGAACTCTCTACCACAACATATCAGACTCTCGCCTACCATGCAAACCTTCAAAAAGAGCCTGAAGACCTACCTCTTCCGACAAGCCTACAACCTGCAATAACGACGGATCCACCAAACCACTGCATGACCAGCTCTATCCTCACATACTGTATCCTCACCCATCACTTGTAGATTGTGAGCCCTCACGGGCAGGGACCTCTCTCCTCCTGTACCAGTCTTGGCTTGTATTGTTTAAGATTACTGTACTTGCATTATGTATACCCCTCCTCACATGTAAAGTGCCATGGAATAAATGGTGCTATAATAATAAATAAAAATGATAATAATAATAATGATGAGGTCAAAGGAACTGGCCAAGGAGCTCAGAGACAGAATTGTGACAATGCCCAGATCTGGCCAAGGTTACAAAAGAATTTCTGCAGTACTCAGAACCTTAAATGGAAGAAGTTTGGGACCACCAGAAGTCTTCCTAGACATGACCGTCCAGCCAAACTGAGCAATCATGGGAGAAGAACCTTGGTGAGAGAGGTAAAGAAGAACCCCATGATCACTGTGGCTGACCTTCTCAGATGCAGTAGGGAGATGGGAGAAAGTTCCAAAAGGTAACTATCACCGCAGCCCTCCACCAGTCAGGCCTTTATGGCAGAGTGGCCCGACAGAAGCTTCTCAGTGCCAGACATATGAAAGCTCGCATAGAGTTTGCTAAAAAAACACATGAAGGACTCCCAAACTATGATAAATAGGATCATCTGGTCTGATGAGATGAAGATAGAACTTTTTGGCGATAATTCTAATTGGTATGTGTGGAGAAAACAAGGCACTACTTATCGCCTGCCCAATACAATCACAACAGTGAAACATGGTGGTGGCAGCATCATTCTGTGGGGTGTTTTTCAGCTGCTGGGACAGGACAACTGGTTGCAATTGAAGGTAACATGAATGCAGCCAAGTAAAAAGATATCCTGGATGAAAACCTCTTCCAGAGTGCTCTTGACTTCAGACTTGACCGAAGGATCACCTTCCAACAAGACAATGATCCTGAGCACATAGCTAAAATAACAAAGGAGTGGCTTCAGAACTACTCTGTGACCATTCTTGACTGGCCCAGCCAGAGCCCTGACCTGAACCCAATTGATCATCTCGGGAGAGACCTGAAAATGGTTGTCCACCAACGTTCACCATCCAACCTGACAGACCTGGAGAGGATCTGCAAGGAAGAATGACAGAGGATCCCTAAATCCAAATGTGAAAAACTTATTGCATGATTCCAAAGAAGACTCATGGCTGTACTAACTCAAAAGGAGGGTGCTTCTACTCAATACTGAGCAAAGGGTCTGAATACTTATGAACATGTGATATTTCAGTTTTTCTTTTTTAATAAATTTGCAAAAAATTCTACATTTCTGTTTTTTTCAGTCAAGATGGGGTGCAGAGTGTATATTAATGAGAAAAAAATGAACTTATTTGAAGTTACCAAATAGCTGCAATGAAACAGAGAAAAATGTAAAGGGGTCTGAATAGTTTCCGTACCCACTGTATTATTTATGTACTATATAATTAAGCAGCTGAACCTTATATTACACACTTATAATACTATGATTATGTATTGTCATTATACTATTATACACTCACTATATGAACCTATTACATATTCTGTGTATAGTAGTTGTAGTTGTTTAAAAATGCAAATTGTCTCTTCAGAGAGGAAGAAAGCTAGAACTCTAGTGCCACCTATTGGAAGGTAGCAATCCTACATGTTAATGTTGACCTTTTAATGAGCCTTATCACATGACCTAGGATAATAGCCAAACCAGAATCTCAATTTGCAGACACTGTGTTTTGGGGTACTGCCCCTCATCAATGCAAAGCGGAGAACAGGTTTGGCTGTGTGAGAGGCATTAGACCATTGTCCAAGAAGTATCGTCACTCCTTGCAGAGATCAACATGCTAAGCATGCCGAGATGAGGAGACTTAAAGCTGCAATGCTCCTCTGGGAGATATGCTAATTATGCAAATTGTCTCTTCAGAGAGAAAGAGAGCTAGAACTCTAGTGCCACTTATAGGAAGGTAGCAATCCTACAGATCAGTATTGACACTTTAATGAGCCTTATCACATGACCTAGGATAATAGTCAAACCAGAATCTCAATTTGCAGACACTGTGTTTCAGGGTACTGCCCCTCGTTAGTGCAAACGGAGACCTGGTTTCGCTGTGTGAGAGGCGTCAGACCATTGTCCAAGAAGTATCGTCACTCCTTGCGGAGATCAACATGCTAAGCATGCCGAGATGAGGAGACTTAAAGCTACAATGTTCCTCTGGGAAATATGCTAATTATGCAAATTGTCTCTTCAGAAAGGAAGAGAGCTAGAACTCTAGTGCCACCTGTTGGAAGGTAGCAATTCTACAAGTCAATGTTCACCTTTTAACGAGCCTTATCACATGACCTAGGATAATAGCCAAATCAGAATCTCAATTTGCAGACACTGTGCTTTGGGACACTGCCCCTCATCAGTGCAACGCGGAGATCTGATTTGGCTGTGTATTTCCCAGAGGAGCATTGCGGCTTTAAGTCTCCTCATCTCGGCATGCTTAGCATGTTGATCTCCACAAGGAGTGACGATACTTCTTGGACAATGATCTGACGCCTCTCACACAGCCAAACCAGGTCTCCGCCTTGCACTGACGAGGGGCAGTACCCAGAAACACAGTGTCTGCAAATTGAGATTGTGATTTGGCTATTATCCTAGGTCATGAGATAAGGCTCGTTAAAGGGGCAACATTGACTTGTAGAATTGCTACCTTCCAATAGGTGGCACTAGAGTTCTAGCTCTCTTCCTCTCTGAAGAGACAATTTGCATAATTAGCATATTTCCCAGAGGAGCATTGCGGCTTAAAGTCTCCTCATCTCGGCACGCTTAGCATGTTGATCTCCGCAAGAAGTGACGATACTTCTTCCAGTATTTTGTCACGCTAACACATTAGTATTTATGCAGTATTTTGGCAGCATAAAAGATCATGCACCTGACTGCCATATGAGTGCATGAACTACATATTTAGCGCCAATGACAGGTATTGGGGAGCTGTTATGTTATGTTTCGGTAGCTGAGGAGTGCAGGCAAAAAAGGCAATACACCAGAGCAGTTGGAATCTATGAGACTGCAGTACCCTGACTAACCACAACAACTAGAGGCAGCCGTGGAGCATTCCTACGTTGGTCCTAGACGCCTCATCACAGCCTGAGAAACTAACTACACCTAAAGATAGATATAGGAAAGCTATCTGCCCCGGAGCACAACCCCAAAGATAATAGAAAGCCCCCAAACATGTAATGGCGGTTAGACAAGAAGAAATACTGACACAGAAGGAAAATAGTATGAGCAAACGTTGGGGCCCAAACTAACTAAATAGAAAAGGATAGGAGGGTACTTACTGCAATCCCAGAAAACTCTGAAAAGCACCAACTCAACTAATTTCAAAAACACCTGAGATCACACGACCTCTACCACCTAAATTAGTTCTCTGGTGTAACAAAATCAAAACAGCAGCCACTGAAAAAACTGGAAAAAGCAAAAGTACAAACATCAGTGGCTGAACTAAACTGAGAGGGCAAAAGCCCCGGAGGGGACCCTGAAGGCCCCCACAGAAGTGCAGGACAAAATGCAAAAATCAAGCACAAAAACAAAAAGAAGAAAATGTCTTATCTGTTAGCAGGAGATGCAGACACGACACAGCAGGCTACAAGGGAAACAGGAATCAAAGATAGAGACCAGAACAATTGATCACCGGCAACCCTGATGGGAAGGTGACTCCCTTATATAAGACCAGTCAGTAACACCTGATTCCCAATCCTCACAATCTTCACAATCTTCACTGGACAGACCAGCACCGCTTGTAACCACCAGAGGGAGCCTCTGCTCAGAACTCATCCCAAGCCCACTCACAACAGTACCCCCCCCTTGAGGAGGGGTCACCGAACCCTCATTTGAGCAACCAGGTCGGTCAGGATGAGTTCTATTGTATGCACGGATGAGTCTCCTAGCATGGATGTCCGAAGCAAACACCCAAGAATTGTCTTCCTGACCATAACCTCTCCACTTAACCAAATACTGGAGTTTCCGTCTAGAAAAACGAGAATCTAATATTTTCTCAACCACATACTCCAGATTGCCCTCAACCAAAACAGGGTCAGGAGGCACAGCAGCAGGAACCACTGGATCAACAAACCTCTTCAACAAGGACTTGTGGAACACGTTATGGATCTTAAATGTCCCTGGAAGAAGCAAACGAAAAGAAACAGGATTAAGAATCTCCATGATCTTATAAGGTCCAATGAACCTAGGCTTAAATTTAGGAGATGCTACTCTCATAGGAATATTTTTTGAGGACAACCAGACCAAGTCCCCTACTTTAAACCGAGGACCATCAGTCCTATGCCGGTTAGCAAACCGCTGGGCCCTCTCCTGAGAGAGGGACAACCTCTCCACTACCTGGTCCCAAATCTGTTGCATACGCTCCACAACAGAGTCAACACCTGGACAGACAGAAGCCTCCGTCTGTCCTGAAGAAAATCGAGGGTGAAACCCAGAATTACAGAAAAACGGAGACATCAAAGTGGCAGAGCTAGCCCTATTATTAAGAGCAAACTCAGCCAAAGGCAAAAAAGAGACCCAGTCATCCTGATCAGCAGACACAAAGCATCTTAGATAAGTCTCCAATGTCTGGTTTGTTCTCTCAGTTTGACCATTGGTCTGAGGATGAAATGCCGAGGAGAAAGACAATTGAACACCCAGTTTAGAACAAAAAGTCCTCCAAAATCTGGAAACAAACTGGACTCCTCTGTCAGACACTATGTTCTCAGGAATGCCGTGTAAACGAACCACGTGCTGAAGGAACAACGGCACCAATTCAGAGGAGGAAGGCAACTTAGGTAATGGCACAAGATGTATCATCTTGGAAAACCTATCACAAATCACCCAGATGGCGGTCATTCTCTGAGAAACAGGAAGGTCGGAAATGAAATCCATAGAGATATGGGTCCATGGTCTCTTGGGCACAGGCAATGGCATCAACAAACCACTAGAGCGAGAGCAAGGCTTGGAGCGAGAGCAAGTCCCGCAGGACTGCACAAATTCCCTGACATCACGAGACAAGGTAGGCCACCAAAAGGACCGACTAACCAAGTCTCTGGTACCAAAAATTCCGGGATGCCCAGCCAACGCGGAACAATGAATCTCAGACATCACACTCTTTTTTACTGGTCCGGGACAAACAATTTTCCAACAGGGCAGCGCTCGGGCCTATCCTCCTGACACCCCTCCAGAGCAAGTGTCAAATTAGGTGACATGGCGGAAAGAACTACACCCTCTTTCAAAATAACAGAAGGATCAGATAACTCAGGAGAGTCAGCAAGGAAGCTCCTCGAGAGGGCATCTGCCTTAACATTCTTAGTGCCAGGAAGAAAGGAAACCACAAAAGTAAAACGTGTGAAAAACAAGGCCCACCTGGCCTGTCTAGGATTGAGTCGCTTGGCAGATTCCAGATAAACCAGATTCTTATGGTCAGTAAGGACCACCACCTGATGTTTGGCTCCCTCCAGCCAATGTCTCCACTCTTCAAAAGCCCACTTCATGGCCAATAACTCCCGATTACCCACGTCATAATTACGTTCAGTAGGAGAAAATTTTAGAGAGAAAAAGGCACAAGGGTTACTTTTAGAGGTCTCTGGATCTTTTTGGGACAAAACGGCACCTGCCCCAATTTCAGAGGCATCAACCTCCACCTGAAATGGCAGAGAAACATCAGGCTGCCGTAGAACAGGAGCAGAAGTGAATCTCTGCTTAAGTTCCTGAAATGCAGAGACTGCCTCAGGAGGCCAATTCACCACATCAGAACCCTTTCTGGTCAAATCAGTTAATGGTTTAACAATAACCGAGAAATTACCAATAAATTTACGATAAAAATTGGCAAAACCCAAAAATCTTTGAAGAGCCTTTAATGAAGTAGGTTGGACCCAATCACAGATGGCCTGAACCTTGACCGGGTCCATTTCAATAACAGATGGGGACAAAATGAATCCCAGAAATGAGATCCTCTGTACGCCAAAAAGACACTTTGATCCCTTCACATACAGAGCATTCTCTCTCAAAATCTGGAATACAGTTCGAACATGTTTCACATGAGAGTCCCAGTCATTAGAAAAAATCAAGATATCATCCAAATAAACAATCAGAAATTTATCCACAAAATCCCTGAAAATGTCATTCATGAAGGACTGGAAGACAGAAGGAGCATTAGTGAGCCCAAAGGGCATCACAAGGTACTCAAAACGCCCCTCCGGGGTATTGAATGCCGTCTTCCATTCATCCCCGTGCTTAATGCGAATAAGGTTATATGCCCCCCTGAGGTCAAGCTTGGTAAACCAAGTAGCTTTTTTCACCCTGGAAAACAGGTCAGAAATCAAGGGTAACGGGTATTGATATTTCACAGTAATATTGTTCAAAAGACGATAATCAATACACGGCCTTAATGAACCATCCTTTTTGGCCACAAAGAAAAAACCGGCACCTAAGGGTGAAGAGGATGGTCTGATATGACCCTTCTCCAATGACTCTTTGATATAAGACCGCATAGCGTCATGTTCAGGTACAGACAAGTTAAAAAGGCGACCTTTAGGGAATTTACTACCAGGCACTAATTCAATAGCGCAGTCATAGCTCCTATGGGGAGGCAAGGATGCAGATTTACTTTCACTAAACACATCAGAAAAATCAGTCAAAAAGTTAGGAACATCCTGAGCCTGGGGGGAGGCAGAAAAAACAGGAGTGTTGGTATTAACACATTGGCAGCCCCAACTGGTTACAGACACAGATTTCCAATCCAAAACAGGATTATGAGACTGTAACCAAGGGAAACCCAGTACGATAATATCATGCAGATTATACAGAACCAAAAATTTGCAGCACTCTTGATGATCAGGTTCAACCCTCATTATCACCTGAGTAGAGAACTGAGGTTTATTCTCAGCCAAAGGGGTAGAATCGATCCCCAGTAGGGGAATAGACTTCTGTAGGGGTATCAAGGGAAACCCACAACGTTTAGCAAAATCATAATCCATCAGGTTAATAGCTGCTCCAGAATCAACGAAAGCCTGAGCAGAAAATGAGGACAGAGAGCATATCAGAGTGACAGTTAATAAAAACTTAGTCTGAACACTACCCAAGACAACTGAGCGTGCAAAACGTCTTCCCCGCTTAGGGCAGACTGAAATAGCATGAGAGGCATCACCACAGTAGAAACATAACCCATTGCGCTTTCGAAACTCATGACGCTGTGCCCAGACACCACTCTATCACACTGCATGGATTCAGAAGCAGGTTCACAAGGCAACACTATTCCACGCATACTTCTCCGCTCACGCAAACGTCTGTCAATTTGAATTGCTAATGACATAGAATCATTGAGACCAGAGGGGACAGAGAATCCCACCATAGCATCCTTTACATTATCTGACAGACCCTTCCGAAAAAGGGCCGCCAAAGCGTCGTCATTCCATTTGGTCAGGACTGCCCACCTACGGAATCTCTGACAGTATAACTCAGCGTCATCAAGCCCCTGATTTAATGCCAACAAGGCTTTTTCAGCTTGATCAGTGACATTAGGCTCATCGTACAATAACCCCAAAGCCTGAAAAAACGCATCAACATCACTCAAAACAGGATCCCCAGGTGTCAGGGAAAAAGCCCAATCCTGAGAATCGCCGCGCAGGAGAGAGATGACAATTTGAACCTGCTGCGCTGCGTTCCCTGAGGACTTAGATTTTAAGGCAAAAAACAATTTACAATTATTTTTGAAATTCTGAAACTTAGCTCGATCCTCTAAAAACAAATCTGGCATGGGAATCCTAGGTTCCACAACAGGCAACCTAGCAAGATATGCAGCAATACTCTGAACCTCAGTGGCAAGCTGATCCACACGGCCAGACAACTGTGCAAACTCCATTGAGAGAAAAAATCCTCCCCAGCATCCAGAGATACAGAGGGAAAAAAAAAAAATGCAACAAACAGAAAAATATCTCTGACAACTCTGACAACCGTTTTTTCTTTCACAAATTTTTTCCCTTCTGTGAGTACCATACAATTTTAAATTTTGGGCCGGTGATACTGTTATGTTTCGGTAGCTGAGGAGTGCAGGTAAAAAAGGCAATACACCATAGCAGTTGGAATCTATGAGATTGCAGTACCCTGACTAACCACAACAACTAGAGGCAGCCGTGGAGCGTTCCTAAGTTGGTCCTTAGATGCCTCGTCACAGCCTGAGAAACTAACTACACCTAAAGATAGATATAGGAAAGCTATCTGCCCCGGAGCAAACCCCAAAGATAATAGAAAGCCCCCAAACATGTAATGGCGGTTAGACAAGAAGAAATACTGACACAGAAGGAAAATAGTATGAGCAAACGTTGGGGCCCAAACTAACTAAATAGAAAAGGATAGGAAGGGTACTTACTGCAATCCCAGAAAACCCTGAAAAGCACCAACTCTACTAATTTCAAAAACACCTGAGATCACACGACCTCTACCACCTAAATTAGTTCTCTGGTGTAACAAAATCAAAACAGCAGCCACTGAAAAAACTGGAAAAAGCAAAAGTACAAAATCAGTGGCTGAACTAAACTGAGAGGACAAAAGCCCCGGAGGGGACCCTGAAGGCCCCCACAGAAGTGCAGGACAAAATGCAAAAATCAAGCACAAAAACAAAAAGAAGAAAATGTCTTATCTGTTAGCAGGAGATGCAGACACGACACAGCAGGCTACAAGGGAAACAGGAATCAAAGATAGAGACCAGAACAATTGATCACCGGCAACCCTGATGGGAAGGTGACTCCCTTATATAAGACCAGTCAGTAACACCTGATTCCCAATCCTCACAATCTTCACAATCTTCACTGGACAGACCAGCACCGCTTGTAACCACCAGAGGGAGCCTCTGCTCAGAACTCATCCCAAGCCCACTCACAACACTGTTACTTTCTTTTGGAATCTTTTTTATGATCTTCCTAATAAGGATTAGATTCCTATTTTAATACTAAAAACGAATTCCTACACAACGCATTTTCAAGCCCCCTAACATGTCCATGTTGGCAATATGTGTAGTGTCTGTTTTTTTCACGAATACCACACACACCCAGTATAATCTATGATGTCGCACACATGTCCATGTTTTTACTTAGAACGTGTGTCCATGCAAACTACACTGAGACATGTCCTCTTTTTACCAGCCTCATGGATGACAAGGGCCAATACACTTCTATGGGTCCATGTTAAACGCAGCACATGGATGGCATCCGTCTGCTATTCATGTTCCATCCATGTGCTGTACGTGTTTAACATTGCAAAAAATAGGAGAAGCATTGGAATTGATTTTTCTTGAGCCATGTTGGAAAAAAATAGATGGCACACTGATCCAAAACACTGATCACATTGGTACCGGTTTTTTCCGGTACTGGTTTTATACGGACCTGGGAAAGGGTCCTTACTGATATGTATACAAGCCATTAACATTTAAGGCTTTAATGTTACTATATGTACACTCTGTATCTAATATCATCATTTTGGGCCTGGTCACATAAACGGTGTTCATGTGTGAGTGCTATTCAAGAGTGGATGGGACAGCACTTGGACTGAAACCTTTAAACCCTTGCAGAATAACCCTATATCTGCAGGTAAACTGTATTTTAAAAGGTGACAGGTTCCTTTAAAGTCAATAGGCCAATTCATATATGAATTTTTGCCATCGATCCATGAAGAGAAGAGTCCAGCAAGCTCTTCTTTGGTTTCATTCTCTGACAAGTTTTTTCTTTTGAAAGTTAGCCACTCATATGCAGCAAGTTTTAAGTGTAGAAAAAATGTAGAAAAAAATTAAACTAATTCCTCCTTCCCTAATAAAAATTAGTTTATTCTTTAAACATAGATCTGCATACTATTTACCCTATATTAATTTTAATCTCGCTATATAATAATTGCTATGTCAAAAACAATATGAAAAACACTTACAAAGTTACGGTTTTCATTTATCCCATCTGAAATAACAAGTTTTATATATCCTTAAATGGTTTCATTAAAACCTACACCATATTATATAAATAATCAAGCTTGTATACAGCTCCAGAAGAAAAAAAAAAAACCTCGAAAACGATAGGTCTCTGAAAATGTCCAAAAAAATATTTTCTTTAAAAAAGTGTTTCATTTTCTTGTGCAAAAGTAGTAAAACATAAAAAAAAGAATCTAATCTCACATGATAATTACCATCAAAATATAATTCTCAAAATAATAATTGTTTTCTATTTTTGTCTCATACAAAAAAGTGATAGAACTGTCACTTCCCCAAAGTTATATGTGAAAGCTTCAGCTTGTCTGTCAGTAAAACAAGCCCTCTTTTTTGTATACATCTCAATTTGAGAAAAAAATATTCGTTACTACTCTTCTTCATTTGAATTTGACTTTTAATTCTCTATTCACCACTTTTCATTCTGCTAAAAATTGCAAAAAAAATCCACTTTTTTAGTTCATCGTGGTCTCTTCACCACCTCATTTTGACACCTAACTTCCTCTACTTTTTCTTTTCTATCCTCTACAATATTTATTTTTCTATTCCTTTTCAATGCTATTATCAGTCTATTTCTCAATTTCCTCTCCTTCCCCTACTCTGACCCTCTTTCGACTCCTCCCTGTTTTTCAACTTTTCTTGTGGGCACTTTGTCCATTTTCAGTCACACCTCTAGCCCTTTTAAAAACCCTGCCCTTGAACACTTGATATGCAATTGATTTCTTTCACTTGAAACAACACTAGTCCAGCTATGAAATGCTTTGTGGGGATAAAAAAACATTCAACTTATTTTGGTCCTAAGGATTCTTCATCATAGCAGTGCAGCCTGATGTCGTGTTATCGTCCAAATGGATAAAAAGAAAAAAACAATCCCTATAAATGAAATTGAAAAAGCTATACAATATGTTATATAAACCCCAAAATGATGCAGTGGATAAATTCAACTCATCACTCAAAAAACAAGCCCTTAGGCATCAATGTTATTGACAAAATAAAATTATGGCTCCTGGAATTTGAAAATGAAAAAAGTATAAAAAGCAGTTGGGTCGTTAATGCCAAATAGGCCTGGTCCTTAATGGGAAGCAATCACCAGGTTTTTCTACCTCATCTTACAGTAGAATAATTTAGGGTCAGAGATCCTGTTTCCATCAGATACAAACAAGGAGAAAACTGAGTCAGAAAAATGCCAACTAAACTATGAAAATATATTCAATTCAATGCAAAAATAAAATAAATAATAAAAACAAAAAAGTAATACATGGGTTTTAATCAGAAAAAAGTGACTAAATCCATAGGTGTGAAAGATGGGGCCGAAAGGATTTAAAATGAAGTGCAAACAGAAGCAAGAGAGGATATATAATCCATTTACAAGGACTTAGTAAACAGAGATGTCAAATGCTTGCATGTAGCAGTATTCCGCCCACTGAGGAAGCGACAATTAAACTCGAAACGTGCGTCGGAATATGTGGCCGAGGTCAAGGCAGGACAGGTCATTAAAATGGGTAATTATTCCTGATGTTACTGTTATTATCTTTGATAAATATGAGGTGCAATGGATGAATTTAGAGACATGTTTTGAATGTATGTTGTCTTGGCTATCCATATACCCAATGTTAATATGGGTATGTGGTAATATTTTTGTGGTATTCATATATAGATCTGTTTCCATCAGATGTAGCACTTCTCTGAATTCTGAGCTCCATATAACCTATCCCATATCTGTTTCTACATTACACTTCTCTCAGATTAGGTAGCAAAAACCTAGTGACAGATTCCCTTTAAGTACTTAATATACATAAAGACACAAATTAAGCATATACCAAAATTGATATTATTTTCTGTTCTTTTCATTACTCTGTTGCTGTTATAGCAGAATAAACTAGAAATGTTATTTACTTTTGTAAACTTAATGTTCAAATCTCTAAAATTTTAACTGCTTACACTAAAAATACTAAGACATTTTTTCATTTCCAAGTTAAGAGTGTAGTGATATGTTTATATATTTAGGAGGCATAAAAAGATTATAGCACTCTCTCAATTAAAGTTTTATAGATTAAGCATGTGCAACGTTTCAACCTTACTCATGATCTTTTCAAGCAGAATTCTTAAAAGATAAAATCTTCATATTCTATTAAGTGAATGTCCACCTTTTAGTTGAACTGCAGATGTTAATAGGGCCATATTGTACCTCTATGGCACTATTATCTCAGTGACATGTGGCTGTTTGTATTTATTTACTTTTTTAAATTGATTTCTGTGGATTGTAAGAAAAGATGAGCGGATCCTTTGAAATTTGTATTTGCTTACTCTGCTGAATTTACCCCAAAACTTTGATTCGATATTCAATATTGCAAAGCTTTCAACTGCTTTGAAAATATACATGGATAGAGGAGAAAGAGAGAAATAGAGAACCCAGCAGACCATAAGAGCTTACACTTTACAAAAGCGAGAAAGAGAGAGGGCATCGCTGAGCATAAGAGCTTACACTCTACAGGAGATAGATAGTACCCTGCTGTCAAAAAGAGCTTCCACTCTCCAGGAAAGAGAGAGATAGTACCCTGCTGACCATAAGAGCTCAAAAATATTTAGAATTGAGAGTCCTCAGTGGTTGATACCTTTTAATGGCTAACTGAAAAGATGGTAACAAATTGCAAGTTTTCCAGACTACTCAGGTCTCTTCATCAGGGAGTGACTAACACAAAATCTGAAGAATCACATATTTATACACAACAGGACACATGAATAATGCAATAGATAAGACAAGTGAAGTGAAGCAGAACTGTCATTATGGGAGATAGAGATGGACATAAATATTGGAACCGTTCATAGATAAGGAGTGTGAAAGTTTTATTACCCTCTGATTGGGGTCTGGTATTGTGTTGTTTTGCTCCCAGAAGGTCTGAAGAGCAAATTCCTTAATTGATGTAAAAAGACATAAATCCATGTGACACATTCATACATTCATTCCTGTACTGAGTGTGTCAAAAGTTGTCATGAGCTTATGTTCCCAAACCTTTCTGTCTCTCTGAGACTTAAAGTTAGCTTTTAGTACAAGTAATTTCATGTCCATCATGCTACTCATCATTTTATTAATTCACATTTTATTAGCAAAAATATGAATAACTTCCATAGAGAACAATATGGCCCATCAGGCCACCAACATTGCCATTTTTTATACCAATTACAAATCATTATGAATATTCTGTTCACTGTGTTGTACTTGTTATTACGATTACAGGGATACCAAATATGTCTGTTAGTTACTGAATTATGAGGCTTATTAAAAAAAGTGCATTAAAAGTTTAATTATTGTAATTTTAAATGTTTTTCATTATTTTGCAGTAATTATATAAGAAGAAAAAATCTCTGATAACTAGAATACAGGTACATAGAAATGTATTGGTATATAGAGATATATTTCTAATATACCAGTATATTGAGCGTGTATTCAAAAGGCTTGCTGCTGCCTGCAATATTGCAGGTTGAGGTTTTGATACCCTGAGAAAATCAGACTTAAAAAAAGAGAAGAATTAATTATTTATTTAAATGACTATAAGTGTTAACAGAGTAGAGAGATGCTGGCCTCACCCCCAGGATGAGGGGAGGTGGAGGAGGAACGATTTAAAATTTAGATTTTAAGGAGCAGTGAAGACACAAGTGAGGCTGTCACTGCCTCACTACAGGGACAAAAAAACAGCATGAATGAAAGTTTGAACATAGCTCTGACCTCCTGGGACAGTAAAGCAGGTCCCCCAAATTGGGACAGTCAACTGGATCAGGGATGGTTGGGAGCATGTTGCTGTATGTCAATCTAAAAGGTTAATAAATCTGAAATTTTAATATTTATAAAAAGCAAAACTGGAATTAGAATATCTATATGTGATTAATTAGTGTGCAGACGTATTATTATGCAACTAATTGAAAAATGTAAATTGTCCTATCTCAATTGTTTATTTTCATTTGTTAAAGTGAGAATAATAACCAAACAACTGAAAATGTACAAAAATACATTTCTGAGATTTAAAAAAAATAAGGGATCAATTTAGCTACCCTTATTTTCAAGAGAAGTCATAAGCCTTCTATTCATGTAGTCAGTTTTTTAATTTGTTGGGGACAGGGCCGACGTCAGCATTATATATAGGGACCATCATACACTGGTATGAGGCACATTATACACTGGAGCATCGTATATGGGGCCCATTATACACTGGAGCATCATATATAGCGCCAATTATATCTGGATCATTATATGGGCCCATCATATACTGGAGTATTATATGGAGTCCATCATATACTGTATGGAAGAGTATATGGCCCCTTTATGTATTGAGCAATACATGGGGCTCATTATTCTTTATGGAACCTATTTTTATACTGTATGGAGCAATATATGGGGCCCATTATACAGTATGGAGCATTATATGGGGTCCATTATTCTGTATGGAGCAATATATGTGGCTCATTATTCTGTATAGAGCAACATATAGGGCTCATTATTCTGCATGGAGCAAAATATGGGGTTCATGATTCTGTATGGAGCAATATATGGTGCCCATAATACTGTATGGTGCATTATATGGGCTCATTATACTGTATAGAGCATTATGTGTGGCTCATTATACTGTATTGAGCATTATAATGGGTTCATTATTCTGTATGGAACAATATATGGGGCTCATTATTCTGTATGGATCACTATGTGGTGCCCATAATACTGTATGGAGAAGTATACTGTCCAATTTCTGATCTATTGTAGAATTTACAATAGATATCACTCATGTAATGTAAGAAGTAAAATCTTTGGCATAGTACTATACCTATATTTTTTTGCCGTATCTGTGCATCATGAATTGTGGTATGTGCTAAAGGGGCCCACTGAGACTCTTTCGCCCGGGGCCCACGAAAACCTGGAAACTGCCCTGGTTGGGTATCACAAGTTGGGCAGCACCAACCACAGCAAACCAGACATTGTTCAGAGAGGTGCACTGTTTTACTGCATCGTAAATCTCCTATTAGAAAAGCCTAAAAGTTACCAATTGTGATTAATTTAGGTGAGGAAGGGGACATATTATTTTTCTATAATGTTTAAGGCCTTTACTGTCTAGCCAAGCAGTTGCGACTTTGATGCATGCAATGGAACATTGTCCTGCACAAAAATCATGATTTTCTTGAAAGATGAAGACTTTTCCTTGTATCACTGCTTTGAAAGACTGGCAACATAGTAACATAGTAACATAGTCATTAAGGTTGAAGGAAGACTTTAAGTCCATCTAGTTCAACCCATATCCTATCCTAACCTGCCCTAACATGTTGATCCAGAGGAAGGCAAAAAAAACCCAAGTGGCAAACAGTAGCTTCACATTGGGGAAAAAAAATTCCTTCCCGACTCCACATACGGCAATCAGACTAGCTCCCTGGATCAACGCATTATCTAGGAAACTAGTGAATATTGCCTGTAATATTGTACTTTTCAAGAAAGGCATCCAGTCCCTTCTTAAATTTTAGTAAGGAATCACTCATTACAACATTAGACGGCAGAGAGTTCCATAGTCTCACTGCTCTTACAGTAAAGAATCTGCGTCTGTGATTATGACTAAACCTTCTTTCCTCCAGACGTAGAGGATGCCCCCTTGTCCCCGTCACAGGTGTAAGAGTAAAAAGATCATTAGAAAGGTCTTTGTACTGTCCCCTCATATATGGCAGGTTTGGAAATTGATCTTGAGTCCATCTTCAACCTGAAAAGATACAAGTAACTCATCTTTCACAATACCAGTGTGTAGCAGTACCCCACCTACAACTTGCTGGTGGCTGAGTCAAAGGGAAGGTCTGTGCCCTTTACTAATCCACCCATAGGTCCATACACCAAGAGTCACTATCATGTCATCAGTACATAAAATCTTTGAAAAATCTGTCTTGTTCAGTGGTGGCCGGATTTCAGTCTTCCTTATCTGGGCCATGTCTCTGAACACCTTGTATTTCTGGACAAAGACAG
Source organism: Oophaga sylvatica (assembly GCA_033576555.1). Taxonomy (NCBI): domain Eukaryota; kingdom Metazoa; phylum Chordata; class Amphibia; order Anura; family Dendrobatidae; genus Oophaga; species Oophaga sylvatica. The sequence goes on from JARQOD010000006.1 coordinate 304,644,860, forward strand.
GGAGGCTGCAGTTCTGAAATATAACAGTACTAGAGGACAATGGGTTTCCAGTCAAATAACTTTTGATTCTTTTCAATTTTTGTCAGTTAACGTGTGTTTTTTTTAATCAATACATTTTTTGTGACACTGTTGACTATTTGCAACAAAACTTTTTTGATATTTCTGTAATCAAGTCTGAAGATCAAAGCAACTTCATCCCTCTGAAATAATTGTAACAAATTTTGACTTTTCAGAGTCAGTTAAATCCCTTTTTTTGCCCCACTTACGCTTAGAAAAACTAATAATTCTGCACACCTTGATAAAGAGTTCAGATATCCTTAGGTCACTCCCATCCTCAATACACAATTACACATCACCTGATCTGTTTCATCCAATAAGCATTCAAGTTTATGCACCAAGGACTTAGAAAATCTGCATAAAAAATATGAGATCATCGAAATACTAACTTGCCCAATAATTCTGCACATGGTGTAGAAGAATTGTATGTTACAAAAATGTCATGTTGCGTGGTCTAAGCATCTTGTTACATTTATGCTTCTAGCCTTCTTGGGGGCAATGTTCTGATTTATATTATGCTGTGCTATCTATTAGTTAGATGTATATGTAAAATCATATAATTAAAAAAAGTGAATTTTAATATTAACTTCAATGACTGTAGTATTTTCCTAACCCTGACTCTGTAGAGTAGATACTATAGATCATTATATGATATCTGCAGCTGTGTTGCTTTGCATGAAATGTCTCTTTAGCGGCTTTATAATATTAATGCTGGTGAGAACATGCATGGTTTGCTGGAAAGGGCACACACATTAATGTCCTGGTGCTGCAATTAGTGAGATGTGTAGCAGGTGGTAACACTCATCTCCTTAATAAGACCATGTGACTCACTAGAGATTATTTCAATCAATTTCAATTGCCTAATTAATATGCTTGCAGGCACAATGTATCACCTACACGGGTAATTTCTTCACAAATTACCTTAATTGACTATTCCAAGGCTTATGAAGATGCTTTCAAATTTGCCAGTTTGATGTAGTTTTTTTTTATGTAGTTTTCGAAGCCAAAGAAAGCAAGAAGAGGATAGTAAAATGAGACTCCAATAGGATATATTCTTTTGCGCTCCTTTTTAACTCACTTCTAGGTTTGGCGTCAAAGCTGCATTAAAATAGCAAAAGAGACAGCACTCTTATTAAAGAAGGATGTTTTATTTTTTTTTACTCGCATGCATTTAAGGCTAAAATATTTTTTGCAATTTTTTCATTAAAAGTTGTGCACCATTTACCTTTCTTTTGTACTGTCTAATGCTGTCTGCATAATGAGTAAACATACAATTTGCCAGTGGACTCATTCAAAGTGAATGATTTTGATGTTTGTATCGCTTTTATTTGTTTTTTTTCTGACATATTAGGTATTTTTTATATTTTAGTTGTAAATTCTGAACTTTGTAAAAAAAATTGGCTTGTGTCGCCATTTTCTGAGGTTTGTAGATTTTTTAGTATTCTGCAAATAGAGCTCTGTGCCTGTTTTTGTGTGATTAGATTATATTTTTCTTGATGCCATTTTGTCTGATATACGACGTATTTAATTTTTTGTGGGAGTGCATCAACAGAATAATGCTTTTCTTGCATTTTGACACTTTTCTTCTTTTCAGTAATCAATGTATGGCTAAGCAATTTTACATCATGATAGAATTGACTATTACTGACGAGACAATGGAAAATATAGTTATTTTCCTATTTCTTTGTTTTTTGAGAAGCAATGGAAGATGGTTTAAACTTATATTAAAAAAAAAATTCAAAATTTTTAGTTTTTGTTAGCCCTCCTATGGTCATAAAATTGTTTAGTAACTTATGTAGTGCAATACAATAGCATTGCAGTATATAGCGAAATTGCAACTATCCTCGGGAGTTTGTGGCTAAGCTTCATAGAAGTACCAAAACATCAGTTACCTGAGTTTTCAACAGGCAGATGTGATTTGGTGATTGCCCTATTGTCACTGATGTGACCGCTCAACAAACCATTCAGATAATTGTGCGACATGGGAGTTAATAGATTATCGGCGGAAAGATGAATATAGTTTTGCTTCTTTATTTTTATTTTTTGGTGAATAAATGGATAAAAGAGGGTAGTGGAGTATATAATTCAATTAAAAGACTTTACTATGTGTATTTATTACATTTGATTATGGGGTTAGTAATTTAGTTGTCTTATTATTATTATCATTTATTTATATAGCACCATTGATTCCATGGTGCTGTACATGAGAAGGGGTTACATACAAATTACAGATATCACTTACAGTAAACAAACTAACAATCACAGACTGGTACAGAGGGGAGAGGACCATGCCCTTTCGGGCTAACATTCTACAGATGTGGGGACGGAGACAGCAGGTTGGGGGATTGCAGCAGTTTCGGTGTTGGTTGAGGGGATATCTCCGGTTGTGGTGAGGAGGCAGCGGGGTCATTGCAGCCTGTAGGCTTTCCTGAAGAAATGGGTTTTTAGGTTACGTCTGAAGGATCCGAGAGTGGTTGATAGTCAGACGCGTTGGGGCAAAGAATTCCAGAGGATGGGGGATATTCGGGAGAAGTCTTGGAGGCGGTTGGGTGAGGAGCGAATAAGTGTGGAGGAGAGAAGGAGGTCTTGGGAGGACCGGAGATTACGTGAGGGAAGATATCGGGATATTAGTTCAGAGATATATGGAGGAGACAGGTTATAGATGGCCTTGTAGGTCAGTATTAGTGATTGGAATTGGATTCACTAAGGGAATGGGAGCCAGTGAAGAGATTTGCAGAGGGGAGATGCAGAGGAGTAGCGAGGAGAGAGATGAATTAGTCGGGCAGCAGAGTTAAGGAGGGACTGGAGAGGTGCGAGGGTGCTAGCAGGGAGGCCAGAGAAAAGGATGTTGCAGTAGTTGAGGCGGGAGATGATGAGGGCATGCACAAGCATTTTAGTAGATTGAGGGTTGAGGAAGGGACTGATTCTGGAAATATTTTTGAGCTGGAGGTGACAGGAGGTAGAAAGAGCTTGCATATGTGGTTTGAAGGACAGGGCAGAGTCAAGGGTTACTCCGAGGCAGCGGACCTCCGGTACGGGGGAAAGCGTGGTGGTTGTCAATTGTTATAGATAGGTCAGGTAAGGAAGATCTGTGAGATGGGGGAAAGATGATGAGTTCAGATTTGTCCACATTGAGTTTGAGGAAGCGGGAGGAGAAGGAGGAAATGGTTGATAGACACTCAGGGATTCTGGACAGCAGAGAGGTGATGTCTGGGCCAGAGAGGTAGATCTGAGTGTTATCAGCATAAAGGTGGTACTGGAATCCGTGGGACTTTATGAGTTGTCCCAGGCCAAGTGTATAGATTGAGAATAATAGGGGTCCTAGAACAGAGCCTTGGGGACTCCAACAGAGAGAGGGTGGGACGAGGAGGTAGTGTGGGAGTGGGAGACGCTGAATGTGCGGTTGGAAAGGTATGAGGAGATCCAGGATAGGGCGACGTCCTTGATGCCAAAGGAAGTGAGAATCTGTAGTAGAAGGCAGTGGTCAACTGTGTCGAAAGCAGATGGGAGGAAAGTTCAGCGTGGATGTGCTGTTCCAGGAGTTTGGAAGCGAGTGGGAGCAGCGATATTGGGCGATAGCTGGACATAGCGGTTGGGTCGAGGGTTGGCTTTTTGAGGATAGGCGTGATTGTGGCATTTTGAAAGCAGAAGGGAAGGTACCAGAAGTTAGTGATAGATTGAAGAGGTGGGTTAGTGATGGGATAAGAGTGGTGGCGAGGTTGGGGAGGAGGTAGGATGGGATGGGATCAAGTGCACAAGTGGTTAACTTAATTTCTCCATCTTCTCCATCTCTTGTGTCCGCGGTAATCGGACTGAACTTGAATGACATCTGAGTGCAGTCCGATGGTTTACACACACCCATAGACTTGTTTGGATGCGCGTGATCCGATTATCTGACGCAGTTGTAGCATACTGCTAATGTTTTCTCATGCTGAATTGGCGTGAGAATATATTCACAGATCTCCACTGCCCCATAGAATAACATTGGGCAGCACTTAGCCATGTTATAAACTAGTGTGAGTTCTTATATTTATTTTCAGAACAATTGTAAGACTAAATTCCCACAATGGGTATTTTTCCTTTTTTTCAGCTGTAGATTTTCTTCAGCATTCCTGCATCAATTACCTGTATTAGGATAATTATGTCTTTTTAACTGTGTTTTTGAGAGAATCTTCTACATGGGATTTTATCCATTTTTGCAAACTGCTGTTTTTGACTTTTTTGGTACGTCAAGTTTTTTACTGCAGAAATGCAATGAAAGCACATATGGGATTTTCATCTACAGATTTTATACATCCTATTCAAGTCTATGTGGAAAATACACAAAAATAACATATTTACGTCAAGAGAAATTGACAAATTGCAGATTTCGAACACTTACCATTTATGTTGCGTAAAAAAACTGGAGGTATCAAAATCAAAGCAGCTTTACGAGTATTTAAAGCATGAGACAGCAAAAAGAGACAAAAAACTCAGCATCAAAAATGTAAGTAACCTAGTTTAAATAATAGGTTCACAAATATTAAGGTTTCAAAAACTCATCCCGCGAACTTAGCCAAAGACTCCATGCACACATTGAGTATTTGGTGAGTATTTTACCTCAGTATTTGTAAGCCAAAAGCAGGAGAGGAATATTAAGGGCTCCTTTCCACTTGCGAGAAATACGTCCGATTCTCACATGTGAAATCCCAGCTCTGGGGCCGGCATTCGGCAGTGGAGCGAGCAGCTGCATACAAATACATGCAGCCGCACACTCCACTCCAGAGTGTCGGGGCCAGAGCTGGGATTTCACATGCGATAATCGGACGTATTTCTCACAAGTGGAAAGGAGCACTTAGAGGAAAAGTATAATAGAAACACGACACCACTTATGTATTTATCACCCACTCTTGGATTTGGCTTACAGATAACTAAGGTAAAAAAATCACCAAATACTCAACATGTGAATGGGGCCTAATAGGTACATAAGTGATGTAATGAATCTGCAACATTGAAAACTCACCAAATACAAAAATACTGGACAAAAAATGTAACATGCTACAGTTCCATCAAAGCGTATAGACTCATTTAGATTTTTTTTACGCTGAATAAACTTACCTGGCATTTGTCTTTTAAATCTGCAGCATATCAATTTCTCTTGCAACAAATATGCATGTTTTTATTTCTTTCAAAAACTAGAAGGAGATGAGGAAAATCTGCAAATAAAAAAAGCAAGTAATACACAAATAATTTTATCAAGAAAGTTTTATCAAAGCTAAGGAACAGGAAGTTTCTGAAACAGAGTAATTTTATTTAAAATGTGGCATATCATAAAGAGACAAAAAACACTTTAGAAGTAGCATGATAAAGCACGTAAACAAAAGCAGTCAAGCACAAGTAATTCAGCTAATTGATGCTTATTATTCATTGCAGGAACTTAGCCTAAAAATGTAAAAAATAATCTTGATTTCCTTGAGTCAAATGTTTTCTAATTTGATCTGAGCATGCACAAAACAGACATAAAAATTGATCAACCAATTATCTCACTCATTCTCCATCTTCCCGATGTCAGCAGGACCTTAGTTGTGCCTGCTGATAGGTGGATCTATCATCACATACCTAAATGCTTGTTAATGAAATCCATCAGTCACTTTTTTCTCCTTGCTGGCTGCCAATCTTAAGTCTACCAGAGCTTCAAGGAACTGAAAATGAAAAAGGGCATTTGTGAAATAGCCATAAGTAATAAAAGTAATAAAAACATTAAATCTGACACTTATATGACTCGATCATAAAAGAATGACAAATGTAGACTGAAGTAAAATACTCAATGTGAATCCTAGCTTATCATTTCTACTTAATTTGCTGCTTCTGGTTTTGGTACAGAGATGGATGATATGAGTTGACCAGCTTTAAATCAACCAACAAACAACCATTAGAGTTTTATCAGTTTTTTGTATATGAAAAAAATTGAGGTTTTTCAATCTTTTTCTATCAAACAGTCGAGAAAATTGGATAGCACATGATTCATCTGCAAGTTGTCCGAGTCTTTTCATGAACAATAGACTTCTTTGGTTCGTTTGACATGTGATCCAAATCCAAATCGGACATATCTTCAACGCCTTTGTGTATACATGGATGTGTGAAAAGACTGATATATCATAAAAGATATGAGTTCTACATGAATTTAACTCATACATGAAAAACTGACATTTGAATGAACCCTTTCAGCACTACATGGAGACTGACACCACACAGCAGAAATGACTCTGAAAGAAAAATAAATTTTGCTTAGGCAAGAAGATACATATTGTTCTCATGTTGTATTTGTTATTTTCAGAAATGCTAATCCTCTGACAAATGAGACACGGGACTCGAGTTGTGTTTTTACAGGCTACAACCTGATCCATGACTAGGATGGGTTGCAGCTTGAACTATGTGACAGGGGTAATTTTTTATCACATTCTCATAGAACGCTTTTAATGCTTTCAATGCTATGCAAAGCAGCTCTTCTCCAAGGCAAAAAATATCTGATTTAGAAAATTAAAGAAACCACCTGATTACATAATAATAATAATAATAATAATAAAATAAATAATAATAATGTTGGTGATCACCTGCTTTATAGAATAATATTTTGTATCTATTTTATTGTAATAGATGTATACCATAAAATATTTATTATACAGTCATGGCCAAAAGTTTTGAGAATGACACAAATATTAATTTTTACAAAGTCTACTGCTTCACTTTTTCTAATGGCAATTTGCATATACTCCAGAATGTTATAAAGAGTGATCAGCTTAACAGCAATTACTTGCAAAGTCAATATTTGGCTAGAAAATGAACTTTATCCCCCAAAACACATTTCAACATCATTGCCGCCCTGCCTTAAAAGGACCAGCTAACCTCTTTTCAGTGATTGCTCCATTAACACAGGTGTGGGTGTTGATGAGGACATGGCTGGAGATCAATCTGTCATGGTTAAGTAAGAATGACACCACTGGACACTTTAAAAGGAGGCTGGTGCTTGGCATCATTGTTTCTCTTCTGTTAACCATCTTTATCTCTAAAGAAACACGTGCAGTCATCATTGCAATGCACAAAAATGGCCTAATAGGGAAGAGTATCGCAGCTAGAAAGATTGCACCTCAGTCAACAATCTATCGCATCATCAAGAACTTCAAGGGGAGAGGTTACATTGTTGCCAAAAAGGCTCCAGGGCTCCCAAGAAAGACCAGCAAGTGCCAGGACCGTCTCTTAAAAGTGTTTCAGCTGCGGGATTGGGCTACCAGCAGTGCAGAGCTTGCTCAGGAATGGCAGCAGGCAGGTGTGAGTGCATCTGCACGCACTGTGAGGCGGAGACTCTTGGAGCAAGGCCTGGTCTCAAGGAGGGCAGCAAAGAAGCCACTTCTCTTCAGAAAAAACATCATGGACAGACTGATATTCTGCAAAAGTTACAGGCAGTGGACTGCTGAGGACTGGGGTAAAGTTATTTTCTCTGATGAATCCCCTTTTCGATTGTTTGGGACATCAGGAAAACGCCTCATTCGGAGAAGACAAGGTGAGCGCTAACACCAGTCTTGTCTCATGCCAACTGTTAAGCATCCTGAAACCATTCATGTGTGGGGTTGCTTCTCAGCCAAGGGAATCGGCTCTCTCACAGTCTTGCCTAAAAACACAGCCATGAATAAAGAATGGTACCAAAATGTCCTCCAAGAGCAACTTCTCCCAACCCTCCAAGAGCAGTTTGGCGATCAACAATGCCTTTTCCAGCATGATGGAGCACCTTGCCATAAAGCAAAGGTGATAACTAAATGGCTCAGGGAACAAAACATAGAGATTTTGGGTTCATGGCCTGGAAACTCCCCAGATCTTAATCCCATTGAGAACTTGTGGTCAGTCATCAAGAGACGGGTGGACAAACAAAAACCTAAAAATTCTGACAAAATGAAAGCATTGATTGTGCAAGAATGGACTGCTATCAGTCAGGATTTGGTCCAGAAGTTGATTAAGAGCATGCCAGGGAGAATTGCAGAGGTCCTGAAGAAAAGGGTCAACACTGCAAATATTGACTTGCTGCATTAACTCTAACTGTCAATATAAGCTTTTGTTACTCATATGTTTGCAATTATATTTCTGTCTGTGATAAAAACATCTGTCAAACACACATATAAAAACCAGAGGGCAGCAGATCATGTGAAAATATAATATTTGTGTCATTCTCAAAACTTTTGGCCATGACTGTATATTAAATTCTGTTTTATCTTTAGTTATGTGAAATTTAAATTCTGCATCTATAGTTAGGCAATCTTCATATGTAATAACTCTTTTAAAATATAAATGTCCCTGCAGCTCTAAGCATTAGGAATAGTTACTGTCTTGGCTGGATGAGAGCCACGACTGGGCGGTTAATTTACAGGGCTATAGTCTGTTTAGAAATGACCGTAAAAATAAGCGAGGTGGGGGTGTGTGTTTATATGTAAAATCATCCTTAAAACCCATCCTGCGTGATATCTGTGAATCTAATGAAGATGTAGAGTCTCTGTGGGTGGAGATTAGGGGAGGGGGGAAAAATAATAAATTACTGATAGGGGTTTGTTATAAGTCTCCTAAAATAATGGAAGCAACAGAGAATATCCTCGTAAAGCAAATAGATGAAGCAGCAACTCAAGGAGAAGTCATTATTATGGGGACTTCAACTACCCTGAAATACATTGGGGAACAGAAACCTGCAGTTCCAGCAAAGGTAATAAGTTTTTGGCAACTATGAGAGACAATTACCTTTCACAACTAGTTCAGGACCCAACAAGAGGGGGGGCACTGCTAGACCTAATATTATCCAACAGGCCAGACCGCATATCAAATATAAGGGTTGGGGTCACTTGGGTAATAGTGATCACAAAATAATAAGCTTTCATGTATCCTTTAATAAGATGTGTAGTCGAGGGGTTACAAGGACACTAAACTTCAGGAAGGCAAATTTCCAACGGATGAGAGATGATCTTGGTGCAATAAACTGGGATGATATCCTGAGACATAAAAATACACAAAGAAAATGGGGACGTTTATTAGTATCCTGAATAGGACCTGTGCACAGTATATACCCTATGGGAATAAACATGCTAGAATTAGGAGGAAACCACTATGGCTAAATAGAGCTGTAAGGGGGCAATAAGGGACAAAAAGAAAGTGTTTAGGGAATTAAAGCAAGTAGGTAGTGAAGAGGCATTAAATAAATACAGAAGACTGAATAAATTCTGTAAAAAGCAAATCAAGACAGCAAAGATTGAGGCAGAGAGACTCATTGCCAGAGAAAGTAAAAATAATCCCAAAATATTCTTTAACTACATAAATAGCAAGAAACTAAAAAATGATAGTGTTGGTCCCCTTAAAAATAGTCTGGGTGAAATGGTGGATGAGGATGAGGAAAAAGCCAATATGCTTAAATGACTTTTTTTCAACTGTATTTACACATGAAAATCCCATGACAGATAACATGATCAGAGATAAAAAAATTTCTCCATTAAATGTCACCTGCTTAACCCAGCAGGAAGTACGGCGGCGTCTAAAAATCACTAAAGTTGACAAATCCCCGGGCCCGGATGGGATACACCCCCGAGTACTGCAGGAATTAAGTACAGTTATAGATAGACCATTATTTTTAATCTTTAAAGATTCCATAATAACTGGGTCTGTACCACAGGACTGGCGTATAGCAAATGTGGTGCCAATATTCAAAAAGGGGGCAAAAACTGAACCTGGAAATTAAAGGCCAGTGAGCTTAACATCTACTGTGGGTAAAATCCTGGAGGGTTTTTTAAGGGATACTATATTGGAGTATCTGAAGCTGAATAACCTCATGACACAGTATCAGCATGGGTTTACGAGGGACCGTTCTTGTCAGACTAATCTGATAAGCTTTTATGAAGGGGTAAGTTCAGGACTGGACCAAGGGAATGCAGTGGACGTGGTGTTCATGGACTTCTCAAAAGCTTTTGATACAGTGCCACACAAAAGGTTGATACTAGTGTTGAGCGATACGATAATGCAAATATCGGCTATCGGCCGATATTAGCTCTATCGGCCTTTCAATAATTCGTTTCGATATTTTCGTCTTATCGAATACCGGAATCGGATTTGTCACTGTCACTGTCTGTGTCCGTCGGTTGGGTCTGTCACTGTCAGTGTCCGTCGGTCGGGTCTGTCAGGAGTCAGCGGCACTTACCTGGCAGAAGATCTCCGGCGGTCACGTCCTGGACTGCTTCATGGCCGCCATCCTCTTCTCCCCGGCAGTCACATGCAGTTTCTCGCGATAACTGCAGTGACTGCTGGGTAATCCAGGCCGTAAAGCAGTCAGTCCGATGACGTCACCGCCGGGGAAGCAGTTAATCAGCTGTGCTGCGTCGCGATGACAGGCTCTGCCTGTCATTGCGATGTAGCAGAGCTGGATCGTCGTGGGACTATCGTTACAATGGACTGCGTCGGACAGGTGGTATACTGTTGGTGTGTTTTTTTCTTTTTTTTACAGGAGATCGATTGCGTCGCAGGAATGAGAGTACAATAAAAGAAATGAAAACTGTGTTGTCTCTTTTATTTCATTAAAAGACTTTTTTCTTGCTGTGTCTTTTTTTAAACATTTAATAACTTTGGGATTAATAATGGATCGGTGTCTTATTGACGCCTCTCCATTATTAACCGGGCTTATTGTCACCGTGCAATCAACGGTGACATTAACCCCTTATTACCCCACTTGCCACCGCTACAGGGCAGTGGGAAGAGCCGGGTAAAGTGCCACAATTGGCACATCTTTTGATGCGCCAAATGTGGGGCTGCTGTAACCTGGTATTATCAGGCTGTTGAGGGCCAAAATCCATGGGCCTTGACAGTCTTTTAATACCAGGCCGCAGCAGTCTGCATTTTACTTGGCTGGTTAACAAAAATAGGGGGACCCCTACGCCGTTTTTTTTTCGGAGGGATCCCCTATTTTGTTAACCAGCCAAGCTAAGCAGACTGCTGTGGCCTGGTATTATCAGGCTTGCAAGGTCCATGGATATTGGATCCTTACCAGCCTGAAAAACCAGGCCTCAGCGGTCTGCTTCATCTGGCTGGTTAACAAAAATAGGGGGGACCCCACGCCAATTTTTTTCGAGGGGATCCCCTATTTTTGTTAATCAGCCAAGATATGCAGACTGCTGTGGCCTGGTATTATCAGGCTGGCAAGGTCCATGGATCTTGGCTCCTTAACAGCCTGAAAATCCAGGCCTCAGCGGTCTGCTTCATCTGGCTGGTTAACAAAAATAGGGGGACCCCACGCCAATTTTTTTCGAGGGGATCCCCTATTTTTGTTAATCAGCCAAGATATGCAGACTGCTGTGGCCTGGTATTATCAGGCTGGCAAGGTCCATGGATATTGGCTCCTTAACAGCCTGAAAATCCAGGCCTCAGCGGTCTGCTTCATCTGGCTGGTTAACAAAAATAGGGGGGACCCCACGCCATTTTTTTTCGAGGGGATCGCCTATTTTTGTTAACCAGTTCCCTCTGACGTCACTGATTGTGTCCCTGGCTGACCTGAAGTGAAAGTGGAAAGCAATCAATTAAGCTTTTCACTTCCTCTCCTGTCAGCCTGGAGAGGAACTCATTCATTTGGGGGTTTACTGTGAGGCTGCAGCATTAGCTGCGGTCCCTGCAGTAAACATTAACCCTTTCTGATGGATTACACCGTGGGACCTGACTGTACATCGGATTGGTAAGAATAATTTTGCTTTATTATTTTGTTTTTATTACAGGAAATGGTTTTAGCAGGTAAATAAAATATGGTCAAAAACTGTGTGATTATTTCATTAAACTTCTTTTTTATTAAAGTGTGTGTGTGTTTGATTTTTCTTTCATACAATAGGATTAATAATTGATAGTTGTCTGATTGACAGCTCTCAATTATTAACCTGGCTTAAAGTGACCTTTCAATTGCAAGGTCATTTTAACCCCTTATTAACCCATTCGCCACCGCTACAGGGCAATGGGAATAGACAGGCAAAGTGCCAGAAAGGGCAAATCTAATTAGAGATTTGCCCTTTCTGGGGTGTCTGGGGGCAGATGTTAGTAGCCGGGGGGGGCAAAAATAATGGTCCCTCTCTGGGCTATTATTATCTGCCCCCACTCACTGGCTTTGTCTGTCTGGTTGCGAAAATAGGGCGGGAGCCCACGCATTTTTTTTCAGCAATTTTACACCTCATATATAATATATACATGTCATTGAATTTGTGACACATATATATATATATATATATATTTATATTTATAGTTCATACACTTCTACATAGTATAATAGCCGCTAATTCAATTGCCAGCTTTTGTGAAAATGCAGAACCCGACATGAAATGACACTTGGTTTACATAGAGTTAACCATGTCTTTTCATGTAGTTTGATATCTGATTTGCACAAACAATTACATGAGTGTAAGTGTGCAAAATTTCACACCTGTAGGGGTTAATTAAAGGTGTAAATTCGTAGCAAAAAAGTCCGTTTTTTTACAACGAATTTACACCTTTAATTAACCCCTACAGGTGTGAAATTTTGCACACATAGACTGATGTAATTGTTTGTGAAAATCAGATTGCAAACGACATGAAAAGACATGGTTAACCCTATGTACACCAAGTGTCATTTCATGTCGGGTGCTTCTGTCTTTTCACAGAAGCCGGCTTTACCCGGCAATTGAATCAGAGGATATTTTACTATGTAGAAGTGTATAAACTATACATATATGTATATATATATATATATATGTCACAATGACATGTATATATATATATATATGTATTCTATGTGTGTATATTTAGTGTTTACAAGGAAATAAAGGTTTTTTTTAGTTGCGATATTTTGTTCCCATAGACTTACATGGGACTTCCGGTATCGAAATCGGATATCGACGATATTTAGTGCTATCGGCGATACAATTTCGATACGATATTTTTAGATATCGAGCACTATCGCTCAACACTAGTTGATACATAAAATGAGAACAATGGGGATAGGGGAAAATATGTGTAAGTGGGTTAAGAACTGGCTCATGGATAGAAAACAAAGGGTGGTTATTAATGGAGCACACTCGGACTGGGTCACGGTTAGCAGTGGGGTACCACAGGGGTCAGTATTGGGGCCGCTTCTCTTTAACATATTTATTAATGACCTTGTAGGGGGCATACAGAGTAGTATTTCAATATTTGCAGATGACACTAAACTCTGCAGGGTAATAAATACAGAGGAGGATAATTTTATATTACAGGAGGATTTATGTAAACTAGAAGCTTGGGCTGATAAATGGCAAATGAGCTTTAATGGGGATAAATGTAAGGTCATGCACTTGGGTAGAACAAATAAGATGTATAATTATGTGCTTAATTGTAAAACACTGGGCAAAACTGTCACTGAAAAAGACTTGGGTGTATGGGTGGACGACAAACTCACATTTAGTGGCCAATGTCAGGCAGGTGCTGCCAAGGCAAATAAAATAATGGGATGCATTAGACGAGGCATAGATGCTCATGAGGAGAACATAACTTTACCTCTATACAAGTCACTGGTGCGACCACACTTAGAATACTGTGTGCAGTTCTGGTCTCCGGTGTATAAGAAAGACATAGCTGAACTGGAGCGGGTGCAGAGAAGAGCGACCAACTTTATTATAGAACTGGGGGGTCTGCAATACCAAGACAGGTTATTACACTTGGGGTTATTTAGTTTGGAAAAACGAAGGCTTAGGGGTGATCTTATTACAATGTACAAATATATGAGGGGACAGTACAAAGACCTTTCTAATGATCTTTTTACTCTTAGACCTGTGACGGGGACAAGGGGGCATCCTCTACGTCTGGAGGAAAGAAGGTTTAGCCATAATCACAGATGCAGATTCTTTACTGTAAGAGCAGTGAGACTATGGAACTTTCTGCCGTCTAATGTTGTAATGAGTGATTCCTTACTAAAATTTAAGAGGGGACTGGATGCCTTTCTTGAAAAGTATAATATTACAGGCTATATTCACTAGTTTCCTAGATACAGCGTTGATCCAGGGAGCTAGTCTGATTGCCGTATGTGGAGTCGGGAAGGAATTTTTTTCCCCAATGTGAAGCTTACTGTTTGCCACTTGGTTTTTTTTTGCCTTCCTCTGGATCAACATGTTAGGGCAGGTTAGGATAGGATATGGGTTGAACTAGATGGACTTAAAGTCTTCCTTCAACCTTAATAACTATGTTACTATGTTACTATGTTACTATGTCTAGCATTAAAATGGATATGGTCCAGTAGTTTATAGTGTTATATAGTGACAATTAGTCACAGTTATTGGTTTAGCTAGTTTACATCTTCACCTTTTAACGTTTGAAAGTATTTTATGATAGTAATTATTCTTTCTTCTATTGAGCTGTGTGATGGAAAATATGGATAATGAATTGAAGTTGGAACCTAAATATCTATAAGATGAAAATAATAACCTACACAATGTTCATATTATATTATTTTATTGTAAAGTTAATATGAATGAGTCCAAACCTTATTTATTTCTAAACTATGTTAATAATGAAACACTTTAAGTAACTCATGTAGGCTAGACTGTAGTCCCACTGTGCTAGCAGTGTACAGTACTTTGAGGATATATGCCAGAAAATATATACAATTGTGTGAAAGTGTTTGCCCCTTTCTGATTTCCTATTCTTTTACATGGTTGTCACATTTAAATATTTCAGATAAACAAACAAATTCAAATATTAGAAAAAGATAACACAAATAAACACAAAATGCAGTTTTCAAATGAATGTTTTTTATTATTAAGGGAAAAATAAATCCAAACCTATGGGACCCTTTGTGAATAAGTGATTGCCCCACCAACGTAAAACTTAAATGTGGTTTATCAAATCTTTTGGAAGCTGAATTCAATTTTCATAGCCACACCAAGGCCTGATTAATGCAACACCTGTTCTCAGTCCAGAAATCTCTTAAATATAGCTTGCCTGGCAAAGTTAAGTAGACCAAAAGCTCCTCAAAAGTTAGACATCATGCCGCAATCCAAACAAGTTCTGAAACAAATGATAAATAAAGTAATTGAGATCTATCTATTTACTGTGCAATCTTAAAATGGTATTTCCAGAGTAGCATTATTTTTCACAAAGCATAGTGAATGCATACTTATTTTTATTCTACAGACTAAGCCCAATGCAAAGTTTCTTTCTACTTCCCTTGTTACCTGGCAATAGGAGAGTTAAACTCTTCTGCATTTCTGCACTATGGCAGTGCAGAGATGTGTTTGACTGCTGCTGACAGATCTGTTTTGTGAAATTTAAAATGCCGCTCTATTGATGCATATAACTGAATATAATCCTTTGTTACATGCATTAACAGAACAACATTTGAAGTTTAACATCACTGGTCTCTCAGCTGCAGGTAACAAGCACTAACTCAACTAATTTCAGTCCCTGTACACATAGTTCCCTGTTGCAGTAATTTTTCTGCCCCTCCATTCAGGGCCCTAACCTGCAAAACATCACTCCTTTTAGCCCGGTCCTGCAGTATGTACTGTAACTTTCCTCTCAATCACTGTACACAGAGCCCACATATACAGTACTGTATTACTCTGCGTTCAACTCTTGAAAAACCTCTTCCTGCAGAATATTGTTCCTTTCAGCCCCTGTACACAGAGCCTGTGATAGGGTCTGCGGAACGCACCAAATATATGAGGTAGAGAACTAAGTTCGCAGCCCGGGGTCCACCGTGCAGGCGGAACCTGCTGCTAGTAAAATGGCGCAAGACGCGAACTCTGTTATCCCGCAGAGTCGCCAAAATAAACACCGCAATGCGCTGTGGCAATATGTGCGAACTCTGCTATTTCACAGAGCCGCTAGAAGGAGTGCCGCAGCGCTATATGGCGATGTGTGCAAACTCACTAAACACAACTGAGTCACAAAATAAACACGCTAGGGCGCTGTCTAGCGTTGAAAGCGAACCCTGTTGCGTCACAGGGCCGCTGAGAAAAAGTACTGTGTCCTGTCAGGCACCCAGGTACACAGTTAAGTGCTAAGCGAACATAGAACGTGATCATGCGCTAATGTCCTCGCGGGAGTCACCCGCAATCTATGGCGTCTGAACGCCAGACCCTGAATACGGCAATCAAACTCCTCACCGGTTATGCCGGTAATCTAGGGCATCTAGGACACCGACCCTGATCAGCTAGCATACCAAACTCCTCACCGATAAGTCGGTATTCTAGGGGCTTATTTCAGCCGGGCCCTAACCACACACACGCATGACCACACTGGCGCAAAGCATATAATGGTTAATACTAGCGCATGGCGGCTCAGCATTGCCACCCTTTTATAATAACAGCTACAAGACCTGCCAGAAACAGGGGCCAATGAAACCTGTTCCAGAACACCAGTAGTCACAGGACCTTCCTGGCAGACCAATAGGAGCTGCCGAAGTACCTGAGCATGTGACCCTGGATCTCCAATGAGAGATCTCACCCTGGGCATGCTCAGAAGGGAAAAACAAGGACTTTGTCCTAAAGACGTCTGCTCGCAGCTAACCAGTACTGGCCACAATAGCAAAGTCTGGAGGAGCAGCAGTAATCCTATGCACACTGCCAGACTGGGCGAGACGCTGGGACCGACGTCTAAGCTGAGCAGAGTCCACTGTGGCCGGAGACGAATGGGAGACCGCAGCCGGAATGGCTCGAGATTCCGCTTGTGCAGAAGCGGGAACTTAACTCCTAACATTACCCCGCCTCCTAGGGCCCTCCCTTCTATGGGCCTCGCTGCGTTCAAAAGCAGCAATGAGCTGCGGAGCGTGAACGTGCTCGGCAGGCTCCCAGGACCTATCCTCAGACCCATAACCCCTCCAATCCACCAAATAAAATCTTTTCCCCGTACCACCTTACACCCTACGATGGCGTTCACCTCATGGTCACCTATAGACGAACCCGATGTCCCGGCAGATGACTCGGAAAACCAGGACATGAGCACGGGTTTCAAGAGGGATACGTGAAAGGTGTCGGAGATACCCAGGCGTGGTGGAAGAGCCAAACGGTATACCTCAGGGTTAACCTGCTCAAGGACCTTGAAAGGACCTAGGTAGTGGGGTGCCAACTTAGTGGACTCAACTCGCAGCCTAATGTTACGGGCGGAGAGCCACACCAAGTCCCCAGGAGCAAATGTTGGATCAGGGCGCCGATGTGCGTCGGCGGATGACCTCATCCTCTCCTTGGATGCCTAAATGGCATCGTGGGTATGGTCCCAAATGTCCCGTGCCTCCACAGCCCAGTCTGCCACCCTGGAGTCTAGAATAATATAATACACCGCACACTTATTATTTCCTACAGCCTTACTCTGACACCCTGTTGGTTTTTGCACCTTCTCTTTGTATTCATTGGCACTGGACCTCAAGGTAACTCCGCATATTCCGAAGCTCCTTTGCCGCCAGAACAAGTGTATATATTTATCTTTTCCTTGCATGTTTGATATGGGCCAAACTGTATATCTTTTCTCTGTGTGACTATTTTGTATATAATATCTGACCACTGGATGATTTTTGTATATTTACCTTCATTGTCTCATTTGCTTTATTATTTCATTGTGATTATATATTTGCTATTTATTTGTTTTCTCTTTATTTTTCAGCGACTTTTTTGATAAAGGCTCCGGTTGAGCCGAAACGTTAAAAATTAATCGCTTGTCATATATTGCCTTGCCTAAACTACCAATCTGTATTTAAATAAATAATAGTTTTCCCCCTTGCATCATATTCAACTAAGTGTGCGGTGTATTATATTATTCTAGATTTGGGACCTCAGGTCCGCTACACCAGCACCTTGTCTTACTTGACTGAGTGCACGCTAAGTTCTTTACTGCCACCCTGGAGTCGGCAGAAGACACGGGCATGGGCACCGGAAACCGCGGATGCTGACCGTAGTTCAGGAGGAATGGAGTCTGTCCGGTGGAGTCAGCCACAGCATTGTTTAGTGCAAACTCAGTCCATGGTAGCAAGGATGCCCAGTCATCCTGCCTGGCTGAGACAAAATGTCGTAGATAGGTGACCAAGGTCTGGTTGGCCCTCTCTACCAACCCATTAGTCTCAGGATGGTACGCTGAAGAGAGATTTAACTCAATACTGAGTAGACGACAAAGCTCTCTCCAGAACCGAGACGCAAACTGGGGACCTCGTCACTGACAATTTTGTCCGGCATGCCGTGTAAACGGAAGATGTGCCTAATGAACAACGCTGCCAGAGCCCGTGCAGAAGGTAACCGTGGTATCGGCACCAGATGCACCATTTTGGAGAAATGGTCGGTGATTACCCAAATGATGGTGCAACCCCGAGACTTGGGCAAGCCCACCACAAAGTCCACCCAACCATCTCCCAGGGCCTGTCTGCCACCGGAAAAGGGTAAAGTAACCCAGCTGGCCATTGTCATGGAGACTTATTCTTGGCGCAGGAGACACACGCCCGAACATAGTCCCCAACATCACGGATCATATGCGGCCACCAGTATGTCCTCGCCAGCAATTCAGATGCCCTCTTTGCCCCAAAGTGTCCACCCACCCTGGACGAATGTGCCCAAGAGAGTACCTCGGTCGCAAATTGGTAGGCACAAAAGTCTTGCCCGGGGGCACAGACTCTAGCGAAACCGGGGCCACTGTTCTCAGGCTCTCTGTGGGAATAATAAGCCGAGTCTCCTCCACGTCCTCCTCAGAGGACACCACAGAGCGAGAGAGAGCATCGGCACGAATGTTCTTCTCTCCCGAGAGGAAATGGAGTGTGAAATTAAACCTGGAGAAGAACAAGGACCATCTGGCCTGGCGAGAGTTAAGCCGCTGGGCTGTCTGCAGATACACCAAATTTTTGTGGTCGGTGAAGACTTGGAAGGGAAAGCGGGCCCCCTCCAACAGTTGTCTCCACTCAGAGAAGGCCTTCTTCATTGCTAGCAACTCCCTATCCCCGATGGAATAATTCCTCTCCTTTGATGTGAAGGTCTTAGAGAAGAAGAAGCAAGGATGCTTCCGACCTTGAGCATCCTTTTGGAAGAGGACTGCTCCAGCACCAACGGATGAGGCATTCACCTCCAATAAAAATGGCTTATCAACATCGGGGCGATGTAGGATGGGAGCGCTAGCAAAATGAGACTTAATAGAAGTGAAAGCCTTGGAGACCTCCTCCGACCACAATTTGGGATTTGCTCCCTTCTTGGTGAGGGCTACCAAGGGAGCTATCAAGGTAGAGAAATGGGGAATGAACTGGCGATAGTAATTAATGAACTCCATAAAGCGCTGCACCGCTTTAATAGAGTGGGGTTCCTGCCAGTCCATCACAGCCTTTAGTTTGACTGGATCCATAGCCAATCCCTGGGTTGAGATGATATAACCAAGGAAAGGTAAAGACTGCAGCTCAAACATACATTTCTCTAACTTAGCATAAAGGGAATTAGCCCATAAGAGGTCGAAAACTCTGCAGACATCTCTCCGGTGGAAGCCAATATCTGGAGAGAAGATGAGTATATCATCCAGATAGACTACGACCGAGGTGGAGAGCATATCCCGGAAGATGTCATTGACAAAGTCTTGGAAAACGGCTGGAGCATTACAGAGCCCAAAGGGCATCACCAGATATTCGTAATGCCCATCCCTGGTATTAAAAGCCGTCTTCCATTCGTCCCCCTCACGGATGCGAATCAGGTTATAAGCACCGCGCAGATCTAGTTTAGTGAATACCCTTGCTCCCCGAAGCCTATCAAAGAGCTCAGAAATCAGGGGCAACGGGTACTTGTTTTTAACGGTGATGGCGTTAAGACCCCTGTAATCAATACACGGAAGTAATTCTCCGTTCTTCTTCTGCACGAAGAAGAATGCCACCCCTGCCGGTGACACCGACTTCCTAATAAACCCTCTTGCCAGGTTCTCCTGAATATATTGTGACATGGCCTCTGTCTCAGGAAGAGAGAGGGGATAGACCCTTCCCCGAGGAGGTTCTGCGCCAGGCAAGAGGTCGATAGGACAGTCATAGGGGCGATGAGGAGGAAGAGTCTCCGCAGCCTTCTTGGAGAACA
The DNA here is from genome assembly GCA_033576555.1 of Oophaga sylvatica. Lineage (NCBI taxonomy): Eukaryota > Metazoa > Chordata > Amphibia > Anura > Dendrobatidae > Oophaga > Oophaga sylvatica. The sequence continues at coordinate 304,664,983 of JARQOD010000006.1, forward strand.
CGTCTGCATATGACCAGCAGCACTTGGGAAGTGTAGTAAGATCTGCGGGTAACTCAGTAGTGGTAACCTGAACGCAACTCCTGACACATCTGCCACTACATGCATCACTCCAACCCAGTATCCTACCCGAAGTCCACTATATATGTGGGGAGTGGAAACGGAGCCAAGGTATACCTAGTAGGATCTCGTCTATTCCCTTGGGAAGGACGAGTAGGGAAATGAGTTCCTGATGGGAAGGAGATACAAACAACGCAAGTGGAACAGTCTGGTGTGTAATTTGTGAGGGCAATGTCGACCCATTCACTACCCAGACAGTCACTGATTTGTCAAGCGCCACCAGAGGTATTGCGTGATGGCGAGCAAAGTTAGAGGACATGAAGTTCCCCTCTGCTCCTGAGTCCACGCAAAGGTCGGTGGTGAGAGTGGAAGTGCCTATATAGTGATTGTCCCTTTAAGTGTCATCTTGGAGGAAAATGCTGCTGTCTCTAGTGAGCCTCCTCCCAGGGTCACAAGATGCGATCGCCTCTGCGATCGCTGTGGTCATCTGTTAGTATAGTGTCCTGCCTGCTGGCAAAAATTACAGATCACCGTTGCTCGAGCGGTCCAGGACTTAGGTCCCGCTCGAGAAACCTCCATGGCTTCGGAGGAATCGGACGCCTGAACGGAAGATTGCAGAGGTTTGGCGAAGGTGGGAGCCAACCAAAACCTCTGCCTGCACTGGATCCGCTCTAACCTCCCTCGTTAAAACGGAGATCAATGCGGGTGGATAGGGAAATGAGTTCCTCCAGTGTGGCGGGAATCTCCCTGGTGGCCAAAGCATCCTTTACATGATCCGCCAGTCCTCTCCAGTACACCGGAATGAGGACTTTATCCGGCCACTCTAGCTCAGAGACCAGAGTCCGAAATTGGACGGCGAACTGGCTGACCATGGATGAACCCTGTGATATTGCCAGCAGTTGGAGCGCCGTATCATGGGTGACACGAGGTCCTAAGAAGACCTGTCTCAGAGCCTCCAGGAAAAGAGAAGCACTCTGTACCACACGATCGTCGAGCTCCCACAGCGGCATTGCCCACTCTAACGCCCTGCCCGACAGGAGGGATAAGACAAAACCCACCTTCGCCCGTTCCGTGGGAAAACGTGCAGCCAGAAGCTCAAGATGAATGGAGCACTGACTCACGAATCCCCGACATTGCTTGCTGTCACCAGCAAACTTGTCTGGAAGCGGGAGATGGGTTAAAGTCGGAGCAGGGGTGGCAGAGGACAAGCTGGCAGCAGCCACGCTAGCAGCCTGAACAGCGACAGCTGTAACATCCACAGTTGAGGTTGTGCGCTCTAGAGCCGCCAACCTACCCTCCAGCTGCTGGATATACTGCTGTAGATGCTGGTCGTCCGCCATTTTACTAGCCAGACCCTGGCGCTAGTATTATGTTAGGGTCTGCGGAACGCACCAAATATATGAGGTAGAGAGGTGCGTTCGCAGCCCGGGGTCCACCGTGCAGGCAGTACCTGCTGCTAGTAAAATGGCGCAAGACGCAAACTCTGTTATCCCGCAGAGTCGCCAAAATAAACACCGCAATGCGCTGTGGCAATATGTGCGAACTTTGTTATTTCACAGAGCCGCTAGAAGGAGTGCCGCAGCGCTATATGGCGATGTGTGCGAACTCACTAAACACAGCTGAGTCGCAAAATAAACACGCTAGGGCGCTGTCTAGCTTTGAAAGAGAACCCTGTTACGTCACAGGGCCGCTGAGAAAAAGTACTGTGTCTTGTCAGGCACCCAGGTACACAGTTAAGTGCTAAGTGAACATAGAACGTGATCATGCGCTAATGTCCTCGCGGGAGTCACCCGCAATCTATGGCGTCTGAACGCCAGACCCTGAATGCGGCAATCAAACTCCTCACCGGTTATGCCGGTAATCTAGGGCACCTAGGACACCGACCCTGACCAGCTAGCATACCAAATTCCTCACCGATTAAGTCAGTATTCTAGGGCTTATTTCAGCCGGGCCCTAACCACACACACGCATGACCACACTGGCGCAAAGTATATAATGGTTGATACTAGCGCATGGCGGCTCAGCATTGCCACCCTTTTATAATAACAGCTACAAGACCTGCCAGAAACAGGGACCAATGAAACCTGTTCCAGAACACCAGTAGTCACAGGACCTTCCTGGCAGACCAATAGGAGCTGCCGAAGTACCTGAGCATGTGACCCCAGATCTCCAATGAGAGATCTCACCCTGGGCATTCTCAGAAGGGAGAAACAAGGACTTTGTCCTAAAGACGTCTGCTCGCCGCTAACCAGTACTGGCCGCAATAGCAGAGTCTGGAGGAGTAGCAGTAATCCTCTGCACACGGCCAGACTGGGCGAGATGCTGGGACCGATGTCTAAGCTGAACAGAGTCCACCGCGGCCGGAGACGAATGGGAGACCGCAGCCGGAATGGCTCGAGATTCCCCTTGTGCAGAAGCGGGAACTCGACCCCTAACAGCCTGCTCCAGCAATATGTTTCTTCTTTAAACTAAGACCCCTCCTGCAGTCTATCTTTTTTAGCCTTGCACACAGAGCCTCATTGCACAGTATTTCTCTTCATATCATATATACAGACCATCCTGCAAAACATCTATCATCTTAGATACCAGCAAATAGGCACACATTGCTACTTTGGTATGAGTTCTACACTGTAATGAAGAAAATGCAAAGTTTTCTGTGAAATCTTCCCTCATGATAGATGTTCAGCTGTAGTCACTTTCTAGAGGTTAACTATCCTGGCAGGAAGCCAGCTGAGAGAAACTGCATTGTGCATGATTTATCATGAGCTGGAACTATGCCAGGACCTAAGGGTAAATAGAACCTGGATACTTATAGAGCTGATATGTGCATAGTTGGCCAGATTTAACCCCTTTCTGACCTTGGACAGGATAGTACATCCAAAGTCAGATCCCCCGTTTTGATGAGGGCTCCGGCGGTGAGCCCGCATCAAAGCCGGGACATGTCAGCTGTTTTGAACAGCTTACATGTGCCCGCACAAGGTGCAGGTGGAATCGTGATCCATCTGCACCTAATAACTAGTTAAACCCTTAAACCCTGCTGTGAAATGCTGACAGCAGGTTTTAACCAGCGCTTCCAACCGCCGGGATGGAAATACGCGCATCGCCGACCCCCTTTACGTGATAGGGGGTCAGCAATGCGTTGCTATAACAACCTGAGGTCTCATAGAGACCTCTATGGTTGTTGATGAGGCATTTTATGAGCGCCACCCGTTTGTCGGCGCTCATAGCAATGCTGTAATTCTGCTACATATAGGCGATCTGCTCATCGTCTATATGTAGCAGGGTGATCGAGTTGTGGCATCTTCAAGCCTCCCATGGAGGCTATTGAAGCATGCCAAAATTAAAAAAAATGTAAAAAAAATATATAAAAACTATAAAAGTTTAAATCACCCCCCTTTCGCCCCATTCAAATAAAACAAAAAAATTCACACATACACATATTTGGTATTGGCGCGTTCAGAATCGCCCAATCTATCAATAAAAAAAGGAATAACCCAATCGCTAAACTTGAGCTCGGCACGCAGAAAACAAGCCCTCACCCAACCCCAGATTACGAAAAATAAAAACGCTACGGGTATCGGAATATGGCACAATTTTTTTTTTTACCAAATTTTGGAATTTTTTTCACCACTTAGATATAAAAGAACCTAGACATGTTTGGTGTCTATGAACTCATAATGACCTGGAGAATCATAATAGAATAGCAGGTCAATTTTAGCATTTAGTGAACCTAGCAAAAAAGCCAAACAAAAAACAAGTGTGGGATTGCACTTTTTTTGCAATTTCACCACACTTGCAATTTTTTTCCCATTTTTGAGTACATGACATGCTAAAACCAATGATGTCCTTGAAAAATACAACTCATCCCGAAAAAAATAAGCCCTCACATGGCCATATTGATGGAAAAATAAATAAGTTATGGCTCTGGAAATAAAGGAGAGAGAAAAATGAAAACGCAAAACCGAAAAAAGCTGCGGTATTAAGGGGTTTATGAAGGGTTATGTGACAGATAGAAGCATCGTTGTTGATTTAGAATTATTCAGCAAATATAGGGGTTAAAATGGTTATAGCAGACAGAGAGTGGTTAGCTCAGCCACCAGGGGATGCTGGGAAATGTGCTATTGTGTCCTGGACATCCAAGAGTAAGGTGTGTGCTAGAATGTCTCCTGTCAGAATGAAATCAGACAAGTTGTGTAGGCCAGTTCTTCCTGGGAAATGATTGCTGTAATCATAGAAGCAGTCAGGAGCATATTTATTACCTCAAGCTAGAAGTGAGAGAGCTACAACACCAGACTGATCCCACTCGCTCATCTCACTGCATGAACAAGGTACAGTTCTGCTTAGGTTAAGACACTGTGTGTGAAGAGAAGTTATCTGTGAAGAGACTTTCATACATGTTGATGAAGCACTACATGAAGAGAAGTGATTCTGTGTTATGAAAGAAGCTTGAATAAAACTCGTGTGATCAACTACAGCTCTGAACTCTGTCATAGCTGTGTGCCTGGAAACCGTTACCTCCCCTCTACTGTGAAGAATTATAATTAATGGTCGCCTTGAGTAAGATTTCCCCAGGATTCCAAAAAGAACTCATATTTTCTTTGTAATGCCTTCATATACTAAGTGATGTGCATGCAACAGTTATATTGACAACAATTATTAAATGTGTTCAAATTGCCTGTTCAGAGAGGAAGAGGACATGAACTCTATAGAAAAAAAAAAGAGAAAGTATCACAACACAAGTAACTCCGGTATTCATGCATATATATTGCAGCTAGATTAAAGAATTATTGCCGGCATGTCGACTGGTATGCGGTGCTCAGCTTATGACAATTTGTAAATACAGCTGATAGAAGAGTAAAGAGAGCAGGACTCACCAAGTTGATAAAAATAAAGTCCTTTATTACATCTTTTGGGACATAGGGTATGCAGTGAAGCAGAGGAATGCAGGGAGGATCCTTCAAGTCACTATTGACCATTTAACAAGTCAGAAAATCGAACTTAGGATAAAAACAAATCAGAGTCTCAATTTGCAGACTCTGTGCTTCAGGGTATTGCCCTTTGTCAGTTCAAAGTATGGGAACTGATTTGGAATACCCCTTTAAAGCAGTAAAATAGAGCACAATGCATAAATATCTGTTTTTCATCTAAAAAAAAAAAACTGATCAAAAATTAATATTACCCCAAATTTAGTATGCCGACGTTGGACTTCCTCCCTTTGATGTTTGCTCTGGCGGTGAGCCTACATCTTTCCCGAGACTTGTCAGCTGTCCCATGGAGACTATTGAAGCATGCCAAAAGTTAAACAAAAATGTTTTTAAAAATATAAAAAAATAAAAGTTCAAATCACCCCCCTTTCGCCCCATTCAAAATAAAACAATAAAAAAATCAAACATACACATATTTGGTACTGCCGTGTTTAGAATCGCCCGATCTGTCAATAAAAAAAGGATTAACCTGATCGCTAAACAGCATAGCGAGAAAAAAAGTCAAAATACCAGAATTACATTTTTTGGTAACCACGACATTGCATTGAAATGCAATAATGGATGATCAGATCATATCTGCACCAAAATTGTATCAATAAAAATGTCAGCTCGGCATGCAAAAAATAAGCCCCACCCAACCCGAGATCACGAAAAATGGAGAGGCTATGGATATCAGGAAGAGGCGCAATTTTTTTTTCACCACTTAGATAAAAAAAGAACCTATACATGTTTGGTGTCTATGAACTCATAATGACCTGTAAAATCATAATGGCAGGTCAGTTTTAATATTTAGTAAACCTAGTAAAAAAGTCAAGCAAAAAACAAGTGTGGGATTGCACTTTTATTGCAATTTCACCACACTTGGAATTATTTTCATGTTTTCTAGAACATGACATAGTAAAACCAATAGTGATGTTCAAAAGTACAACTCATCCCGCAAAAAAACAAGCCGTTACATGGCCATATTGACAGAAAAATAAAAATTTTATGGTTTTGAGAGGAAATGGAGCAAAAAGCGAAAATGCAAAACCGAAAAAACTTCGGTCATGAAGGGGTTAAACCTGAACTCATTTCACAGAGAAACAAGCATTCATAAAGCTACTCTAGTAGGGACATATTTTTTAAGTATTTAAAAAATACAAAAGGTGTATGTATTCAAAATTAGGTGTCTAAAAATGTGTTACCTCCATAATCATGTTACACAGAATAACCCCTTCACGACATCCGCAGTACATGTATGGCACTGTGGGAGGTGAGTTTTAGCAAATCACTGTACATGTAGTTTGCCGATCACGCGGGCTAACTCAGAGCACAAGCTCAATAAAAAGTGAGCGTCAGCTTTATATCACAGATTACACCCTGCAGCAATGCCCGCAATCAATACTAGCAGGTGTTCAACCTTTCTGATGCCGCTTTTAAGGCTGGGGTCACACACAACGTCTAAAAAATCTGACCGTTTTAGTCGGTCAATAATCGTATTAAAATTTCATGAACATTGATGCGACTGGCATCCGATTTTTTGTAGTTGATGCGATTTTGTAGCATGTACGCTTACGTTTCACATCCGATTACCCACCGACTACCGATTTTTAGTGGCATCATAGCAAAATGGACATTTAACGTTTTTGAGGCCTGCAAATCATTTGAATAATGAGCCAGACCCATATTTAAGCGGGGTTTGACTGTTCTTACCCTCCCACCCTTGCCGTTGAGTGTTTTGCTTCTTAGTGGTTCCTGTTGTGTTGCTGCTAAGTTAAAATTATGAGTCACAGACTAACTTTTAATACAACTGAGCGTGTGCTGTACTATTGGCTGATATCCAGAACTTTTGGGGAGCCATATCCTGTAGTTGTTTCTCACAGAATCCGCAGAAGAATGTGGGTGCATCCCCTTGTGAAGCGAAGGATCAGCAAAGGCCATTTTGAGCGCCTGTATTCAACACTGCGTAGGAATCGTGACAAGTTTTTTGCCTACTGTCGCATGAGTGTTGCCACCTTTGATATTTTGCTGGACATATTGCGCCCTGGAATCACCTTTCAGAACACCAGGATGCGTCCTTCAATTTCTGCTGAAAGGCTTCTTATAACATTAAGGTATGTGTGTCAACGATATGTTGATGATGTTTTGCAGAATTTACCATCTTTCACATTCTTCTTACTTTCTTCATCTTAACATACTGAACCTGATGTCATTATGAAATTGTGTTATTTAACCTATATGCTTGTGTGTAGCAGTCATAATGGTTTGTAACTCATAAAATTAATAGAAAGGGTGAGTATACAAATGTCCACTGTTTAAATTTTCTTAATGCATTTTTCATATATTTTTTTTTTCTGATGTGTACATGTTTGTTGTTGTTTGTGTATTGCAGGTTCCTTTCCACTGGGCTCTCATACGCTGCTCTGCATTTAGAGTTTTTAATTGGAAAATCCACCATTTCCGGAATAGTCAGCTCTACTTGTGGAGAAATTTGGTCCAGACTAAATAAAGAAGTGATGCCAGAGCCCAAAATGGAAGATTGGTTGAGGATTTCACATGGATTTCAACAAACAGTCATTTTCCACACTGTATTGGAGCCCTGGACGGGAAGCACATACGTGTGCGTAAGCCGCCGAACTCAGGGACCCAATTCTACAATTATAAGCAATATTTTTCTATAGTTTTGTTGGGCTTGGTCGACAGTAACTACCGCTTCATAATTGTAGACATTGGGGCCTATGGAAGGACTGGAGACTCCAGAGTCTTCAATTCTTCCATTATGGGTCGGCGGCTACGCAATAATCAATTGGACTTACCACCACCATGTCAACTTCCACACTCCAATATGGATGCAGTGCCATATGTTGTAGTAGCGGATGAGGCCTTCCAATTAAGTTGTAATGTTATGAGGCCATATCCTCGCGCAATCTCAACCATCAGAGACGCATCTTTAATTATCGCCTTTCTCGTGCACGACCCTGGTGGAGTGCACATTTGGTATTCTTACAGCCAAATGGCGAGTCATACAATCAGCCATTCAGCTAAGTGCATCAAATGTAAATCTTGTAGTGCAAGCATGTGTGGTACTACATAATTTTACAAGAATGCATGAATGCTCATCATCTGATATGGCTGACCTTCAGTCTTATAATATGATGAGGCCTATGAGACCAGTCATCCATCCTCGTCGTCCCCCTTCTGGTCTGAAAGTGCGTGAATTATTGACAAATTATTTTGTTTCCCCTCGTGGTTCTATTCCTTGGCAAGATGAGGCCATAGGTATGTAGTGTGTTTTATGTGATATCATAACATAAAGTTACATTTGATGAATCAATTCATGGTACACTCTCTTTTTTTGTCTAATACTTTACCATACTTAATACACTACCTAACATAGAAGAATAAACACAGACAACCAATGTAACTTCACTAATTTTAATCATTAGTGTTTTGTGTTGAAGCCTTTTAAAGGCTGATATATTTTTTGGTAACCAGGACCAACATGTCCAAACCGAACAAAAATATATGTATAACATTATTACTCATAAAATAAAAAAATATATCACTTATTAAAAAATAAAAAATTATTACAGCTACAATTGCTGGTAGCTTGGTGGTGGTGTTGGAGAGGATGGAGGGCCAGGTTGTGGATTCTGCCTCACACAATCTGCAACCTGTGTTTGAGAAAGACCAGGTGCAGATCCTACAGTAGCAGCTGGGTTACTTGCTGCATCATGAAGGCCTTGTGGGTAGGGGTACATAGGGAATTGATGCTCATAGTCATATAGATATGACTGAGCACTAGCAGAGTAACCCCCAATATGCCCATGTCTAACATATCCATGTTGTGGCCAGCCAACAACATTGGGTATGTTAGAGTGGGCATATTGTGCATGGCCACTCTGTCCCATTGTTTGGAGCTGGGAAGCTCCATACAAAGAATGAGCTGCAGTAGTAGAGGAGGAGGAGTTGGGTTTTGTTGCAAAGAAGGAGGAGGTGGAGGAGGAGGATGATGATAAGGAGGAGGAGAGGATCAGAGGCAGAAGCAGATTGTGCTGGATTTGGTGCTACCAACCTCCCTAAATTTTCTGGACCAACCACCCATCTATGAAGATAATCTAGTAGGTTGGTGGGATCATTAGGGCCTGATCCAGCTTCCAACACAATCTGCAGTCCACTTCTGATCCTCAGTCTGTGCTGTATTTGAGTAGCCCAGAGATAAGGGGCCAGACTGCGGCAAAATACCTCCTCACCATCATCTTTACCTACACTGGACAAATAGTCCAGAACTCCTCGGTCCACCTGCCTCCTTGATACAGAACCCACTCCTTCTCGTCGCCGCCTACCTCGCCTTGTGAGTTGGGAAGGAGGAGGAGATACATCTTGAGCCCTATTAGGGCTGCTGCTCTGAGGTAGATCCTCAGTTTCCAGATGCAGTGTCTGGGAATCCTCAGCTCCTGCAGCTGTTGTTGGTGCTGTTTGGGTGGACCCACATGCTGCTGAGGAAGGGCCTGCCTCCTCTTCTCCATCACCAACTGGGTCGATAACCACTTCTGAGTCAGACCCCGTCTCCCTCTCAGTTAGGTTTGACTCAGTTCTAGGAATGGAAAAAACAATTAAAAAAATTAATTAAAAAAAAAAAAAATTAGAAACATGAAAGTCATTCAACACACATGCACTTACGGTCGCAGATCCAACACTGGCTCAAGGAAGTTTAGTCTATCAAAATAGAGGTACTTCCTCTTCTTAGATGCTGAAGCCCCACTCCGATCTCTAAACTGCCTCTCCCTCCGGTAGCAGTCACGACAACTACGCCATCACCTTGTCACATCATTCACTACAAATTTAAGAAGAGCATAACGCTTTTAATGACTGATATCTATTTAATAAGGCAAAAACAAAATAGCCAACACTGAACATTTAAATACTGGTCATGTGTGATGTGATTTACAATATTAAAAGACATCAACATACAACCAGAAGTATCCATGTTATAAGCACTAACATACATTTTAAAAAATGCTTGGCCCTTGACCAAACGCCTCAATCAGTTAGAATTTTATCACAAAAACACTACATCTGAGGTGAAGATAACTACAAAATGTGGTAGTCAATAGATGCCGAAGCATCGATGATATTTAAATATACATGGATATTTTTGGACTACACACACAGCAATGTGTACTTCTAAATAGTAAGAGGTCGATAATGCTGCGTTTTTAAATAGCATTTAAACACATAAGGCTAGATTCTTATTTGCAAAAATAATTTTTTTAAACATTTTGAAAACCATTACATGTGGTACTTACCAAGTCGCTCTTGGTCCTCCCTGGATCTCTCATTATAGTCCGGAAAAATGTGCACACATATAGTTTTCCATGCCGCCTCTTTGCGCGTCCGATTGCTGTAGTTGGAATCGCGCTGGTCCCACAATTCAGGCCTCTCCTGCACCAATACAATGAGGAGTTCCACATTGATGTGGCTAGATGCCATGTTTCTGGACTCCGTGTAGGCGTTCTTCCTGTTGTTTTTTTAAGATGTGCTTAGCTAATTAGCATGTAAAGGCTTCCTGAGAAATTCAAAGGCAGTTTCCTGTCACCTGGAAAAGTTGTGCGATTTAATCGCAAGTCACACGTGCGGTCCGTTTGTAATCCGATTTTTCATCGCTCCCATAGACTTGCATTGGCGATAGTCGACCCACAATCGGTGACACTCGGACGTTTAAAATGGACCACAAAAAATCTGATACTGGGAGCTGCTCCATAGATTAACATAGGTCCGACTGCAATGCGATATTTCATCGCATTGCAGTCGTCCGATTTTGTCGCCAGTGTGACCCCAGCCTAATAGTGGCAGTAACATCAACAGGTTGCAAAGTAATTAAGCTCTCTCTCCGCTCCAATCGGTACAACCTGAATGTGATTGCATTGTACCAATAGTCTCCGTAGTGATCCTGAGTAGAAAGATGGCTGCAGAGTCACCAAGGTATAGTGGACTGTAAATTTCTGCTCAGAGCAGTAACTGACAAACCTCCTCCCTGTGATCAATTTGTGCTGATGGTCTCCAAGTGACCCTGAGAAAAACGATGGCTGCAGAGTCACCCAGGTATGGTGTACTGTAAGGCTATGTGAACATGTTGAGTATTTTCTGGAAGATATTTCTGCAAAAGTTTCTGCATCTCTTGGCAGGAAAAATGCTGTGGAAAAATTGCGAGCAGCTCAGTGATAAACTGCAGAAGTGATTACCTCCTCTCAGTGTATCGCCAGCAGCCAGGTAGTGCGGTCGCATCTCCCGATGTTACTGTTCTACACGTGAGATCGCTGTGGGTCACTTGGATCACCTGGACTATAGCAGACAGGTGAGTATACTGTATGTTGGTTTATTATTTTAGATTATTTTTAGGAGACGAAGGAATCGGGGATTTGGTGTTAGGTGAGTATAATGTTTTTTTCATTTTTATTTGAATATGTATGCAATTTTAATTTTTATTTTTTAACTGTGAGCACAGATGTTGGCAGATGAGGCTAAGTCTCCCATCAGGCAGAACCTGCTGTCACTGTTATCAGTTACCTTCGTTTTTTGCTGCGGATTTGACTGACTCAATTGAAGTCAATGGGTGCACAAAACTTGCAGAAACCCAAAAAGAATTGACATGCTGCAGAAAAAAATGCACTGCAAATACTCACGGAAATTTACTGATGATATGTACAACACTTCAGGATTGTCATTGAATTACCTTCCAAAAGGATTCCATTGCATTTTTGGACCATTTCCACGCAGAAAAAAACACATTGTGTGCATATGGTCTAAGCTCCTTATCCGAGCAAGAACTGACACACCTCCTCCCTGTGTGCGAGACACTGCTCAAATGCCCCACAATGCAAAAACATTGCAGACTATTATATCAGCCATCAGGGAGATTTGATATCCCTTACTGGGACAAGTTAAAATAAAAGTAAAAGAAAAGTTTAAAAGAATTGTAAAAATATATATTTTAAATCACAAAATAAAGCACAAAAAAATGCCAAAATATACATCTAATAAATACAAATATTTATGTTAAACCAAAAAATAATTAAAGTACACATATATGGTATTGCCATGTCCAGAACAAATTGACCTATAAAACTGTCTCACGAGTTAACCTCTTCGGTGAACACCATAAAAAAGTGGCAAAAAAATAAGCATTTTCATTATACCGTTAAGCATAAAGTGGAATAACACTAATAAATAACTAATAAATGATCAAAAAGTGAAATTGTAAAGAAAAATGGTATAGCTGAAAATGTCATCATGTCCCTCAAAAAACAAGCCACTAAACAGCTCCATCAGCAGAAAAATAAAAAAGCTATATAGCTCTATGAATATAGCGATGCAAAAGTTATAATTTTTTATAAAAAAAAATGTTTTTATTGTGTAAAGACAGAAAAGCATAAAAAAATATAAATGATGTATCACTTTAATTGTATTGACCCAAAGAATAAAGTTCAACAGAAAAATAGGAACAGCATCCAGTCCAGGTAGAAGTATGAAAAAACTTTATTCAGCCACCATAAAACACGACGTTTCGGCCATTATTAGGCCTTTATACTTGATAAAGGCCTAATAATGGCCGAAACGTCGTGTTTTATGGTGGCTGAATAAAGTTTTTTCATACTTCTACCTGGACTGGATGCTGTTCCTATTTTTCTGTTGGACTTTGTTCGTTTGGATCCCCGAACGTCTGAACGTGCATCCTTGATAACTCCCGAGTGCTGTCAGCTGCTTGCATGTCCAAAGAATAAAGTTGTCTAATCACTAGTGATGAGCGAGTATGCTCGTTGCTCAGGTTTTTGTAAGTGCTCGGAGATTTAGTTTATGTCGCCGCAGTTGCATGATTTGCGACTGCTAGACAGCCTGAATACATGTGGAGATTCCCTAACAGGCAATCCCCACATGTATTCAGGCTGTCTACTAGTCGCAAATCATGCCGCTGCAGCAACAGAAACTAAATCTCCGAGCACTTACCAATACTCGGAGACCACACAAGCAATGAGCATACTTGCTTATCACTACTCATCACTTTTACCACACATTGACCAGCATAAAGAATAAATAACTTAATTGCTGTTTTTATTCATACAGCCTCCCAAAACTCAAAATAGAAAGTAATCAAAAACTATTATGTGCCCAAAAATTGTACCAATAAAAGCATCAACTCATTGTGCAAAAAACAAGCCCTCACATGACTCTATTGGAAGAAAGAGAAAACTTATATGTATCAACATATGGTGAAGCAAAAACTTTGTAAAAAAGCATTTTCTAGCATGTGATAGTAGCCAAACATAAAAAACTATATAATTCTGGTATCGCTAAGCATGATCTGGGCACAATTTACTGACACTACAATATACTGGGCATGCAAAAATGCAAAATATAGGCATTACAATGTACATGCACTACAATGGCAGATTTGCAATTTTCACTCAGCAAAATTCACTGCTGCTTGTTTCTGGCAAACTCTGAGGAGTCTAATTTGTCACCATACCTGTAGATAAATTACCAGAGGGGTGTAATTTCCAAAATAGGGGGATTCTGCTTTTCTGGTACTTAGAGGCTCTGTATATAGAGTCCTTAAAAGTATTCTACTATAGTTTAATTATAATCTATTCTCCAAGAGTCAAATAGCGCTCCTTTCATTTTGAGTCTCACCGTTGATGACTCCGATACTTTACCCATCCACCTCTTGGCCTATGAATGAATGGATGGACTTCATTTCATATTCTTCCAACTGTCATGGCACTCACATGATGATGTTTGACATTTTTCTTGGCTGAGAGCTATCGATGAGCTGAATAATGCTGTTTCTCTTTTCTTGGGAAATCATCTTCATGGCTGCTCCTCGATCTAAACCATATACTTTTCACTTGGGAATCAACCTAATGACTTACTGAGCTATTACGGAATGTGAGAACAGGTTGTAATTTATAGTATACAGTTTTCCATCACCAGGAGCAAAACAGTAACAATGCAGTGACAAGAATCTGCATAACTAATCATATCAAAATAGATGCAAGTCAAATTTATGTATGATATAGCCAAGATGATTCTCTATAAAATGATGGTTGTCTCACGTTTAGAGCAGTAGTCAATGGTGAAATATGGAGCCTGAAAGTCAAAAGTTCAAAACACTGCTACCCTTTTGCTCATCACTGTAGCTTGTTAAATGAGATATATTATAGAGGAGGGGAGTTCTGCTGTTCTGGTACCTTAGGGGCTCTGCCAGTATGACATGGCACTGTACCTCAAAAGTAGATTTCAACGACATATGGGGTACTGGCACACTTAGGAGAAAATGGACCATACAATTTGTTACTCAACTCCTCCTATTACCCCTTTTAAAAATGTAAAAACTTGGGGCCAATGCAACAATTATTCAAGAAGTGTAGTTTCCAAAATGGAGTCCATTGTGGGGTTTATGCTGTTTTGGCATGTCAGGGGCTCATCAAATGTGACATGGCATCTACAATCTATTCCAGCCAAAGGATATTTTGATATTTTCCCAAATAAATGCATACAATTTTTACATAAATTTACCACTATCATAAAGTAAAAAGTGTCATGATAATACATTCTCAGAAGCACTGAGATTCGTTGAAGCATTCCATATTAATTACCACATAAATTGACACTGGTCAATCATAAAAACAAAAACTCAAAGCATTTTTTACATCACAAAATAGTTCTATTAAAAATACAATCTCTCTTGATAGGAGATGAATACACTGCTCAAAAAATATAGGGAATATTAAAATAAATTGGAATATTGGACTTTTCCAATATTTATGTTCATCTCTATCTCCTATAATGACAGTTCTGCTTCACGTCACGTGTCTTATCCATTGCATTGTTTCTGTGCTGTGTTGTGTATAAATATGTGACTCTTCTGATTTTGTATTAGTCTAGCCTGATGAAGAGACCTGAGTAGTCTCGAAAGCTTGCAATTTGTTAACATCTTTTCAGTTATCCATTAAAAGGTATCAACCACTGAGGACTCTCAATTCTAAATATTTTTCTATCTACTGGCTAACATGGTACAAAGATAAACATCTTTTCCCTTCCCCATGACAGCACCGTACGTGAGAGATGGTATCTGCCCCCGGAACAGGAAACCTGCAGCAGAGATAAAAGAAAGGGGCGGCACCTCTCTCCTCAGTTTGGTTTCCTGTTCCTGCAGGTGGATGCCTGGAACAGGCAATGTACCTTCAGGGGATCTCCCTCTGGGTAAGAGCCGGTCTGGAGACCGAGAGTCCGGGTGGAATTGCAGCAGAGCGCGGTGGCGCACGCTCTTCATCCTGGCGTCCTGGGGGCTGCCTGGGCCCACGCCTCATTCCCCTGCTGGACTCCCCGGCGGCCGCTCTTGTCAGGAGGCTGGGCCGGGCAGAGGCGTGTCCACCACGATGCTGGCGCCGAGTGAGTGGAGCGACTTTCGGTCGCACCAGAAGTGACGTCACATGCCAAGAGAAGCGGTGTGCTGGACACTTCTGGGAGGAAGGTGCTCCAGATGTGCGCACACCGCTCTCCCCCCAAACACCCCCATATAAAAACAACTAGGTGCAAGCAGATGGCAGCAACAGCTCCCCTAGGAAGCATGGACCCTGCGGATGAAGTGCATGCACCAGATGAGAAGGTGAACCAGCAGACTGCTGTGGTACCAGGGGGTCGGTCGGTAAGTGCCTTTGTAAGGCAAAAACGCATGCAATAATGACAGCCTTTATCCTGTCCTTTTTCGGGGGGTAAAAAAGCCACATCTAAACAAAAAAAAACAAAAAAAGGTATGTGCTTTGTGTAGGAAACCCCCCAGAACATATGATAAGCGAATGTGTCGCTTGGGCGTTGAGAAAACGGTGGCTGAGGAATCACCGTCCCTGTTGCAAAGTATTAAAACTGTTATCCGGGAGGAAGTAAGAACAACAGTAAAAGAGCAGTTAAAACAGCAGACTGCATTCAGTTCTAGGCCCACCCCGAACCCCCCTCCTACAGGACAAAGTGATGTAGATTCGAAAGATGAGCCGGCGGAATTAGGCCCCTCTGGTAGCTCAGACCTGGCCACCCTTACTTTTTATCCGAGGACATCGGAAAATTACTAAAACTGGTAAGGTCTACTATGGGGGTTGAAACATCTAGGGAACAACGGGCAATACAAGATTCTATGTTCAGTAATCTGGAGGGGAAAAATGTAAAGTTTTTCCCTTTCATGATAACCTACTAAATTTGATAAAAAGAGAGTGGAAAAAGCCCAACAAAAATATGTCTATTCCACAGGCACTAAAATGTAAATACCCATTTGATGAGGAAGTTTGTGAGAAATGGGAAAAGGCGCCTAGGCTGGACGCCACCATCGCCAGTACCTCCAAAGGAATACCCCTACTATTTGAAAATATGGGTGCCTTGAAAGACCCCCTCGACAAGAAAGCTGATGCCTTTCTAAAGTCATCTTGGGAGGCATCAGCCGGGTCATTCAAACCTGGGGTAGCCGCCACTTGCACAGCGTGTGCTATGGTTAAGCGGTTGGAAGAACTGAGTGATCAAATTAAAAATAAATGCCCAAGAGAGAGGCTACTGGAGGCGATACCGTCGCTGCAAAAAGCGGCAGGGTTCCTGGCAGATGCCGCAGTAGATTGCTTGCGATGTGCCGCCCTTGCATGTGCTCTATCTAACTCAGGTCGCAGAGCACCATGGTTGAAGAATTGGGAGGCAGATTTCCAGTCGAATGTCAAACTCTGCGACCTCCGGTCTTGAGGCGCCGTTGGAGTGATGCTCGCTCGTCCTTTCGTGGATCAGGGAATAGAGGGAGCAGAAGTCGCTCAGATGACAGGTCTATGCGGGGCAGACCTTGGAGAGAGAGGATGGATAAAGGATTCCTCTTCAATAAGAGCCCTCCCAGATCTGATGCTAAACATCAATGACGCCAAAATACTGGTGGGGGGAAGACTTCGGAAATTCATTCATCAATGGGCAACGTTACCCGCCTCACGGTGGGTAACCAATCTGTTTTACGAAGTCTTGCGACTAAACTTTCTCAGCCCCCCGCCGCAGCGACTAAAAATGACTCGCCAAAAGTAACCAAGCCACACCGGAGAAGGAGATCTATCTCCTCATGCAGAAAGAAGTACTAGTGAACGTACCACACCACCAAGTAGGAGAGGGATTCTTTAGCACCCTGTTACTCACTCCGAAACCAGATGGCTCACTAAGGGCGATATTCAACCTAAAGGCACTGAACCAATACATCCGAGTAGAGAAGTTCAAGATGGAGACTTTGAGATCAGCAGTGAAGCTACTCGAGCCGGGCTGTTACATGGCAGTGATCGATCTAAAAGATGCTTACTACCATGTATCAATCTGGGAGGGACAGCAGAAGTATCTAAGATTGGTGGTGGAGATTGCGCAGGTCTCTACTCATCTGCAGTATCAATGTCTTCCCTGCAGGGTGTCAGTGGCACCTCGCATATTCACAAAGGTAATTTCAGAGGTGACATCCTTTGTGAGGAAAGAAAATGTATTACTGGCGCCCTATCTGGACGACTTTCTCGTTATAGTGGACACCAAGGAAAACTGTGGGAAAGCAGTCACAAGGATGCTGGAAGTGTTAACCAGATTAGGCTGGATAATAAACGAAAAAAAAAATCAAGATTGGTCCTAGCCAAAACACAGGAGTTCCTTGGAATACAGTTAGATTCAGTCAGACAACAATGTGTCCTCCCAGACTGGAAGATTCACTCCATTCAGCACAGGATACAACAGATGCGACTGGGTCAGGCCATGTCAATCCGAGAAGCAATGTCACTCTTGGGTACCTTGACAGCGACAATTCCTGCAGTCCAGTGGGCACAAAGCCACAAAAGGGAATTGCAATGGCAAATCATGTCCGAACAGGCAAAAGACCCGGCCAACTTGAATCGGCGATTCACTTTAACGCTACAAGTACACAGCTCATTAAAATGGTGGCTGGACACCAAAAATCTAAACAAGGCAGTACCCTGGTCAATTCGGAACCCAGTGGTGCTAACCACGGATGCAAGTCCATCAGGTTGGGGAGCACACCTCATGGGCCGGCTTGTACAGGGCCAGTGGGAATCCTCAATGAGTATGACATCTTCCAATTTGAAAGAGCTGACAGCGGTAAAGCGGGCACTTCTTCAGATAAAAGAAGAGGTTCAAGGAAAGCATGTCACAATATTGTCAGACAACAGCACGACGGTAGCTTACATAAACCGACAATGGAGTACGAGATCACATCCCTGATGGCGGTGGCAAGAGAATTCTTCGTATGGGCAGAAAGCAACCTTTTGTCCCTATCAAGCACACACTTAAGAGGGACGGACAATATGGTGGCCGATTTCTTAAGTCGGCATGTATTGCACCAGGGAGAGTGGTCCCTAAATCAGGAGATATTTGGAAAAATTTGTGTCAGCTGGGCATACCAGAAGTGGACCTATTTGCCACAAAAGAGAACCAAAAAGTAAACGGGTTCTACTCCCTGAACCCAAGAGAACACCCAGAAGGAGTGGACGCGCTGCTGCACTACTGGAGGTTCAATCTAGCGTATGCTTTTCCCCCGTTCCCATTGATACCGATAGTCCTGAAAAAGATACGGGAGGACAAAGCTCGGGTAATACTTATCACACCCTTCTGGCCAAAGAGAGCATGGTTCACATGGCTCACGCATGTCTGTCTCGGACCCATGGATCCTGCCGGATGTTCCGAATCTCCTACACCAAGGGCCAGTGGAACATCCTCAGGTTCACAGACTACATCTCACCGCCTGGAACTTGAGAGGGGACTCATATTAGCAAAGGGATTCTCAGTCCCTTTGGTGACCACCTTGCTCACCTGTAGGAAAAAAGTCACCTCGGCCAAATATCAGAAAATTTGCCAAAAATTCCTGGAATTCTCAGGGCGACGATTATCTGAAACAGTCCAAGAGGTCCCAATAAAGGAAATCCTAGAATTCCTCCAAAAGGGACTGGAAAGAGGATTGTCTACAAGCACCCTAAAGGTGCAAGTCTCTGCCCTAGGTGCGTTATTTGGCCAAAAACTGGCTGATCACCCTTGGGTCTTTAGGTTCATTTGAGCCTCCTTTGCAGCCAGACCCTCGAAATTACTGCCTAAGGTAGCTCCCTGGGATCTAAATTTAGTTTTGAAAACCTTGACTATGTCCCCCTTCAAGCCTATTAATTCCACTTCAGTAATGGCTTTGACGCTAAAAACGGTGCTCCTGGCTGCCCTGACGTCAGCTCGGCGTGTCTGCGAGCTGCAAGCTATCTCTGTAAATCCAACGTATACTACCTTTATGGATGACAGAGTAATTATAAAGACTGACTCAGCCTTCATTCCGAAGGTCAATTCAAAATTTCACAGGGATCAGGAGATAATTTTACCCTCATTTTGTGCCAATCCGAAATCCCAGGGAGAGCAAACCTTCCATTGTCTAGATGTGAGACGTTGCCTTCTTCAATATAAAGAAGTTTCAAAAGCTTGGCGACAGTCACCAGCCCTTTTTGGCTCCTTCCAGGAGTCAAAGAGGGGGAAAAAAGCTTCAAAAGCAAATATTGCACGGTGGCTTTGCATGGCTATCTCACTTTCCTATTCTTCTTCAGGTCAGACTCCCCCACTAGGAGTAACAGCTCACTCTGTATGGGCTATTGCCACATCCTGGGTCAAAAGGACAAAAGAATCAGTAGAACAGATTTGCAAAGCAGCGGTATGGTCTTCACCCTCCACCTTTTTCCATCATTGTAGGCTAAATTTAGGGCTCTCGAATCTTGCCTTTGGTAGAAAGGTGTTATCTGGCGTTGTCCCACCCTACGAGTCTCTATTTCTTCCTCTCGCGTACAGTGCTGTCATGGGGAAGGGAAAAAATGATAACTTACCAGTAATTTGATTTTCCAGAGCCATGACAGCACCGCATTAATTCCCGCCCTATCTTGGTGATGGTTGTGTGATGCACAAAAAAAAAAAAGCATGTGTGTATAGATATGTATATAAAGAAGGTAGATAATGTAGCTATGTTACGATGGAGTAATATATATATGTGTGTGTATATATATACATATATATATATAATATGAGAACTAATTTGGTCGGTTACCTTGCATACTCTGAAACAAACTGAGGAGAGAGGTGCCGCCCCCTTCTTTTATCTCTGCTGCAGGTTTCCTGTTCCTGGGGAGGATACCATCTCTCACGTACGGTGCTGTCATGGCTCTGGAAAATCAAATTACTGGTAAGTAATTATCATATTTCCTGTATCAGTATGAGCAGACACATGGATGTTAGCGGCCTGCTGGAGGTCATTTTGCAGTGCTCTGGGACTGCTCCTCCTGTTACTCCTTGCACAAAGGAGGAGGTAGTGGTTCTGCTGCTGGGCTGTTGCCTTCATACGGCCCCCTCCATGTCTTTTGGTGTACTGGCCTGTATCTTAGTATCTGCTCCATGTTCTTGACACTGTGCTGAAAGACACAGCTACCCTTCTTGCCACAGATCACATTGATGTGCCACACTGCCTGAGCTGCACTACCTGAGCAACTTCTATGAGTTGTAGACACTGCCTCATGATACTGTACAGTAACTCTAAGGATGAGATCAATGAGAAAATGGAAAAGTGACCAAAACAACAGTCAAAAAGGATAAAAATGGATAAATGGTCTGAGGTCCTAACCTGCAGAATCACTCCTTTATAGAGGTGGTCTTGCTAATTGCATATTATTTCTACCTGTTGTATTTTCCATTTGCACAACAACAGGAGAAATTGATTCACAATCGGTGTAGCTTCATATCTGCACAGGTTGATTTCATAGAAGTGTGATTGACTTGGAGTTACATTGTGTTGTTTAAGTGATCCCTTTAATTTTTTAAGAAGCGTAGATAACAACTTAGGGTCCAACATGCATGTTCTTGAGCATGGGTGATCAGTAATCATCGCTCTGTTTACTTCTATTGAACTGATTAAAAGAAATTAAATAAATGGATCAATTGTAAGGTATGCATGCCATCATTCCATTTCCTTAGACTTTGAGAGCCCCATTCTTAGCATTATTTTAGGTTGTAAACCTAGAAATAATACATTTATCAGTTGCTTCATGAATGTACAGAGTCAGCAAAATCATTTTAAGTTCCAAAAGCATTCTTTCCTTAAAGAGCTAAGCAAATTGTACATTTTCATTTTTTAGTGATACATCAAACAATAACCTTAGAAGATCTGGCAGGAGCTTAAGATCATGAAATATATATGCTGCTCTAACACTTTTCAACAACAATATATTCTGGTGAACAAGCTTCCTGACTTTAGATGTCATGGTTGCTGATCTAGAATTCTCTGGTTGAGTTGCTCTTTTGACTTTCTACAAATCTTATGTCTTTGAAGATTAAAAAATGGTCCAGCTATAATTGAACAATGCTTGATTTAAAAAGAAAATGTTGGGTACATGCCATCTAGATTAAGACTGGTGTTCTTTTATTTTATCTAGTCTGTCTTTCAACCCTTGCAAAGCATTTCCTAAGCTTCCTTGGCACAGTACACTTTGTTGTTGATTGAAATTTGAAGTTAAATCAACTCCTAATCTGTCATTGACCCCATCCTACAGCATCTGCTATGAAAAGAATATACACCAAGAAATCTGTATAATTTACATTTACTTATTAAAGTCTTTATTTATGTTTGGTTAGCTACAGTGGCGTAACTAGCGTTTGATGGACCCCCATATAAAGCTTGGACCAGGTCCCCCCTGCTTTAATCGTGAGACTACCATCATTTTATAGACAATAATCCTGGCTATCTCATACATAATATGACATGCAACTATTTAGCATTGTTACTGTTTTTCTCCTGGTGGTGGAAAAATATTTTTCTTCCTGAATACTACAAAATACAGCCTGTTCCCACATTCCCTTACAGCTCAGTGTATTATTAGGCTAAATTTTAAGTGAAACGTCATTGGATCAAATCTAGCAGCAGCCATAATGATGATTTCCCAAATAAAGATAAACAGCATCATCCAGCTCGATAGCTGTCTCTTGGCCAAGAAAATTGCCAAACTGAATAATGTGTTAGCCATAACAGTTGGAATAATATGAAAATCCATTCATCCATTCAGAAGCCAAAAGATGGACGTCCAGCCGAAATATTGGCATCAACAAGTTTGCTCATTCCAAGGTATATTAGTTCTGGTGCAACAAACATGGCAGTGGAGGTGGCTTGCATGCTTTATAATAGAGAGATCACATACATTGATGCAAGCACTGTGCAATGCACATTACTCAAGTCTGGAATTGTGGCCCAAAAAAAGGTGAAGAAGCCTCAACTTCAATATTTATCATAAGAAGCATCAGTTTGTGTTTGCAAACAAGCAAAAAATGTGGACATTTAAAGATTTGAAAAGGGTGATTTGGAGTGATGACACGAATGGCAATAGACTAGGCTCTGATAGGTGTAAATAGCTCTGAAAGAAACAAGGAAAAAAGAGTCTAACGGAATGAGAAATTGAAGCAAATTGAAGTAAGTTTGGTGGAGGAAGCATGATGATATGGGGTTGTTTCACAGACAAAAACTTGACCAGAATCGAAGGTGGTCTTAATGCCGAGCTGTTATGTTTCGGTAGCTGAGGAGTGCAGGTAAAAAAGGCAATACACCAGAGAAGTTGGAATCTATGAGATTGCAGTACCCTGACTAACCACCACAACTAGAGGCAGCCGTGGAGCGTTCCTACGTTGGTCCTAGACGCCTCGTCACAGCCTGAGAAACTAACTACACCTAAAGATAGAAAGAGGAAAGCTATCTGCCCCGGAGCAGATCCCCAAAGAACATAGAAAGCCCCCAAACATGTAATGACGGTTAGACAAGATGAAATACTGACACAGACAGAAAATAGTATGAGCAAACGTTGGGGCCCAAACTACCTAAATAGAAAAGGATAGGAAGGGCACTTACTGCAATCCCAAAAAACCCTGAAAAGCACCAACTCTACTAATTTCAAAATCACCTGAGATCACACGACCTCTACCACCTAAATTAGTTCTCTGGTGTAACAAAATCAAAACAGCAGCCACTGAAAAACCTGGAAAAAGCAAAAGTACAAACATCAGTGGCTGAACTAAACTGAGAGGGCGAAAGCCCCCGGAGGGGACCCTGAAGGCCCCCACAGAAGTGCAGGACAAAATGCAAAATCAAGCACAAAAACAAAAAGAAGAAAATGTCTTATCTGTTAGCAGGAGATGCAGACACGACACAGCAGGCTACAAAGGAAACAGGACTCAAGGATTGAGACCAGAACAATTGATCACCGGCAACCCTGATGGGAAGGTGACTCCCTTATATAAGACCAGTCAGTAACACCTGATTCCCACTCCTCACAATCTTCACTGGACAGTCCAGTACCGCTTGTAACCACCAGAGGGAGCCTCTGCTCAGAACTCATTTCAAGTCCATTCACAACAGTACCCCCCCCTTGAGGAGGGGTCACCGAACCCTCACTTGAGCAACCAGGTCGGTCAGGATGAGTTCTATGATACGCACGGATGAGTCTCCTAGCATGGATGTCCGAAGCAAACACCCAAGAATTGTCTTCCTGACCATAACCTCTCCACATAACCAAATACTGGAGTTTCCGTCTAGAAAAACGAGAATTCAATATTTTCTCAACCACAAACTCCATATTGCCCTCAACCAGAACAGGGTCAGGAGGCAAAGCAGTAGGAACCACTGGCTCAACAAACCTCTTCAACAAGGACTTGTGGAACACGTTATGGATCTTAAATGTCCCTGGAAGAAGCAAACGAAAAGAAACAGGATTAAGAATCTCCATGATCTTATAAGGTCCAATGAACCTAGGCTTAAATTTAGGAGATGCCACTCTCATAGGAATATTTCTTGAGGACAACCAGACCAAGTCCCCCACTTTAAACCAAGGACCATCAGTCCTATGCCGGTTAGCAAACCGCTGGGCCCTCTCCTGAGAGAGGGACAACCTCTCCACTACCTGGTCCCAAATCTGTTGCATACGCTCCACAACAGAGTCAACACCTGGACAGACAGAAGCCTCCGTCTGTCCTGAAGAAAATCGAGGGTGAAACCCAGAATTACAGAAAATGGAGACATCAAAGTGGCAGAGCTAGCCCTATTATTAAGAGCAAACTCAGCCAAAGGCAAAAAAGAGACCCAGTCATCCTGATCAGCAGACACAAAGCATCTTAGATAAGTCTCCAATGTCTGGTTTGTTCTCTCAGTTTGACCATTGGTCTGAGGATGAAACGCCGAGGAGAAAGACAATTGAACACCAAGTTTAGAACAAAAGGTCCTCCAAAATCTGGAAACAAACTGGACTCCTCTGTCAGACACAATGTTCTCAGGAATGCCGTGTAAACGAACCACGTGCTGAAGGAACAAACGCACCAATTTAGAGGAGGAAGGCAACTTAGGTAATGGCACAAGATGTATCATCTTGGAAAACCTATCACAAATCACCCAGATGACGGTCATTCTCTGAGAAACAGGGAGGTCGGAAATGAAATCCATAGAGATATGGGTCCATGGTCTCTTGGGCACAGGCAATGGCATCAACAAACCACTAGAGCGAGAGCAAGGCTTGGAGCGAGAGCAAGTCCCGCAGGACTGCACAAATTCCCTGACATCACGAGACAAGGTAGGCCACCAAAAGGACCGACTAACCAAGTCTCTGGTACCAAAAATTCCGGGATGCCCAGCCAACGCGGAACGATGAATCTCAGACATCACACTCTTTTTCCACTGGTCCGGGACAAACAATTTTCCAACAGGGCAGCGCTCGGGCCTATCCTCCTGACACCCCTCCAGAGCAAGTCTCAAATTGGGTGAGATGGCGGAAAGAACTACACCCTCTTTCAAAATAACAGAAGGATCAGATAACTCAGGAGAGTCCGCAAGGAAACTCCTCGAGAGGGCATCCACCTTAACATTCTTAGTGCCAGGAAGAAAGGAAACCACAAAATTAAAACGTGTGAAAAACAAGGCCCACCTGGCCTGTCTAGGATTGAGTCGCTTGGCAGATTCCAGATAAACCAGATTCTTATGGTCCGTAAGGACCACCACCTGATGTTTGGCTCCCTCCAGCCAATGTCTCCACTCTTCAAAAGCCCACTTCATGGCCAGTAACTCCCGATTACCCACGTCATAATTACGTTCAGTAGGAGAAAATTTTCGAGAGAAAAAGGCACAAGGGTTACTTTTAGAGGTCTCTGGATCTTTTTGGGACAAAACGGCACCTGCCCCAATTTCAGAGGCATCAACCTCCACCTGAAATGGCAGAGAAACATCAGGCTGCCGTAGAACAGGAGCAGAAGTGAATCTCTGCTTAAGTTCCTAAAATGCAGAGACTGCCTCAGGAGGCCAATTCACCACATCAGAACCCTTTCTGGTCAAATCAGTCAATGGTTTAACAATAACCGAGAAATTACCAATAAATTTACGATAAAAATTGGCAAAACCCAAAAATCTTTGAAGAGCCTTTAATGAAGTAGGTTGGACCCAATCACAGATGGCCTGAACCTTGACCGGGTCCATTTCAATAACAGATGGGGACAAAATGAATCCCAGAAATGAGATCCTCTGTACGCCAAAAGGACACTTTGATCCCTTCACATACAGAGCATTCTCTCTCAAAATCTGGAACACAGTTCGAACATGTTTCACATGAGAGTCCCAGTCATTAGAAAAAATCAAGATATCATCCAAATAAACAATCAGAAATTTATCCACAAAATCCCTGAAAATGTCATTCATGAAGGACTGGAAGACAGAAGGAGCATTAGTGAGCCCAAAGGGCATCACAAGGTACTCAAAATGCCCCTCAGGGGTATTGAATGCCGTCTTCCATTCATCCCCGTGCTTAATGCGAATAAGGTTATATGCCCCCCTGAGGTCAAGCTTGGTAAACCAAGTAGCGTTTTTCACCCTGGAAAACAGGTCAGAAATCAAAGGTAACGGGTATTGATATTTTACAGTAATATTGTTCAAAAGACGATAATCAATACACGGCCTTAATGAACCATCCTTTTTGGCCACAAAGAAAAAACCCGCACCTAAGGGTGAAGAGGATGGTCTGATTATGACCCTTCTCCAATGATTCCTTGATATAAGACCGCATAGCGTCATGTTCAGGTACAGACAAGTTAAAAAGGCGACCTTTAGGGAATTTACTACCAGGCATTTCAATAGCGCAGTCATAGCTCCTATGGGAGGCAAGGATGCAGATTTACTTTCGCTAAACACATCAGAAAAATCAATCAAAAAGTCAGGAACATCCTGAGCCTGGGGGAGGCAGAAAAAACAGGAGTGTTGGTATTAACACATTGGCAGCCCCAACTGGTTACAGACACAGATTTCCAATCCAAAACAGGATTATGAGACTGAACCAAGGGAAGCCCAGTACGATAATATCATGCAGATTATACAGAACCAAAAATTTACAGCACTCCTGATGATCAGGTTCAACCCTCATTATCACCTGAGTAGAGAACTGAGGTTTATTCTCAGCCAAAGGGGTAGAATCGATCCCCAGTAGGGGAATAGACTTCCGTAGGGGTATCAAGGGAAACCCACAACGTTTAGCAAAATCATAATCCATCAGGTTAATAGCTGCTCCAGAATCAACGAAAGCCTGAGCAGAAAATGAGGACAGAGAGCATATCAGAGTGACAGTTAATAAAAACTTAGTCTGAACACTACCCAAGACAACTGAGCGTGCAAAACGACTTCCCCGCTTAGGGCAGACTGAAATAGCATGAGAGGCATCACCACAGTAGAAACATAACCCATTGCGCTTTCGAAACTCATGACGCTGTGCCCCAGACACCACTCTATCACACTGCATGGGTTCAGAAGCAGGTTCACAAGGCAACACCATTCCACGCATACTTCTCCGCTCACGCAAACGTCTGTCAATTTGAATCGCTAATTACATAGAATCATTGAGACCAGAGGGGACAGAGAATCCCACCATAACATCCTTTACATTATCTGACAGACCCTTCGAAAAAGGGCCGCCAAAGCGTCGTCATTCCACTTGGTCAGGACTGCCCACCTACGGAATCTCTGACAGTATAACTCAGCGTCATCAAGCCCCTGATTTAATGCCAACAAGGCTTTTTCAGCTTGATCAGTGACATTAGGCTCATCGTACAATAACCCCAAAGCCTGAAAAAATGCATCAACATCACTCAAAACTGGATCCCCAGGTGTCAGGGAAAAAGCCCAATCCTGAGGATCGCCGCGCAGGAGAGAGATGACAATTTGAACCTGCTGCGCTGCGTTCCCTGAGGACTTAGATTTTAAGGCAAAAAACAATTTACAATTATTTTTGAAATTCTGAAACTTAGCTCGATCCCCTAAAAACAAATCTGGCATGGGAATCCTAGGTTCCACAACAGGCAACCTAGCAAGATAGGCAGCAATACTCCGAACCTCAGTGGCAAGCTGATCCACACGGCCAGACAACTGTGCAAACTCCATTGAGAGAAAAAAAAAATCCTCCCCAGCACCCAGAGATACAGAGGGAAAAAAAATGCAACAAACAGAAAAATATCTCTGACAACTCTGACAACCTTTTTTCTTTCACAATATTTTTTCCCTTCTGTGAGTACCATACAATTTTCAATTTTTAGGCCGGTGATACTGTTATGTTTCGGTAGCTGAGGAGTGCAGGTAAAAAAGGCAATACACCAGAGAAGTTGGAATCTATTAGATTGCAGTACCCTGACTAACCACCACAACTAGAGGCAGCCGTGGAGCGTTCCTACGTTGGTCCTAGACGCCTCGTCACAGCCTGAGAAACTAACTACACCTAAAGATAGAAAGAGGAAAGCTATCTGCCCCGGAGCAGATCCCAAAGAACATAGAAAGCCCCCAAACATGTAATGGCGGTTAGACAAGATGAAATACTGACACAGACAGAAAATAGTATGAGCAAACGTTGGGGCCCAAACTACCTAAATAGAAAAGGATAGGAAGGGCATTTACTGCAATCCCAAAAAACCCTGAAAAGCACCAACTCTACTAATTTCAAAATCACCTGAGATCACACGACCTCTACCACCTAAATTAGTTCTCTGGTGTAACAAAATCAAAACAGCAGCCACTGAAAAAACTGGAAAAAGCAAAAGTACAAACATCAGTGGCTGAACTAAACTGAGAGGGCAAAAGCCCCCGGAGGGGACCCTGAAGGCCCCCACAGAAGTGCAGGACAAAATGCAAAAATCAAGCACAAAAACAAAAAGAAGAAAATGTCTTATCTGTTAGCAGGAGATGCAGACACGACACAGCAGGCTACAAAGGAAACAGGACTCAAGGATTGAGACCAGAACAATTGATCACCGGCAACCCTGATGGGAAGGTGACTCCCTTATATAAGACCAGTCAGTAACACCTGATTCCCACTCCTCACAATCTTCACTGGACAGTCCAGTACCGCTTGTAACCACCAGAGGGAGCCTCTGCTCAGAACTCATTTCAAGTCCATTCACAACACCGAGCTATATGTTAGTATCCTACAAGATGAGTTACTTCGTACTCTCAAGTACTATGGGTATTAAAAGGAAGATGTAGTGTCCCAACAGGACAACATAAAGCAAACGTTGAGATTGGTGAATAAATGGTTCAATGACAATGAAGTAGAGGTGCTGGAATGTCCCCCACAGTCCCAGATCACAACCCAATCAAACACTTGTGGGTAGAATTGAAGAAAAACTGTATATATATCCAAGTGAGTAGATCAATATGCACTAACTTTGGGAACATGTAAAAGATACCTGAGATCAAATTTTGGTTGACACATGTTTGAATCTGACTGAGATCATGCCCAGAAGGAGTCAGGCAGTGTTGATAACCAAAGGTGTGTTTACAAAATACTAACAAAATAATAAACATTAAAATTTAGATCTTTAAGAGCAAAGCAGTAGCAATTAAGTAACATGACAAGAATCTGTATAACTAAACATATGATAATTAGTTGCAAGTCAAATATAAGTATGAGATATTGAAGTTGATTGTCTTTAAAATGATGGTAGTCTTAAGTTCAAAGCAGACGTGGATAATGAGATATGGAGCCTGAAAGTCAAAAGCTCAAAACATTGTTACCCTTTTGCTATTTACTGTATATTCCCCATTCTGGTTTATATGTCCCCCATTCTGGCATTCATGACCTTCATCATGGTATATATGAAGAAAAAGGTCCAGCTTCCAATAAAGGCTTAAATTTATTGAAAAATGTTTAAAATTATAACGTATCCATGACAACAGCAACGCATGTCGAAAAACAGGTAGCCACATGAGAGCTCGGGCTCCCGGGATATAAAGGGAATTCTCCACATTTTGCCGGGGTTTGGTGATGTAAGTTGCAAAAATGACCAACGCAAGAGGCAAATGGCGTGGAACACGTTATATGTTCTCCAGACCATTCCGCAAACATGGAGTGGTTCCCTTGTCCCTTGCGCACATAAAGGGTATGGGTACCATCCAAAAAGGCATGCCACATAAATGTTACCATGGCAAGACCGGCCATATCTACAATATGACCCAGCACGCTGTGGGTATAATTGTGAACAAGCAAATCAAGGGTAAGATCCTTGCCAAAAGGATCAATGTCCGTGTGGAGCATGTCGAACACTAGTAGTGTTCTTTATCAGAGCTGTATTAACAATGATCGTGCAGCAATTTATACAGAAAGGACACCTTTAAACACACCTTTCAAAAAGTCACCTGACTTAATAAAACCAACCCCTCATATGAGATTTACACAGTAAAACCACAAGCAAAGTCTGTGTGTACAAAAAACACAACAAGAAAACGCAAAAGACATAAATAAAACAGCATTGAAAAATGCATACATATATCTACATTCAATATTCTAGTATAATGTATATAAGAACACCACCCCGCAACATATTAGCAGGATACACACTGAGTTCACGGGTTAGTAATGGAGCAACAGTTCTTTACGCAAGTTCAGTCCATTAGGAATACACGTGTTGAAATCAAACATCCAAAATGCTTCACGGTCATGGAGGCGCTTTCTGATATCGCCTTCTCTTAAGGTAGACGGAACTCTTTCAATTGCGAGTACCCAAAGCGAAGAGGTGTTGTGCTGATGCTGTTTGACAAAATGTCTGGACGCCTGAGACATAGCCAGGAAAGAATCAGTAGCATTGTATATGTCAGTCAAATGTTCAAATATGCGTTTTTTTTAGATTAATTCAACCAACATACGACTTATTTCAGATAGTACATTTAATAACAAACAACATCGTCACTATTACAGTTCAAATATTTTTTTATATGATAATGTTTTGAGCCAAACCAGTTGGCATAATGCTTAGTAACTTGTACAAATTTGCAAATTCTACAACAATTTTCCCGACATCTGAAAAAGCCCTTACAATTCAGCCTAATGAGCTGGTTAGATTTGGTACTGAGAGGCTGGGATGTGTTATGCGCTCGGTTGCAACAACTTTATTATATAATGGATTGCAACCTAACACGGGGTCCGCAATGCAGTCAAAGTCACTGCTGCCGAATACCCCTTGGATATGAGGGTAAAACTGACAATAGAAATATAATATTAGATCTCGCCTGTGTTACTTCACACTAGGGGAGATGTAGAATGGGCACTATCTCTGTTAACGTCACGGGAGATGTGCTATCGACTGACGTAGATGTAGCCCTGTTAATGGCACAGAAGCCACTTGCCAGATATTAGGTTTGCACTATGTGCTGCAAGCTGGTATAGAAGCACTGATGACTGCACAGAAGCTACGTGCCAGCCGCTAGGAAGTGCGTGCGTCTAGCGCCAGGCGTACATGCTACCAGCTGGAGTGAGACCAGACTGAGCAACTCTCTGTTCAGCTTGGCAGGCTGTGCCCAGATTACGCGCCCCGCAGTCTGCTCAGGGTGTATAGCTACCCTATATTCGTAGCAAGACTGCATCACATTGGCTACCTGCCTGGCATAAGCTAAACCTGCCTGAAGGACCTGTGCTAACTAGCCGAGTGAACTCTGGCATCGTCAGGTCCCGGAGAGCAAAGCTAGAGAGCACGTGGAGCCCAGATTCTGGTACGTCCACATGTGAGCACTGCCTATTTTAGTATGATCTGACCGCGCCGCGGACAGACAAGTTATTTAAGGGCTAAGCTATGCCCCCAGCCATCTCATCAATCGCATCACCCATGACGTCATCCGTGACCAATGAGGCGGTGCCAGGACAGAGGATCAGCTGACGTTAACCACCAATCATGGTTCGCCATGTCACAGACATGCTCAGTGCAGGCATTTCTGGACTTAGGCTATAACAGCCCTGTCTCTTTCTGTAACCTATGTTTCAGGCTACTATTAACAAATACCCTGGAGAGATAGCTTGTACTCTCTTGTATTGGCTAGGCATTGGGATCGATGGCGAAGCTAAGCAGCATCTGCCCCGGCTGAGACCTGAATGGGGGAGCACTGATGCCTCAAATCCAGCCAACGCCTAACATTATCCCCCCCTCTAACCCCCCCCACCTGATGCTCAATGAGCCGGGGGCATGATTATGGTCCAAAATTTTGAAAGGACCTATAAAACAGGAGGCGAACTTAGCAGATTCCCCGTGTCCTCTGATATTGCGAGTCGTGAGACAGGCCTTGTCGCCCGGGGATAATACTGGGCCTGGACAGAGATAATTGTCAACCGACTGTCTCTGATGGAATGATTTTTCTCTCGCACAAGAGGTACAAGATTGGACATATTTTTTAACGTCCTGAGGCAATCGAGGCCACCAATACGACCATTGGAGAAACTTAGTAGCACGTATGACTCCAAAATGGCCTCCGGTTTTAGGGCATGTGCCCAAGAGAGCACCTTATTTTGTAATTTAGGAGGAACAAACATCTTCCCGGGAGGGATCTGGTCTAATGTCATAGGTGCCATCGTCCGCATATCCCCAGAAGGCATGACATTTTTGGGCTCGTTACCGTCCTCGGTCGTATCTACAAGCAGGGAATAAACCCTACAGCGACGAGGCTCTGAGCCGGAGACCAAATCAATTGGACGGTCATATGGTTGGTGGAAAGGCAAAGTCTCAGCAGCTTTTTTGGAATGCTCACGACGAGCGACCAAGTCAACAGACAGCTCTGAGAATAGCCTCCGGGTCAAGGCAATCATACGCTGAGAAACACCATTCTCACCCTCGAAATTAATTTCCCCCGTGTTCCAGTTAATGTGTGGATTGTGACAACGTAGCCATGGAAGGCCTAATAGCACCTCATCCGATCCACTGGGAATAATGAGAAAAGAAATATCCTCCCGGTGACCCTGAGGAAATGACATAGTGAGGGGAATCGACTGGTGGGTGATTTGCGTGTCTAGCAGTGAACCGTTGACTACCTTAATGTTCATTGGTTTGAGCAGTAACTCCATAGGAATGGCATGTCTCTGGGCAAAGGTTAACGACAAAAAATTACCATCTACCCCAGAATCCATCCACGCCTTGGCAGAAACCGCAGTTGCCACGAAGAGAAACGTCACCTCATATTTTAGTTTGGAGGTAGAGATCCCTGAATCTAACATACATCCTCCAATGATGGTTAGACACTCTTGTTCCTCAGCCCGCTTTGAACCCTAATTATTGGGGCACTCCAAGCGATGTGTATGACAGGAACGAGGGGACGATTTCCTAGTCAGGGATATATCCATAGGCTCAGGTTCCGTGTTCGGAAATAGGTCTAAAAAATGAAGGTGCCGACTGGAACCGAGGTTTAGAGACCTCCAGCTCCAACTTGCTTTCTACATGACGTAAGTCTATTCAGTTGACAAGAGTCATTAACTCTTCCAGAGAGGTTGGAATCTCCCTGGTGGCTAGAGCATCTTTTATATACCCAGCCAGACCCTTCCAGAACACCGGGATTAGCGAATATTCAGACCAATCCCGTTCTGCCGCTAATGTCCTGAACTGGACAGCATAGTGACTGGCGGTGGTCGAACTCTGCATTAATGTAAGCAACTTAAGAGACATATCATGTGTAACCTGAGGACTGAGGAACACACTTTTCAGGGTTCTAAGAAAGAGAGCCGCATTACCCACTACCGGATCATTCCGTTCCCACACAGGAATAGCTTTGTGGGAAAGTAATGAAATGACAAAGCCCACTTTAGCCCTTTCAGAGGGGAACCGTGCCTCCATCATTTCTAACTGAATGGAGCATAAATTAATAAACCCTCTGCAGGATCTGCTGTTGCCAGAAAATTTTTCCGGGAGGTCAAAACAGGGTAATGAAACTCTAGTAGCTGTCACAGCATTATTTACTAGACTGGCTGCTTGAGTAGCTACTGCAGTGAGATTAGCAACAGTAGCGGCCTGCTCCAGAGACCTAAGTCTGGCCTCTAGTTGGTGAACGTAGCTCTGTAGCTGCTGAATGTCAGCCATGTTCGGCTAGACCCTGGCAGTCAGATAATGTTATGCACTCGGTTGCAACAACTTTATTATATAATGGATTGCAACTGTTAGGGTTCAATTTCCCACTGCTGCACAAGGGGAGTCTCGAACCCGTCCCGCTGCGGACTCCCATTCATCTCCAGCCGCAGTGGAGCCTGCTCAGCAGAGACATCGGTCCAAGCGTCTTGCCCACTCCACTACTGTGCAGTGACTTGCTGCTGCCTTTCCTGGATCTGCTATTATAGCCAGTGCTGGAGCAGACGTCTTTGGGACAAAGTCCTGCGTTTTCCCTTCTGAGCATGCCCAGAGTGAGATCTCTCATTGGAGATCAGGGGTCACATGTTCAGGTGCTGCAGCGGCTCCTATTGGTCCACCAGGAAGGTCATGTAGCTACATGTGTTTGCAACAGTTTCTCATTGGTCCTTGTTCCTGGAAGGTCCTGTAGCTGTTGCTATAAAAGGGTAGCATGGCTGGGCCGCCATGCGCTAATATCAACCATTGTATGCTATGCGCCAGTGTGGTCATGTGTATGTGTGGATAGGGACTCGGCTGAAATAAGCCACTAGAATACCGACTTAATCGGTGAGGAGTTTGGTATGGAAGCTGGTCAGGGTCGGTGTCCTAGATGCCCTAGATTACCGGCATAACCGGTGAGGAGTTTTGATTGCCGTATTCAGGGTCTGGCGTTCAGATGCCATAGATTGCGGGTGACTCCCGCGAGGACATTAGCACATGATCAGGCTTTATGTACGCTTAGCACTTAACTGTGTACCTGAGAGCCTTACAGGACACAGTGCTTTTTTCTCAGCGGCCCTGTGAGGTAACAGGGTTCACTTTCAACGCTAATCAGCGCCCTAGCGTGTTTTCTTTGCCACTCAGTTGTGTCTAGTGAGTGCGCACACATCGCCATATAGCGCTGCGGCTCTCCTTCTAGCAGCTCTGTGGCGTAACAGAGTTCGCACTCATTGCCACAGCGCATTACGGCGTTTATGTTGGCGACTCTGCGGGATAACAGAGTTTGCTTCTCGCGCCATTTTTACTATCAGCAGGCTCCGCTTGCACGGTGGACCCCGGGCTGCGAACGCACCTTTCTACATTATATTTTGGTGTGTTCCGCAGACCCATAACATAATATTAGCGCCAGGGTCTGGCTAGTAAAATGGCGGATGAACAGCGATTACAGCTGTACATCCAGCAGCTGGAGGGTAGGTTGGCGGCTCTTGAGCGCACAACCTCAGCTGTGGATGTTACCGCAGTAGCTGTTCAGGCTGCTAGTGTAGCTGCAGCCAGTTTGTCCTCTGCCACCTCTGTCCCTACATTGTCCCACCTCCCGCTTCCAGACAAGTTTGCTGGTGACAGCAAGCAATGTCGGGGATTCGTAAGTCAGTGCTCCATACACCTCGAGCTTCTGGCTGCACGTTTCCCCACGGATCGGGCACAAGTGGGCTTTGTGATAGCTCTTCTGTCGGGCAGAGCGTTGGAGTGGGCAACGCCGCTGTGGGAGCGCGACGACCATGTGGTGCAGAGCGCTTCTCATTTTCTGGAGGCTCTGAAAAAGGTTTTTCTAGGACCTCAGGTCACCCACGATGCGGCGCTCAAACTGCTGGCAAGTACCCAGGGTTCGGCTTTGTTCAGCCATTTTGCTGTCCAATTTTGGACTCTGGCCTCAGAATTAGAGTGGCCAGATAAAGTCCTCATTCCCGTGTTCTGGAGAGGACTGGCGGGTCATGTGAAAGACGCCTTGGCTACCAGGGAGATTCCTGCCACACTGGAGAAGCTTATCGCTATTTCCATCCGCGTCGACCTCCGTTTCCACGAGCGGAGGCTGGAACGTGTCCAGTGTAGGCAGAGGGTCCAGTTGGCTCCTACCTTCACCAACCCTCTGGAGTCGCCTGTTCAGGCGCCCGACCTTCAGGAGGTTGCTCCTGCAGGATCTAAATCTCGGGTCACTCGTCCATCCCCGATTTGTTATATTTGCCAGCAGCAGGGACATTTTGCCAACCGATGTCCACAGCGGCTGAATAAGCGGTCGCACCCAGTAACCGTAGGAACACGGTCACTGGACGCCATGAGTTTTGCCCCTAAAGTGCTCCTCAAGGGGATAATTACCCACGGTTCTACCACCCTACCCGTCAAGCTGTGTGTGGATTCTGGGGCAGAGGGAAATTTTATGTCATCCTCCTTTGCTTCTCGCCACACCATGCCTTTGGAGTTGCTGGCTGAACCAGTATCGGTTCGGGTGTTGAACGGAGCAATTCTGCCCTCACAAATCACCCATCAGTCTGTCCCACTCACCTTGTCTATGTCTCCTTCACATCAGGAGAATATATCATTTTTTATCCTCCTTGAGGGTATAGATGAGGTTTTGTTGGGATTACCCTGGCTCCGCCACCACTCTCCCCATATTGAGTGGGCTTCAGGGAGAATTCTGGGTTGGGGTAATTTATGTATAGGCAGATGCATTAGGGACAGCGTGCAGGTCAACACCACTGAGATACCCATAGACCTCTCTCCTCTTCCCAAGGTCTATTGGTCTTATGCCGACGTTTTCTCAAAGAGGCTGCGGAGACTCTTCCGCCTCATCGCCCCTATGACTGTCCTATCGACCTCTTGCCTGGAGCTGAGCCTCCTAGAGGAAGGTTCTATCCCCTCTCTCTTCCTGAGACAGAGGCCATGTCTCAATATATTCAGGAGAACTTGGCAAGGGGATTCATTAGGAAGTCGGTGTCACCAGCGGGAGCGGGGTTCTTCTTTGTGCAGAAGAAGAACGGAGAACTACGTCCGTGCATTGATTATAGGGGTCTCAACGCTATCACCGTGAAAAATAAGTATCCTTTGCCGCTAATCTCTGAGCTTTTTGACAGGCTTCGGGGAGCAAGGGTATTTACTAAGCTAGACCTGCGGGGTGCGTATAACCTGATTCGCATCCGTGAGGGGGACGAGTGGAAGATGGCATTTAACACCAGGGATGGGCATTATGAATATCTGGTAATGCCCTTTGGGCTCTGTAATGCTCCAGCTGTCTTCCAAGACTTTGTGAACGACATCTTCCGGGATATGTTGACCACCTCTGTGGTAGTCTATCTGGATGACATTCTCATCTTTTCTCCAGATATGGCCTCCCACCGGAGAGATGTCTGCAAGGTCTTCGACCTCTTGCGAGCAAATTTCCTATATGCGAAGTTGGAGAAGTGCATGTTTGAGCAGGAGTCTCTACCTTTTCTGGGCTATATCATCTCCAACCAGGGATTGGCTATGGATCCTACCAAACTACAGGCTGTGATGGATTGGCAAGAACCCCACTCCCTTAAGGCGGTGCAGCGCTTTATGGGGTTCATTAACTACTAACGCCAATTCATTCCCCACTTCTCCACTTTGGTAGCTCCCTTGGTAGCCCTCACCAAGAAGGGAGCTAATCCCAAGTTGTGGTCAGAGGAGGTCACCAAGGCGTTCTCCTCCATCAAGTCGCATTTCGCCAGTGCTCCCATCTTACATTGCCCCGATGTCGATAAACCGTTTATCTTAGAGGTGGATGCCTCTTCTGTTGGTGCTGGAGCAGTCCTTTTTCAAAAGGATGCCCAGGGTCGGAAGCATCCCTGCTTCTTCTTTTCCAAAACCTTTACACCAGCAGAGAGGAATTATTCCATCGGGGACAGGGAGTTACTGGCTATGAAATTGGCCTTCTCCGAGTGGCGACATCTTCTGGAGGGGGCTCGCTTCCCCTTCCAAGTGTTCACAGACCACAAGAACTTGGTGTATTTGCAGACAGCCCAGTGGCTAAATTCCCGTCAGGCCAGATGGTCCTTGTTATTCTCCCGGTTCCATTTCACCCTCCATTTCCTCTCCGGTGAGAAGAACATTCGCTCAGATGCTCTATCCCGCTCCGTGGTGTCCTCTGAGGAGGTGGAGGAGGAGCCTCCGCTGATTGTCCCCACAGAAAGCCTAAGAACGGTGGCTCCGGTTTCGCTTGAGTCTGTGCCTCCGGGCAAGACTTTTGTGCCCACCAATTTGCGACCGGAAGTACTCTCTTAGGCACATTCGTCCAGGTGGGTGGATATTTTGGGACCAAAAGGACTTCTGAGTTGCTGGCGAGGACATACTGGTGGCCGCAGATGGCCCGTGACATCAGGGAATACGTTCAGGCATGCGTCTCCTGTGCAAAGAATAAGTCCCCTCGACAATGGCCAGCTGGGTTATTTTTCCCTTTACCGGTGGCAGACAGGCCTTGGGAGATGGTCGGGATGGATTTTGTGGTGGGCTTACCCAAGTCTCGGGGCTGCACCATCATCTGGGTGATAACCGACCACTTCTCCAAAATGGTGCACTTAGTGGCGTTACCACGGTTACCGTCTGCACGGGCCTTGGCAGCATTATTCATTAGGCATATTTTCCGCCTACACGGTATGCCAGACAAAATTGTCAGTGATTGAGGTCCCCAGTTTGGGTCTCGGTTCTGGAGAGAGCTGTGTCGTCTACTCAGCATTGAGTTGAATATCTCCTCTGCATACCATCCCGAGACGAATGGGTTGGTAGAGAGGGCCAACCAGACATTGGTCACATACTTGCGACATTTTGTCTCTGCCAGGCAGGATGACTGGGCATCGTTGCTACCGTGGGCTGAGTTCGCTCTAAATAATGCTGTGGCTGACTCCACCGGACAGACCCCATTCCTCCTGAACTACGGTCAGCATCCGCGGGTACCAGTGCCTATGCCCGTGTCTTCCGCCGATTCCAGGGTGGCAGACTGGGCTGTGGAGGCGCGGGACATTTGGGACCGCACTCAGGATGCCATTCAGGCCTCCAAAGAGAGGATGAGGTCTTCGACCGATGCCCATCGGCGCCCCGCTCCTAAATTTACCCCGGGTGACCTAGTGTGGCTTTCTGCCCGAAACATCTGGCTACGGGTAGAGTCCACCAAGTTGGCACCTTGCTTTTTGGGCCCCTTTAAAGTTCTTGAGCAGGTGAACCCGGTGGTTTACCGCCTAGCCCTTCCGCCTCGCCTTGGTATCACTGACACCTTTCACGTGTCCCTCTTGAAACCCGTGGCCATTTCCCGGTTTTCCGAGTCATCTGCCGGGACGTCGGGTTCATCTACCGACGATCATGAGGTGAACGCCATTGTTGGGTGCAAGGTGGTACGAGGCAAAAAATTTTATTTGGTGGATTAGAGGGGTTATGGGCCTGAGGATAGATCCTGGGAGCATGTTCACGCTCCGCAGCTCATCGCTGCCTTTGAGCACAGTGAGGCCCAAAGAAGGGGGGGGCCCTAGGAGGGGGGGTAATGTTAGGGTTCAATTTCCCACTGCTGCACAAGGGGAGTCTCGAACCCGTCCCGCTGCGGAATCCCATTCATCTCCAGCCACAGTGGAGCCTGCTCAGCAGAGACGTCGGCCCAAGCGTCTTGCCCACTCCACTACTGTGCAGTGACTTGCTGCTGCCTTTCCTGGATCTGCTATTATAGCCAGTGCTGGAGCAGACGTCTTTGGGACAAAGTCCTGCGTTTTCCCTTCTGAGCATGCCCAGAGTGAGATCTCTCATTGGAGATCAGGGGTCACATGTTCAGGTGCTGCAGCGGCTCCTATTGGTCCGCCAGGAAGGTCATGTAGCTACATGTGTTTGTAACAGTTTCTCATTGGTCCTTGTTCCTGGAAGGTCCTGTAGCTGTTGCTATAAAAGGGTAGCATGGCTGGGCCGCCATGCGCTAATATCAACCATTGTATGCTATGTGCCAGTGTGGTCATGTGTATGTGTGGATAGGGACCCGGCTGAAATAAGCCACTAGAATACCGACTTAATCGGTGAGGAGTTTGGTATGGAAGCTGGTCAGGGTCGGTGTCCTAGATGCCCTAGATTACCGGCATAACCGGTGAGGAGTTTTGATTGCCGTACTCAGGGTCTGGCGTTCAGACGCCATAGATTGCGGGTGACTCCCGCGAGGACATTAGCACATGATCACGCTTTATGTACGCTTAGCACTAGAGTTGAGCGATACTTTCCGATATCTAAAAGTATCGGAATCGGAATGGTATCGCCGATACCATTAAAATATCGGCGATACCCGATACCGATACCGGAAATCCAATGTAAGTCTATGGGAACAAAATATCGTAACTAAAAAAACCTCTTTCTTTCCTTGTAAACACTAAATATACACACATAGAATACATATATATATATATATATATATATATATATATATACATGTCATTGTGACATATATATATACATATATTTATAGTTTATACACTTCTACATAGTAAAATAGCCTCTGATTCAATTGCCGGGTAAAGCCGGCTTTTGTGAAAAGACAGAAGCACCCGACATGAAATGACACTTGGTTTACATAGAGTTAACCATGTCTTTTCATGTAGTTTGATATCTGATTTGCACAAACAATTACATGAGTGTAAGTGTGCAAAATTTCACACCTGTAGGGGTTAATTAAAGGTGTAAATTCGTTGTAAAAAAACGGACTTTTTTGCTACGAATTTACACCTTTAATTAACCCCTACAGGTGTGAAATTTTGCACACTTACACTCATGTAATTGTTTGTGCAAATCAGATATCAAACTACATGAAAAGACATGGTTAACTCTATGTAAACCAAGTGTCATTTCATGTCGGGTTCTGCATTTTCACAAAAGCCGGCAATTGAATTAGCGGCTATTATACTATGTAGAAGTGTATGAACTATAAATATAATTATATATATATATGTGTCACAAATTCAATGACATGTATATATATATATATATATGAGGTGTAAAATTGCTGAAAAAAAATGCGTGGGCTCCCGCCCTATTTTCGCAACCAGACAGACAAAGCCAGTGAGTGGGGGCAGATAATAATAGCCCAGAGAGGGACCATTATTTTTGCCCCCCCCCTGGCTACTAACATCTGTCCCCAGACACCCCAGAAAAGGCAAATCTATAATTAGATTCGCCCTTTCTGGCACTTTGCCCGTCTATTCCCATTGCCCTGTAGCGGTGGCGAATGGGTTAATATGGGGTTAAAGCCACCTTGCTATTGAAAGGTGACCTTAAGCCAGGTTAATAATTGAGAGCTGTCAATTAGACAACTATCAATTATTAATCCTATTGCATGAAATAAAAATAAAACACACTTTAATTAAAAATCATTTTAATGAAATAAAGACACATGTTTTTGACCATCTTTTATTTTACTGCAAAAACCATTTCCTGTAATAAAAATAAAATAAAAAAGCAAAATTATTCTTACCTATCCCATGCACAGTCAGGTCCCACGGTGTAATCCTTCAGAAAGGGTTAATGTTTACTGCAGGGACCGCAGCTAATGCTGCAGCCTCACAGTAAACCCCCAAATGAATGAGCTCCTCTCCT
The DNA here is from genome assembly GCA_033576555.1 of Oophaga sylvatica. NCBI lineage: Eukaryota > Metazoa > Chordata > Amphibia > Anura > Dendrobatidae > Oophaga > Oophaga sylvatica. The sequence continues at coordinate 304,705,839 of JARQOD010000006.1, forward strand.
GGCTGACAGGAGAGGAAGTGGAAAGCTTAATTGATTGCTTTCCACTTTCACTTCAGGTCAGCCAGGGACACAATCAGTGACGTCAGAGGGAACTGATTAACAAAAATAGGGGTTCCCTTCGAAAAAAATATGGCGTGGTGTCCCCCCTATTTTTGTTAACCAGCCTGATGAAGCAGACTGCTGAGGCATGGTATTTAAGGCTGTTAGGGAGCCAATATCCATGGACCTTGCCAGCAGCGTCGGACAGGAGTACCTTGGGCCCACCAGAGAAAAATTATTCTTGGGGCCCACCATCATACTTCCCGACCTTTGAAGAAGGGAAAGAGGGACAAAGTCTGTGGCACGCTGTGCCTGCTGCAGCACATTTTAGGCCATGCCACGTTGCACCACAGACTGTCCAGGAGTTGGTGGATGCTTTAGTCCAGGTGTGGGAGGAGATCCCTCAGGAGACCATCCGTCGTGCTCATCAGGAGCATGCCCAGAAGTTGTAGGGAGGTCATACAGCATACCTCCCAAATTTTGAAGACAGGAAAGAGGGTTAGAGGCTGCGGCGCGCTATGCGCGCCGCTGCAAGTTTTAGGCCACGCCCCGACCACACCCATTTCACAGCTAATCACACCCATATCCTCGCCCCAAGCGTACCCATTTAGCACTGCTGATCACACTGACTGGTAATGAGGGCACAGTGGCTGGTACTGAGGAAAAGAAAGAAAGAGCAGCGAGAGAGAAAGAACAAGCAGAGAAAGAAAGAGAGGAAAGAAAGAAAAGAGAGAGAGAAAGAAAGAACAGAGAGAAAAAAGAACAGAGAGCGAGAAGGAAAGAACAGAGAGCGAGAAAGACTAGAGAGAGAAAGAAAGACTAGAGAGAGAGCCAGAGGCGTAGTTAGGGTTTTGGTTTTGTGGGGGCGAAACTTCTGAGTGGGCCCCTAATCAGAGAACCTCAACAAATGACCGCGCTGTTGCCAAAAATAATCTATATATAAAAAGACCAATATTGATATTACTGCCATATGGTCTGTGGTAAATAATACCAGTCCTACAGAACATATAATAGATTACAGCACAGGTACAGATAATGACTTACCGCTGATGTTCTTTCTAATGGAATTGTTCACTTTTCATGTCTTTTCCATCTGGCCCAGACCGACATGACGACTTCTCCAGCCAGGACTCGACTGCAGAGATTACAACAAAGACACATTTCACTTCTCATATTTTTAGCACTGTCACGGTCACCAATTGGACTATTCTCAACCTGCACAAACTCCTCATCCTGCTGATACCCAATACTGAGCCGCTGCTGCCGTATGTGTCCCTATTACTGCACCTGATACCCCAATACTGAGCTGCTGCTGCCATATGTGTCCCTATTACTGCACCTGATACCCCAATACTGAGCTGCTGCTGCCGTATGTGTCCCTATTACTACACCTGCTGTGTGGTTCTGTGTGACCTCTAAATTTTAAAGCACCCCTCTAGAATATAGTAATGCCGGGTGCAAGTGCCCTAGAAAACAGTGCCCACATTTTGTCCCCTAGACTGTAATAATGCCCTGTGTGCCCCTTTGACAGTCACAGTAACCCGAGTTCCCCTATAACAATAAGTGTCCACTTTACATTTAATAATGTCCCAAGTCTCCCCCTGTACATCTCCCCTATACACAGAATAATGCCCCTCACTGGATATATACTGACCCCTTAATGTCCCCAAACTATTTAATGGGTCCAACACTGTATGATGGCCCCTAGATAGCATCCATACAGCATAATACACCAGATAGTCCTCAATATAGTATAATGCACCCCCATAGGCAGCCTCTATATTATAATAAACCCCCATAGGCAGAGTCTAGAATATAATGCACCACCATAGGCAGCCGCTATATTATAATGCACCCCCATAGGCAGCCTCTGTAGTATAATGCATCCCCATAGGGAGTCTCTGTTGTATAATGCACCCCAATATGGAGCCTCTGTAGTATAATGCAGCCCCCATATACAGCCTCTGTAGTATAATGCACCCCCCATATACAGCCTCTGTAGTATAATGCACCCCCATTAAAAAAAAAAAAAACAATACTCACCTCCCGGCTCCTGTGCTGCTCACTGTTCTCCCTCTCTGCGTCTGACAGCGGGCGCCGGCAGGTGATGTCATCGCGCCTGCTGTCAGACGCTGAGAGGGGGATTATGGGAGAGAAGGAGCGCTCGCTCCTTCTCTCTCTATGCGGTCAGCTGTATCGGCTGGATGCCGATACAGCTGACCCTCCGATGATGGGTGGGGGGCCCACTGCTGGCACCGGGCCCCCCCCACCGCCTGTTCAGGCCCCATAGCTTCCGGGCGGCAGAGCAGGGAAAGCGATTCTCCCTGCTCTGCCGCAGAATGTAACTGTATCGGCGTGCTGTGCACGCCGATACAGTTACTGTAGCGTAGCTCCGGGTGGGCCCCCTCAGAGTGCGGGGCCCGGGGCCACCGCCCCCTCTGCCCCGCGACCTATCCTTTCAAATCAGGGCCCACCACGCAGGAGCTGGGGCCCACCGGAGGTTTCTCCTGTGTCCCGGTGGCTCAGTCCGACCCTGCTTGCCAGCCTGATAATACCAGGCCACAGCAGTCTGCTTATCTTTGCTGGTTAACAAAAATAGGGGATCTCCTCGAAAAAAATTGACGTGGGGTCCCCCCTATTTTTGTTAACCAGCCAGATGAAGCAGACCTCTGAGGCCTGGATTTTCAGGCTGTTAAGGAGCCAAGATCCATGGACCTTGCCAGCCTGATAATACCAGGCCACAGCAGTCTGCATATCTTGGCTGATTAACAAAAATAGGGGATCCCCTCGAAAAAAATTGGCGTGGGGTCCCCCCTATTTTTGTTAACCAGCCAGATGAAGCAGACCGCTGAGGCCTGGTTTTTCAGGCTGGTAAGGATCCAATATCCATGGACCTTGCCAGCCTGATAATACCAGGCCACAGCAGTCTGCTTAGCTTGGCTGGTTAACAAAAATAGGGGATCCCCTCGAAAAAAAAATGGCGTAGGGGTCCCCCTATTTTTGTTAACCAGCCAAGTAAAATGCAGACTGCTGCGGCCTGGTATTAAAAGACTGTCAAGGCCCATGGATTTTGGCCCTCAACAGCCTGATAATACCAGGCTACAGCAGCCCCACATTTGGGGCATCAAAAGATGTGCCAATTGTGGCACTTTACCCGGCTCTTCCCACTTGCCCTGTAGGGTGGCAAGCGGGGTAATAAGGGGTTAATGTCACCGTTGATTGCACGGTGACAATAAGCCCGGTTAATAATGGAGAGGCGTCAATAAGACACCGATCCATTATTAATCCCAAAGTTTTTAAATGTTTAAAAAAAAGACACAGCAAGAAAAAAGTCTTTTAATGAAATAAAAGAGACAACATAGTTTTCATTAATTTTATTACTCTCTTATTCCTGCGACGCCATCGATCTCCTGTAAAAAAATTAAAAAAACAAACCAACAGTATACCACCTGTCCGACGCAGTCCATAGTAACGAGTGTCCCAGAGCCTGACATCCCGACGTAGCACAGCTGATTACCTGCTTCCCCGGCGGTGACGTCATCGGACTGCTTTACGGCCGCGATTACCCAGCAGTCACTGCAGTTATCGCGAGAAACTGCATGTGACCGCCAGGAAGAAGAGGATGGCGGCCATCAAGCAGTCCAGGACGAGACCACCGGAGATCTTCTGCCGGGTAAGTGCCGCTGACTCCTGACACACACCGACCCGACGGACACTGACAGTGACATTCCGATTCCGGTATCCGATATGACGAAAATATCGGTACTCGGAATCGGAATTCCGATACAGCGAATATCGGCCGATACCCGATATTTGCAGTATCGAAATGCTCAACACTACTTAGCACTTAACTGTGTACCTGAGAGCCTTACAGGACACAGTGCTTTTTCTCAGCGGCCCTGTGACGTAACAGGGTTCGCTTTCAACGCTAGTCAGCGCCCTAGCGTGTTTTCTTTGCCACTCAGTTGTGTCTAGTGAGTGCGCACACATCGCCATATAGCGCTGTGGCTCTCCTTTTGGCGGCTCTGGGGAGTAACAGAGTTCGCACTCATTGCCACAGCGCATTACGGCATTTATGTTGGCGACTCTGCGGGATAACAGAGCTTGCTTCTCGCGCCATTTTTACTATCAGCAGGCTCCGCTTGCACGGTGGACCCCGGGCTGCGAACGCAGCTTTCTACATTATATTTTTGGTGTGTTCCGCAGACCCATAACAGCAACCTAACACGGAACACGAAGTCCATGATGCAGTTAAAGTCACTGCTGCCGAACACCCCTTGGGTATGGGGGTAAAACTGACAACAGAAATATAATATTAGATCTCGCCTGTGTTACTTCACACTAGGGGAGATGTAGAATTAGCACTATCTCTGCTAACGTCACGGCAGATGTGCTATCGACTGGCGTAGGTGTAGCCCTGTTAATGGCACAAAAGCCACTTGGCAGATATTAGGTTTGCACTATGTGCTGAAAGCTGGTATAGACCTAGCCCCATTGACTGCACAGAAGCTATGTGCAAGCCGCTAGGAAGTGCGTGCGACTAGCGCCAGGCATACGTGCTACCATCCGGCATGAGATCGGACTGAGCAACTCTCTGTTCAGCTTGGCAGGCGATGCCCAGATTACATTCCCCACAGTCTGCTCAGGGTGTATAGCTACCCTATATTCGTAGCAAGACTGTGTCACATTGGCTACCTGCCTGGCATAAGCTAAACCTGCCTGAAGGACCTGTGCTAATTAGCCGAGCGAACTCTGGCATCAGCAGGTCCCGGAGAGCAAAGCTAGAGAGCACGTGGAGCCCAGATTCTGGTACGTCCACAAGTGAGCACTGCCTATTTTAGTATGATCTGACCATGCCGCGCTGCAGACAGACTAGCTATTTAAGGGCTGAGTTCCGCCCCCAGCCATCTCGTCAATCGCATCACCCATGATGTCATCTGTGACCAATCCGGTGGTGCCAGGTCAGAGGATCAGCTGACGTTAACCACCAATCACGGTTCGCCATGTCACGGACATGCTCAGTGCAGGAATTTATGGACTTCGGCTATAACAGCCCTGTCTCCTTCTGTAACCTAAGCTTAAGGCTACAATTAACAAATACCCTGGAGATAGCTTGTACTCTCTTGTACTGGCTAGGTGTTGGGATTGATGGTGAAGCTAAGCAGCATCTGCCCTGGCTGAGACCTGGATGAGGGACCACTGATGCCTCAGATCCAGGTTCAAATCCAGCCATCGCCCGACGCATGTTAGGATATTTCAAATGGTTTTTGCTATTTTTGCCACAACCGTATATCCCAAACTCAATTTGAGACAAAATAGTGTCCTCCTCAAGTATTGGAAGAGATTTTGATATTATCCTTTTAATATCATTGACCTGTATAGAAAGAACTGGCTTATCACCCCACATGTTGACAACATTAGATATACATTTAAATACTGAGTGTTTTTTCTGTCCCACAATGTTTCTGGCCCCATTCAGAATCCAAGGAGAGTAACCCCTCTTCCTCAGCAAATTCCCCCTCTAACATACATGCATCATTGCAGTTATATTTCATACGAGTGAACTCACCCACCGGCACCTGTTTAGTGGTGTGCTTTGGATTGCCACTGGCTGCATGCAAGATAGTTTTTCCTGAGAAGCTTGGCAAAAGTGGAAGTCACAATATATCTGACCAGACCCTCCAATCTAAGATCCAGAAAAGAAATAAATAAATTATGAGAAAAAGAGGTAAATGACAAACCATATGGATTGCTGTTGATGTAAGAGACAAAATCAGGTATGGGAGACACAATGCCCCACCAAATAAAGAGGATGTCATCGATGTTTCTAAGGCCATTTCTATGAAAGTACAGTAACAGCGCAGCTCCTTTCTTACTTAGAGGTGCCAGCGGCTTCTGTGAAGAGTGGGCCTCCAACTATGTCGGCTCTGGTCACGGTCCCACCCCCCTGCAATCATGATCATTAAACTCCTGGTCAGCTGCTTGTGATCAAACTTGTGTCAACTCAAAATATGACTTAATTACTCAAGCTGAGAAGATATCATAATTACAGTTGAAAGTGTCTTTAGGAGTGGATTGCCACATTTTCTTTATCTTTAGAAGAAACAGTCTTAAATAGTGCTGTATACCGATTGGAGAATATGGGTTGGTTATAACTTGAGCAAATATCTAAGTAGTGTACAGTTCACACTGAATAGGCTTCTCTCTTTCCCAGGAACAGCTCAAATTTTGGCTGGTTACCCACCAGTTGCAACACACTCGACTCTGCTCAACATGCTGCAGGCCGACACAAGGTGAACCCATTTCCTGGTTCGTAGTCAAAACTAGTCAGGTGCATTTAATCAGACATGCAGTGTAAGGAGTTAAACCAAGCCTACTTAGCAGTGAATATGTATAAACAGTGAAGGAAATAATTATTTGTTCCTGTGTTGATTCTGCAAGTTTGCCCACTAACAAAGACATGAACAGTCTATAATTTTAAGAGTAGGTTAATTAAAACATTGAGAGATAGAATATCAAAAATAAAATCCTGAAAATCACATTGTATAAATTATATAAATTTATTTCCATTTTGCTGTGAGAAATAAGTATTTGATTTTCTACCAACCATTAAGAGTTCTGTTGTGAATGAGCAGAGGCTCCCTCTGGTGGGTACAGACAGTACTGAACCTTCCAGCGAGGAATGACAATCTGGGATCACTGACTGGATTGATATAAGGGAGGTTCCCTCCCATGATGGTTGTCGGTGATCAATTGTTCTTGTCTCAATTGTGGTTCCTGGTTCATTTGGACGTTTTCTGGTGTCTTGCCTGCGTCTGCTGCTTTCAGATAAGATATTTTCTGCTTTTCTTTTTGTGCTTGCTATTTGCATAGTTTTCTGCACATTTGTGGAGGACAGCCGGGTCCCCTCCTGGGGCCTGTGCTCCTCACAGTTTGTCTGTAGCCACTGTTGTTTTTTCATTTGCTTTTTCCTGCTTTTAAGTGGCTGCGGCTTGGTTTTGTTCACACTGAGATCTGATTTAGTGGGTGGCGAGATTGTGTGATCTCAGTATTTTTTGTAATCAGAATTGTTGGATTTTTGTAGGGTTTTCTGGGTTGCAGAAAGTAATCTCTCTTGTCCTATCCTATTTAGTCAGCTTGTGGCCCCAGCGTTTGCTCATTCATTTTCTGTCTGTGTCCGTGCTTTCTTCTTGTCTAACCGCCATTACATGTTTGGGGGCTTCTTATTTTCTTTGGGGATCTGCTCCGGGGCAGATAGCTTTCATCTTTCTGCCTTTAGGTGTAGTTATCTCTCAGGCTGTGACGAGGCGTCTAGGATCAACATAGGAACGCTCCACGGCTACCTCTAGTTGTGTGGTTAGTTTAGGAATCTGCAACCCATTAGTTACCAACATCTCAGGTGTTCGGCTGCCCGGCTGTTGTTCCTGTCCTCCTCAGCTACCTAACATAACAGAGTTCTGTGTCCTACAGACCAGTTAGATGCTCCTAATCAACTCGTTACCTGCATTAAAGACAGCTGTCTTACATAATCACATTTATAAAAGACTCCTGTCCACATACTCAATTAATCAGTCAGACTCTAACCTCAAAACATGGGCAAGACCAAAGAGCTTTCTAAGGATGTCAGGGACAAGATTATAGACCTGCACAAAGCTGGAATGGGCTACAAAACCATACATAAGACGCTGGGTGAGAAGGAGACAACTGTTAGTGCAATAGTAAGAAAATGGATGAAATACAAAATGACTGTCAATCGACATCGATCTGGGGTACCATGCAAAATCTCACCTCATGGGGTATCCTTGATCATGAGGAAGGTGAGAAACCAGCCAAAAACTACATGAGGGGAACCTGTTAATGATCTCAAGGCAGCTAGGACCACAGTCACCAAGAAAATCATTGCTAACACATTACGCAGTAAAGGTTAAAAATCCTGCAGTGCCCACTAGGTTCCACAGCTCAAGAAGGCACATGTGCAAGCTTGTCAGAAGTTTTCCAATGAACACCTGGAAGATTCTGTGAGTGATTGGGAGAAGGTGTTGTGCTTTGGTCACAGGCAGCAAAAATTGAGCTCTTTGGCATTACTCAACTCGCCGTGTTTGGAGGAAGAGAAATGCTGCCTGTGACCAAAGAACACTGTCCCCACTGTCATGCATGGAGGTGGAAACATTATGTTTTGGGGTGTTTCTTTGCTAAGGGCACAGGACTACTTCAGCGCATCATTGGGAGAATGGATGGAGCCATGTACTGTAAAATCCCGAGTGACAACCTCTTACCCTTCACCAGGACATTAAAAATGGTTCGTGGATAGGTCTTCCAGCAAGACAATAACCCAAAACATACTGCTGCCAAAGTAACGAAGGCGTGGCTCAAAAAGAAACACATTAAGATCATTGAGTGGCCTAGCCAGTCTCCTGACCTTAATCCCATAGAAAACTTATGGAGGGAATTGAAGCTCTGCGTTTCCAAGCGACAAATCTTAATGATTTCGAGATGATCTGCAAAAACGAGTCCACCAAAATTCCTCCTGACGTGTGCAAACCTCATCATCAACTGCAAGAAACGTCTGACTGCTGTGCTTACCAACAAGGTTTTGGCCACCACGTATGAAGTCTTGTTTGCCAGAGGGATCAAATACTTATTTCTCACTGCAAAATGCAAATAAATTTATATAATTTAAACAATGTGATTTTCTGGATTTATTTTTGATATTCTATTTCTCAATGTAAAAATTAACCTACCCTTAAAATTATAGACTGTTCATGTTTTTGTCAGTGCGCAAACTTACAAAATCAGCAAGGGATCAAATAATTATTTCCTTCAATGTATACAGTGCCTTGAAAAAGTATTCATACCCTATGAACTATGCCACATTTTTTCACATTATACCCACAAACTTAAAACTATTTAACTTCTATTTTATGTGATATACCAATACAAAGTAGCAAGTATTTGTGAAGCATAAAGGAAATGATACATAGTTTTCAAAATACTTAAAAAAAATCTTAACTTGAAAACTCCGATGTGCATCTCTATTCAGCCCCCCTGAGTCAATACTTTGTAGTTTCACCCTTTGCTGCAATTAATGCTGCAAGGCTATTAATGTCTGTTTTGCAAGATTTGTACATTTAGAAACTGAAATGTTTGCCCATTCTTCTTTGCAAACCAGTTCTATCTCAGTGAGATTAGGTGGACAGCAATTTCAAGTCTTGCTCCAGATTCTCAAGGAGAATTAGGTCTGGACTGTGATTGGGCCATTCAAATACATAGATATGATTTGATCTAAACCATTCCATTGTAACTCTGGCAATATGTTTACGGTTGTTGACCTGCTGGAAGGTGAAACTGTGCCCTAGCATCTAGTATTTTGCAGCCTCTAGCAGGTTGTCTTCCAGGACTGCCTATCATTTAGCTCCATCTGATTCCCATCTTCTATGACCAGCTGATGAAAAGCATCCCTGCAGCATGATGCTACCACAATGTTTGACAGTGGGGAAGGTGTTTTTGGGCGATGTGCAGCGTTAGTTTTCTGCCACACATAATGTTTTGCACAAAGCCCCAAAAGTTCTACTTTTGCCTCCTCAAAGTACCTGCTTCTACATGCTTGCTGCGTCTCCTGCATGACTTTTTGCAAACAGCAAGCAGAAATTTTTATGGCTACCTTTTTAAAAACATTTTTCTTCTTGGGACTCTTCCAATGGCCAGATTTGTTGGGTATTAGACTAAGTTGTATTGTGGACAGATTCACCTAACTGAGCTGTGGATCTCTAAAGTTCTTCCAGAGTAACTCTGGGCTGTTTTTTTTGATTAGTGCTTTCCTTGCTTGGTATGTCAGGTTAGTTGGATAGCCATATCTTGGTAGGTTTTCATTTGTGTCACATTCCTTTCCTTTTTGGATGATGGATTTAACAATGCTCCATGAGATGCTCAGAGCTTGGGATTTTTTTTTATAACCTAACCCTACTTTACCCTCTTCTACAACTTTTTCTCTGATCTGTCTGTTGTGTTTCTTGGTTTTCACTATGCTGTTTAATTCCTAAATAAACCTCTGAGGCCATCACAGAACAGTTGTAGTTATACTGAGAATAAATTACACACATGTGGATTCAATTTATTAATTATATGACTTCTGTAAGCAATTGGTCAATCAGGATTTTAATTAGGAGTATTCGACTATAGGGCTGAATACAAATACACGTCACAATTTTCAGATTCATATTAAAATAGTTAGAAAATCGTGTAATTTCCTTTATTCTTGCTGCTTTGTGTTGGTATATCACATAAATACAAATAAAATCCATTTAAGTTTGTGGATGTAAGGTGAAAAAATGTGGAAAAGCTCACAGGGTATGAACACCTTTTATGCTGTGTGTGTGTGTTTGTGTAGATATACATATATACATAAATATATATATATATACATATATATATATGTATATTATATATATTTATATACATATGTACAGTGGGTACAGAAAGTATTCAGACCCCTTACATTTTTCACTCTTATTTTCATTACAGCCATTTGGTAAATTCAAAAATAGTTCATTTGTTCTCATTAATGTACACATTGCACACCATCTTGACTGAAAAAAACCAGAAATGTAGACATTTTTGCAAATTTATTACAAAAGAAAAACTGAAATATCATTTGGTCATAAGTATTCAGACCCTATGCTCAGACAATCATATTTAAGTCACATGCTGTCCATTTCCTTGTGATCCTTGTTGAGATTCCTTCATTGGAGTACAGCTGTGTTTAATTAAACTGATAGGACTTGATTTGTAAAGGCACACACCTGTCTATATAAGACCTCACAGCTCACAGTGCATGCCAGACCAAAAGAGAATCATGAGGTCAGAGGACTGGCCAAGGAGCTCAAAGACAGAATTGTGGCAAGGCGCAAATCTGGCCAAGGTTACAAAAGAATTTTTACAGTACTCAAGGTTCCTAAGAGCAGAATGACCTCCATAATCCTTAAATGGAAGGAGTTTGGGACCACCAGAAGTCTTCTTAGACCTGGCCATCCAGCCAAACTGAGCAATCGTGGGAGAAGAGCCTTGTGAGAGAGATAAAGAAGAACCCCAAGATCACTGTGGCAGGAAGATGGAGGAAAGTTCCACAAAGTCAACTATCACTGCAACCCTCCACCAGTCAGGCCTTTATGCAAGAGTGGCTAGAAAGAAACCTCTCCTCAGTGCCAGACATATGAAAGCCTGCATAGAGTTGGTTAAAAAACACATGAAGGTCTCCAAGACTATGAGAAATAAGATACTCTGGTCTGCTGAGACAAAGACAGAACTTTTTGGTGATAATTCTAAGCGGTATGTGTGGACAAAATCAGGCACTGCTCATCACCTGCCCAATACAATCCCAACAGTGAACCATGGTGGTAGCAGCAGCTGCAGGGACAGGACAACTGGTTGCAATTGAAGGAAACAAGAATTTGGCCAGGTAAAGAGATATCCTGGTTTAAAACCTCTTCCAGAGTGCTCTGAACCTCAGACTTGGCTGAAGGTTCACCTTCCAACAAGACAATGACCCTAAGAACACAGCTAAAATAACAAAGGAGTGGCTGCAGAACAACTCTGTGACCATTTTTGACAGGCTCAGCCAGAGCCTTGACCTAAATCCAATTGAGCTTCTCTGGAGAGACCGTGAAATGGCTGTCCTCCAATGTTCACCATCCAACTTGATGGAACTGGAGAGGATATGCAAGGAAGAATTGCAGAGGATCCCCAAATCCAGGTATGAAAAACTTGTTGCTATACTAGCTCAAAAGGGTGTTTCTACTCAATACTGAGCAAAGGTTCTGAATTCTTATGACCATGTGATATTTCAGTTTTTCTTTTTTAAAAAATTTGCAAAAATTTCTACATTTCATTTTCTTCTGTCAACATGGGGTGCAGAGTCTACATTAATGAGAAACAAAATGAACTTTTTTGAATTTACCAAAGGGCTGCAATGAAACAGAGTGAATAATTTAAAGGGGTCTATATACTTTCCGTACCCACTATGTGTATATATATATATATATATATATATATATATATATATATATCTAGTACAGACCAAAAGTTTGGACACACCTTCTCATTCAAAGATTCTTCTGTATTTTCATGACTATGAAAATTGTAGAATCACACTGAAGGCATCAAAACTATGAATTAACACATGTGGAATTATACATTACACTTTACAAAAAAGTGTGTAACAACTGAAAATATGTCTTATATTCTAGGTTCTTCAAAGTAGCCACCTTTTGCTTTGATTACTGCTTTGCACGCAGAAAAAGTGTACGGATGGACTCTACATGCCTAGATCCCACCATGAAGCATGGAGGATGTGGTGTTATGGTGTGGGTGTGCTTTGCTGGTGACACTGTTGGGGATTATTCAAATTTGAAGCCGTGAGCGGTCCAGCTCACCACAAACCATCTTGATTGGGTTCAGGTCTGGTGACTGTGGAGGCCAGGTCCTCTGGCATAGCACCCCTACACTCTCCATCTTGGTCAAACAGCCCTTACACAGCCTAGAGGTGTGTTTGTGGTCTATGCCCTGTTGAAAAATAAATGATGGTCCAACTAAACCAAACCGGATGGAATAGCATGCTGCTGCAAGATGCTGTGGTAGCCATGCTGGTTCAGTATGACTTCAATTTTGAATAAATCCCCAACATTGTCACCAGCAAAGCATCCCCACACCATCACACCACCTCCTCCATGCTTCATGGTGGGAACCAGGCATGTAGAGTCCATCCGTTCACCTTTTCTGCGTGCAAAGCAGTAATCAAAGCAAAAGGTGGCTACTTTGAAGAACCTAGAATATAAGACATATTTTCAGTTGTTTCACACTTTTTTGTAAAGTGTAATGTATAATTCCACATGTGTTAATTCATAGTTTTGATGTCCTCAGTGTGATTCTACAATTTTCATAGTCATGAAAATACAGAAATATCATTGAATGAGAAGGTGTGTCCAAACTTTTGGTCTGTACTGTGTGTGTATATATATTTACTGGGTAACTTAATAACATCAAGACTATGTAACAAGATATGTGTCTTCACCAAATGCAAAGGCTAGAGATATTTGAAAACAGAAAAAATAAGAAAAATTGGAAGGGCAAAGCTGACAGCTCTTTGAAATGAGATCTGGAAGCAGTGTCAGACTGGGGTGCCAAGGGCCCATAAGTAACATTGACTTTGAGGGACCCACTTTTCACCTGCATGCAAATATTATACTACCCTCGGTCACAAATTTTCCTCTATCTCTATATAATAATAAATTGGGTAGTTTGGGTAATGAATGATGAGATGCTGTTTTTTCTGGACAGAGTTAATAAAGTGAATTATGCCAAGTATTGCCCATAGAGTGGGGTTGGGGCCCAGATTTACACAGGAGCCCATCGGGGATTCCCCTCTTACCCTGTCGGCCAGTCCGAGCCTGTCTGGAGGTGTTGGTGATGATGCATAGCTACAGTACTGCTGCAGTTCTACAGTATTTGCACGAGATCAGAGAGGATAAGAGGTCACATTCTTTTCTTCCCTGCATAATTTATCCTGCTTATGATTTGGTCAACTTCATGCAGGGGAAGAAGTACACCACCCATAGACTAATCTTTTGTAACACCAAGTTGAACTATAGCATAAATCATGACTAAACTTTACAACACTATATCTGCAGAAAAAAAAAGAAGTTAAAAGTGCTCTTTATTAATGAGCTATTGATCATATATACTGTATTTTTTTTTTTGTCACCTCCAAAAATTCTCAGATGACTCCGTGATTGTAGGGAGCATTGTGGGGGGCCGGGGGGAGGAGGAATATAGAAGGGTGGTTTCTGACTTTGTGGATTGGTGTCAGACTAACTGTCTAGAACTAAATGTAAAGAAAACCAAGGAGATGGTGGTGAGTTATAGAAGGAAAAAGGAGGATTACTTACTGATCACCATTGCTGGCCAGGAGGTGGAGATGGTTGAGAGCTACAAATATTTGGGAGTTCACCTTGACAGTAAACTCGATTGGAGGTGTCATACAGAAAAGGTTTACAAGAAGGGAATGAGCAGACTGTACTTTCTGCAGAAGCTCAGGTCGTTCAATGTGTGCAGTAAAATGCTGGAGATGTTCTACCAGTCCGTTGTAGCAAGTGCCATCTTTTTTGCTATCATTTGCTGGGGCAGTAGTGTGCGAGTAGCTGACGCTAATAAGATCAACAAACTTATCAAGAAGGCAAGTGCAGCTGTTGGCCTCCATCTTGACTCTTTTGAGGAGGTATTGGAGGATAGAATTCAGAAAAAGTGTAGGGCTATAATGAACAATAATACACACCCCCTATACGAGCTGTTCTTGAAGCAGAAGAGCACATTCAGCAGCCGTCTAATCCTACTAAGGTGCAAGAAGGAAAAATTCAGGAAATCGTTTGTACCTACTGCTATGGGGATGTATAATAATTTCCTAAGGGTGGTAGAAAATAATGACTGATGGCTGGCGTACTAATGTCAATTAACATTGTCTTACATACACCTGAACTACACACTTTTATTATTTATTTATTATGTAATGTTGGTATACCTGTGCAAGATTTGTGTCCTAATATTTTATGTACTGCTGTTTGTATTGCTGCTGTAATACTGTAATTTCCCCCTGGGATCAATAAAGTGTATCGTATCGTTTATTTGCTAATGATTTATAGTCTTCCACACTCAGATCTCTTTTATTGAATATCAGGAGAGATGAACATATCATATCGTATAATATGTTGGCTTCATGTACAGTAGCTCACCACTCCAGCACAATTCTCTACACAATCAGTGAAGTAAAAGAAAAGTAGTGAATGTAGAAAAGAAGCTGGCATACTAAAGATCAATATAACTCCTGAATAATACAAACAATCTAGACAGTCAGAATTAGCAACATATAACACAATGTTCTCATGTAGCTTCTTACGCAGATTTCTGACATCTGCAATTCTGACATGAGCACAGGAAACTGAGAATAGAAAAAAATGCCATACTTCTGCTCTTTTCTTCCTTAATAACTGGCATAAGTAAGATTAAGTTGCTGGCAGTCTAAAAATTAGAAAAGTACTCAACTTCAGTATTTAAAGGGACGCTATAAACAAAAAGTGATATTTCTTTTAATCAATTTTTTTTATTACATGAGGTTTTTTTTAAATATTCTGCCATGTATTTTTTATATCAATATTTTATTTACAGAATAAACAAAATTGGTAATCTTTCAATTTTCACATGGGACTCTAGGGTTTTTGTAGATTTCTTTTAGAAAGAGTTTTCAGCAAAGTTTCTGAAGAATTGTTTATACAGACCAACCGGCAGCATGATAGGACCACAGATCAGTAAAGTTTTACCTATTAGCAGTCATATGAAAGCCTGTTTACACAGGCAAACCAAAGTAAACGATGCACATTGAGCGATCTTTGCTGTTCTCGGCAGTGTAAGACCTGTTTTACATGGGATGATACACCTCTGAGAATGAGAAACTTTTATGCAGCATAAAAGATAACTCACCCCAATAAACAAGAGTTTTGTATTTACATTGGAAGATAATCTTGAAACAAGTATAAATGCCTTCTAATCATCGCAGACTGGATTACAATGATAAGTATCACCTCTACACAGCTGATATTAAAGGGACTCTGTCACCCCATTTTTTGAGTATAAGATGCGGCCACCACCATTCTGTAATGCTGTAGATAAGCCCTGATGTCACCTGAAAGAGAAAAAAACGAGTTATATTATACTCACCCAGGGGCGGTCCGCCGTCTGATCCGGTCCGATGGGTGTCGCGGTCCGGTACGGCGCCTCCCATCCTGTAGCAAAGACACACTCTTCTTTGCTTCCTGTAGCGGCTGGTGCGCAGGCGCACTGATCTGCCCTGTTGAGGGCAGAGTAAAATATTGCAGTGCCCAGGCGCCGGACCTCGCTGACCTTTCCTGACGCCTGTGCACTGCAGTACTCTTTTACCACCAGTGAAAAAATTATTTTAGTTGTAGTTATGCTTACCTTCAATCAGTAAGAAATGCACATTCTCATGGAATCAATTTTTTGGGTATCTCTCCTCAGTGTCTTGTGTAGTCCAAAAAGGTGTGCAGCTCACTATGGAGAACTATGTGTTGATCCTGCTTAGTAGTGAATTCTGAGTGAAGAAAAGAGAAACTCCAAGCAAATGTGACACTAATCACCTTAGGATTTCCTGAATACATCCACGTCCAGTGAAAATCTATTACTAAAAACTGATTTAATTTCTCAAAAAAAATATATATTTTTTTTTAAATACAGTACAATAATAATAATTATCTTTATTGCATTTTGGCTGTTATTTTTATGGTACAGCCTTCATCAGGTAACAAAAAAACAACATACAAAAGCACTATAAAATGGTGTTACAACCTCAAAAATTTCTTATTTATGAAAGTTCCCACAAGGGACTGGCAGGGCAGGACTCCCTGACAAATGTCTACATGGTAGTGTCTGAAGAGACTCAGTTTTCATACATATATAAGAATAAAGGTACTGCCACACTAAACAATCCCGCTAGCGATAACGATAACGACGCATACTAATGCGATCGCTAGCGGGATTGTTTATATATCGCTGAGTGCGGCTTAACTTAGCGATATCGTTAAGGACGCTATCGCGGTTAGCGATCTCCTTAACGACTTTAGCGGTACAAAAGTATCACTAAATCGCCAAGAAAAGGTGCCACACTCAGCGATAATACTTACCCAGCGGGAGCGCCGACGATAAAATAGGGTCCGGAACGATTCCAGCGACGAGCGAGATCACAGCAGGAAGCTCGTCGCTGGCAGCTGCCGCACTGAACAACATCGCTAACGGGATCGCTAAATAGTGACGTTTTTTAGCGATCCCGTTAGCGATGTTGTTTAGTGTGGCATACCCTTTAGACATATATATAAGATAAGGGGAGAGGGGTAGGTCTGATTGCTTGAAATTGGCTTACAGCATCTTATCTGATACTAGATAACATGAAATTCTAAAAAAAAGATCCTTCAGCCAATTTTAATAAGGAATACCATAAGTTTATAAATAATGACTACAAAGAGAATATAATTAGTAGAAAAGAGAAGTTTTTGTTAGTGCTTTTGTATGTTGTTTGTTTATTGTTACCTGATGAAGGCTGTACTGTAGAAATAGCAGCCAAAACATGTTGAACTGTATTTTAAAAATGATTTTTTTGAGAAATTAAATCAATGTTTAGTAAAAGTCACCTTTATAAGAGACTCCTATCCACAGACTCCATTAATCAGTCATACTCTAACCTCTACAACATGGGCAAGACCAAAGAGCTTTATAAGGATGTCTGGGACAAAATCATAGACCTGCACAAAGCTGGAATGGGCTACAAAACCGTTAGTAAGACGCTGGATGAGAAGGAGACAACTGTTGTTGCAATAGTAAGAAAATGGAAGAAATACAAAATGACTGTCAATCGACACCAATCTGGGGCACCATGCAAAATCTCACCTCGTGGGGTATCCTTGATCATGAGGAAGGTGAGAGGTAAGCCTGAAACTACACAAGGGGAACTTGTTAATGATCTCAAGCAACCGGGACCACAGTCACCAAGAAACCCATTGCTAACACAAACCATAAACCGTAAAGGTTTAAAATCCTGCAGTGCCCGCAAGGTCCCCCTGATCAAGAAGGCACATGTTCAGGCCCATCTGAAGGTTGCCAATGAACACCTGGATGATTCTGTGAGTGATTTAGAGAAGGTGCTGTGGTCAAATGACACAAAAACTGAACTCTTTGGCATTAACTCAACTCGCCGTGTTTGGAGGAACAGAAATGCTGCCTATGACCTAAAGAACACTGTCCCCACTGTCAATTCAATCATGGAGATGGAAACATTATGTTTTGAGGTGTTTCTCTGCTAAGGGCACAGGACTACTTCACTGCATCAAAGGGAGAATGGATAGAGCCATGTACTGTAAAATCCTGAGTGGCAACCTCCTTCCCTCTGCCAGTGCATTTAAAATAGGTCATGGCTGGGACTTCCAGACCTTAATCCCATAGAAAACTTATGGAGGGAGTTGAAGCTCCAAGTTGCCAAGCAACAGCCTCAAAGTCTTAATGATTTAGAGATGATCTGCAAACAAGAGTGGACCAAAATTCTTCCTGATATGTGCGCAAACTTCATCATCAACTACAAAAAACATCTGACTGCTGTGCTTGCCAGCAAGGGTTTTGCCACCTAGTATTAAGTCTTGTTTGCCAGAGGGATAAAATACTTATTTCTCACTGCAAAATACAAATACATTTAAATAATTTATACAATGTGATTTTCTGGATTTTATTTTTGATATTCTATCTCTCAATGTTAAAATAAACCTACCCTTAAAATTATAGACTGTTCATGTCTTTGTCAGTGGGCAAACTTACAAAATCAGCAAGGAAACAAAGACTTATTTTCCCCACTGTATATACTTTGCATTTGACTTTAACTGCAAGACTGGAGTGCGCTATAGTTTAACGACTTAAATTCAGTTAATATCTGAAAGCAGCATTTATATGATGTCAGTGTAAGTAAAAGTGGTCACTGGCTTCTATCCTTCAACCTCAA
Organism: Oophaga sylvatica; assembly: GCA_033576555.1. Classification (NCBI taxonomy): domain Eukaryota; kingdom Metazoa; phylum Chordata; class Amphibia; order Anura; family Dendrobatidae; genus Oophaga; species Oophaga sylvatica. The sequence continues at coordinate 304,724,479 of JARQOD010000006.1, forward strand.
GGGAAACCCCCATACTGCCTTATTGGTTCTATGAAGCGCAGCCAGTGGGTGGACTTCATAGGAAAATGCCTTTTTCAATATATACTGCAATGCATTGCTATTTTTGTATGTAGTCGAAAAAGGAACAATAGTAACTTTAATAACAAGTGTATAAAGAAATACTAACACTGAAATAGTGAAGATCGAATATATGACAACACGTGCAAACTCAGAATAATAATGTAAACCTAAAAAGAATTGAGTTCAAAAGTACTTCAATGAGAAAATCAACAACATGGTTAAAATTAAAGATATGGAATTTTCAAAACAGAACCACAGTTGGTAAAATGTCATGGCAGAGATGATAAATATAGGCAATAAAGAATAATATGTAATATGCAGTGCTAATAATTTATAATAATGGGAAATAAATGCAAAATGATGTGATTGCAACGCATGATATAAGTACATGCATATACACAATACAGCAAATGGTATAGTAATGACCAAGTGTCAGTTTAACACGTAGCATACATTATTTGGATAGAAACATGTGGATCAGAGCATAAAACACAAAGTGCATAACTTTACTGTTGATTCACAGCCTCAGAAGTAGATAAAGTGCTTAACGCAATATTACATAAATATGATTTTCAGTACTAAATATGATTATATAAAATGCAAAAAATTGAACCATGTCAGAATGATGAGTAGAGATGAGCGGTGTTCGAATCGAACTGTTCGCCAATCTCAAATTCAAGCTGTTTTGGGCGGTGTTCGAGCCGTTCGACGAACCCGAACGATTTGGAAAAAATTTGGCTGTTCGAGGTTATGTTCGATAACTGTTCGTGCATCAAAATCGTAACTGGATTTTTTTCTCATTAATGCTGAGAATCAATGTTAACCCCTTTATTCCATCCGACGTACTATTCCGTCCATGTGACCCTGGACCTAATTCCCATGGACGGAATAGTACGTCATGGGCGATCAGCTTCGCTCCCGGGGGGAGCGCAGCTGATCGCGGCCGGATGTCAGCAGTTTATCACAGCTGACACCCGGCACTATGTGTCAGGAGCGGTCAAGGACCGCTCCCGGCACATTAACCCCTGGCACACTGCGATCAAACATGATCGCGGTGTACCGGGGGCACAGGGGAGGATCGCGCAGGGAGGGGGCTCCCTGCGCGCTCCCCTGAGACCCTCAGAGCAGCGCGATGTGTCACGCTGTTCCGAGGGTCCATCCTCCCTCCAGGTCCTCAGATCCAAGATGGCGCCGGGGTCCTGCAGGGAGGCGGCTTCCTCAGTGCCTGCTAAGAGCAGGCACTGAGAAGCCTGCAGCGATGCCAGAGTGATCGCTGGTGTGACAGAGTGCTGTGCACACTGTCACAGCAGCGATCTGCTAAAATACTGTGATGTCCCACCCTGGGACAAAGTAAAAAAGTAATAAAAATAAAAAGTGGTAAAAAAAATCATAAAAAAAAAAATATTCCCCAATAAATTAATTTCTTCCTGTAAATAAAAAAAACAAAACAATAAAAGTACACATATTTGGTATCGCCACGTCCGTAGCGACTCCCCTATAAAACTGTCCCACTAGTTAACCCCTTTAGTGAACCCCTTAAAAAAAAAAAAACTAAGCAAAAAATCAATGCTTTATCATCATACCGCCGAACAAAAAGTGGAATAACACGCGATCAAAAATACTGATATAAATAAACATGGTACAGCTGAAAACATCATCTTGTCCCGCAAAATACGAGCAGTCATACAGCATCATCAGCGAAAAAATAAAAAAGTTATAGCTCGCAGAATAAAGCGATGCAAAAATAATAATTTTTTATATAAAATTGTTTTTATTCTATAAAAGCGCCAAAACATAAAAAAATGATATAAATGAGGTATTACCGTAATCGTACTGACCCAAAGAATAAAACTGCTTTATCAATTTTGCCACACGCGGAACGGTATAAACGCCTCCCCCAAAAAAATTCATGAATTGCTGATTTTTGTTCATTCTAACCTCCCAAAAATCAAAATAAAAAGCGATCAAAAAATGTCACATGCTCATAAATTGTACCAATAAAAACGTCACCTCGTCCCGCAAAAAAAAAGACCTAACATGACTCTGTGGGCCAAAATATGCAAAAATTATAGCTCTCAAAATGTGGTGATGCAAAAAACTACTTTTTGCAATAAAAAGCGTCTTTTAGCGTGACAGCTGCCAATCATAAAAACCCGCTATAAATAGTAAATCAAACCCCTCTTTATCGCCCCCTTAGTTAGGGAAAAATAATAAAATTAAAAAAATGTATTTATTTCCATTTTCCCATTAGGGTTAGGGTTGCGGCTAAAGTTAGGGTTAGGGTTGGCGCTAACGTTAGGATTAGGGTTGGGATTAGGTTTATGGGTGTGTGAGGGTTAGGTTTGTGGTTAGGGTTGGGTCTAGGGTTAGGAGTGTGTTGGGGTTAGGGTTGGAGTTAGAATTGGATGGGTTTCTGCTGTTTAGGCACATCAGGGGCTCTCCAAATGTGACATGGCGTCTGATCTCAATTCCAGCCAATTCTGCGTTGAAAAAGTCAAACGGTGCTCCTTCACTTCTGAGCTCTGCCATGCGCCCAAACAGTAGTTTACCCCCGCATATGGGGTATCAGCGTACTCTGGACCACAAGAGTTATTGTGCAATTTGTCCTATTTCTTCTGTTACCCTTGGGAAAATAAAAAACTGGGGGCGACAAAATCATTTTTGTAAAAAAAAAATGATTTTTTTGTTTTTACGGCTGTATGTTATAAAACTTCTGTGAAACACTTGGGGATTCATAGCGCTCACCACACTTCTAGATAAGTTCCTTGTGGGGTCTATTTTCCAAAATGGGGTCACTTGTGGGGGGTTTCCACTGTTTAGGCGCATCAGGGGCTCTCCAAATGTGACATGACGCCCCCAGACCATTCCATCAAAGTCTGCAATCCAAAACGTCACTACTTCCCTTCCGAGCCCAGACGTGCACCCATACAGCAGTTTTCTCCCACATAGTGGGTATCAGCGTACTCAGGACAAATTGGACAACAAATTTTTGGGGTCCAATTTCTCCTGTTACCCTTGTGAACATAAAATATTGGGGGCGAAAAAAATCATTTTTGTAAAAAAAAAAGAATTTTTTTTTTTTACGGCTGTATGTTATAAAGTTCTGTGAAGCACTTCGGGGTTCAAAGTGCTCACCACACATTTAGATAAGTTCCTTGTGGGGTCTATTTTCCAAAATGGGGTCACTTGTGGGGGATTTCCACTGTTTAGGCGCATCGGGGCTCTCCAAATGCGACATGACGCCCCCAGACCATTCCATCAAAGTCTACAATCCAAAACGTCACTACTTCCCTTCCGATCCCCGACGTGCGCCCATACAGTAGTTTACTCCCACATATTGGGTATCAGCATACTCAGGACAAATTGGACAACAACTTTTGGGTCCAATTTCTCCTGTTACCCTTGTGAAAATAAAATATTGGGGCGAAAAAATCATTTTTGCAAAAAAAAAAAAAAGATTTTTTATTTTACGGCTGTACGTTATAAACTTCTGTGAAGCACTTTGGGGTTCAAAGTGCTCACCACACATCTAGATAAGTTCCTTGAGGGGTCTAATTTCCAAAATAGTGTCATTTGTGGGGGGTTTCCACTGTTTAGGCAGATCAGGAGCTTTCCAAACACGACATGGCATCCAGCCAATTCTGCGTTGAAAAAGTCAAACGGCGCTCCTTCCCTTCCAAACTCTGCCATGCACCCAAACAGTGGTTTACCCCCACATATGGGGTATCAGCGTACTCAGGACAAATTGCACAATAACTTTTGGAGTCTTGTTACCCTTGGGAAAATAAAAATTGGGTGAAAAGATCAGTATTGTGGAAAAAATATGATTTTTTAATTTTACGGCTCTACGTTATAAACTTGTGTGAAGCACTTGGGGGTTCAAATTGCTCACCAAAGATCTAGATAAGTTCCTTAGGGGGTCTAGTTTCCCAAATGGGGTCACTTGTGGGGGGTTTCCACTGTTTAGGCACATCAGGGGCTCTCCAAATGCAACATGGCGTCCAATCTCAATTCCAGCCAATTTTGGTTGGAAAAAGTCAAATGGTGCTCCTTCCATTCCGAGCTCTGCCATGCGCCCAGACAGTGGTTCCCCCCACATATGGGGTATCAGCGTACTCAGGACAAATTGGACAACAACTTTTGAGGTCCAATTTTTCCTGTACCTATGGGAAAATAAAAAATTAGTGACTAAGAGATAATTTTTGTGGGAAAAAAATAGGATTTTTTATTTTCATGCCCGGGCATTATAAACTTGTGTGAAGCACTTGGGGGTTCAAAGTGCTCACCAAAGATCTAGATAAGTTCCTTAGGGGGTCTAGCTTCCAAAATGGGGTCACTTGTGGGGGTTTCCACTGTTTAGGCTCATCTGGGGCACTACAAACGGAACATGACCCCCATCAATGTTTGCATTCCAAAACGTTACTGCTTCCTTTCCAAGCCCTGCCGTGCGCCCAAACAGTTTCCCCCCCCACATATGGGGTATCAGCGTACTCAGGACAAATTGGACAACAACTTTTATGATCCAATTTCCTTGGAAAAATCAAAAATTTGGGACTAAAAAAATCATTTTTGTGGAAAATTGTTTTTTTTTTTTTTTTTTTTCACACCCAGGCATTATAAACTTTAGTGAAACACTTGGGGGATCAAAGTGCTCACCACACATCTAGATAAGTTCCTTGAGGGGTTTAGTTTCCAAAATAGTGTCATTTGTGGGGGGTTTCCACTGTTTAGGCAGATCAGGAGCTCTCCAAACCGACATGGCATCCAGCCAATTCTGCGTTGAAAAAGTCAAACGGCACTCCTTCCCTTCCAAACTCTGCCATGCACCCAAACAGTGGTTTACCCCCCATATTGGGTATCAGCGTACTCAGGACAAATTGCACAATAACTTTTGGAGTCTTGTTACCCTTGGGAAAATAAAAATTGGGGTGAAAAGATCAATTTTGTGGAAAAAATATGATTTTTTAATTTTACGGCTCTACGTTATAAACTTGTGTGAAGCACTTGGGGGTTCAAATTGCTCACCAAAGATCTAGATAAGTTCCTTAGGGGGTCTAGTTTCCCAAATGGGGTCACTTGTGGGGTTTCCACTGTTTAGGCACATCAGGGGCTCTCCAAATGCAACATGGCGTCCAATCTCAATTCCAGCCAATTTTGGTTGGAAAAAGTCAAATGGTGCTCCTTCCATTCCGAGCTCTGCCATGCGCCCAAACAGTGGTTCCCCCCCACATATGGGGTATCAGCGTACTCAGGACAAATTGGACAACAACTTTTGAGGTCCAATTTCTCCTGTTACCTATGGGAAAATAAAAAATTAGTGACTAAGAGATAATTTTTGTGGGAAAAAAATAGGATTTTTTATTTTCATGCCCGGGCATTATAAACTTGTGTGAAGCACTTGGGGGTTCAAAGTGCTCACCAAAGATCTAGATAAGTTCCTTAGGGGGTCTAGCTTCCAAAATGGGGTCACTTGTGGGGGGTTTCCACTGTTTAGGCTCATCTGGGGCACTACAAACGGAACATGACCCCATCAATGTTTGCATTCCAAAACGTTACTGCTTCCTTTACAAGCCCTGCCGTGCGCCCAAACAGTTTCCCCCCCCCACATATGGGGTATCAGCATACTCAGGACAAATTGGACAACAACTTTTATGGTCCAATTTCCTTGGGAAAAATCAAAAATTTGGGACTAAAAAAATCATTTTTGTGGAAATTTTTTTTTTTTTTTTCACACCCAGGCATTATAAACTTTAGTGAAACACTTGGGGGTTAAAAGTGCTCACAAAAGATCTAGATAAGTTCCTTAGGGGGTCTAGTTTCCAAAATGGTGTCACTTGTGGGGGGTTTCCACTGTTTAGGCTCATCAGGGGCTCTCCAAACACGACATGGCGTCCAATCTCAATTCCAGCCAATTTTAGTTTGAAAAAGACAAACGGCGCTCCTTCCCTTACGAGCCCTGCCGTGTGCCCAAACAGTGGTTTTCCCCCACATATAGGGTATTGGCGTACTCAGGAGAAATTGCACAACAACTTTATCTGCCCATTTTCTCCTTTTACCCTTGTGAAAATAAAAAAAAGTTTGTAAAAGATCATTTTTGTGGCAAAAAAGTTAAATATTAATTTTTTCCTTCCACGTTGCTTCAGCTCCTGTGAAGAACCTGAAGGGTTATTAAACTTCTTGAATGTGGTTTTGAGTACCTTGAGGGGTGCAGTTTTTAGAATGGTGTCACTTTTGGGTATTTTCTACTATATAGACCCGTCAAAGTGACTTCAAATGTGAGGTGGTCCCTAAAAAAATGGCTTTGTAAATTTTGTTGTAAAAATGAAAAATCACTGGTCAACTTTTAACCCTTATAATTTCTAACAAAAAAAAAATTTGTTCCAAAATTGTGCTGATGTAAAGTAGACATGTGGGAAATGTTATTTCTTAAGAATTTTGTGTGACATATTTCTCTGTTTTTAGGGAAAAAAAAATTCAAAGTTTGAAAATTGCAAAATTTTAAAAATTTTCACCATATTTGCATTTTTTTCAAAAATAACCGCAAGGTATATTGAAGAAATTTTACCACTAACGTGAAGTACAATATGTCATGAGAAAACAATCTCAGAATCGCGAAGATCCGTTGAAGCGTTCCGAGTTATAACCTCATAAAGAGACAGTGGTCAGAATTGTAAAAATTGGCCCGTCATTAACGTGCAAACCACCCTTGGGGGTGAAGGGGTTAATACACAGTTTGAGGGTACAGCGGGCCGGGGGGAGGGGCATGGGATGGATCTCTGCAGAAATAATGAAGATCTCCATTTTTTTTCTCTTTCCCGCATTTCCAGTGGGCGGTGCAGTCTGTCAGCAGCGCACCAACGGAGCGAAGTACTTTTTTTCACACAAGCAAGGGCATGTGTCATTGGCTGTGTATGTCACATGTACTTGCCCTATAAGACCCAGCCATTTTCCCCCTCACCACAATTTTCTCACTGCTGCAGCTCAGTGTTAGACGGCACTGCTGCTGCTGTGAGCGCTATCTTGTGCTGCATCAAATCTGAAGCGAAATTTAACTTAAAGCGACAGAAGGGTTAAGGGAGTGGGGGACTAGTTTGTAATTGCAGCCCTTTTGAGGGCTAGGTTACAGCAGTTCCTAGCACTTTTAGCAGGCAGGTTTGTGCTCTTAATAAATAGACAGATAGGTTGGGAGTAGTGACTATTTGTAATTGCAGCCCTTTTGAGGGCTAGGTTACATCAGTTCCTATCACTTTTTGCCAGCTCCACCAGCGTTCAAATAACTACAAATTTTGAGCTGCATCTTGCATGGACAATAATTTAGGGCATAGTAGCAGTGTGTGTACTCATTCTATTAGGCCATCTACGCAAAGCTCCATCAGCGTTCAAATGAATACGAATTTTTTTCTGCATCTTGCCTGGACAATAATTTAGGGCATAGTAGCAGTGTGTGTTACTCATTCTATTAGGCCATCTGTACAAAGTTCTACCAGCATTCAAATTCCTAAAAATTTTTATCTGCATCTTGCCTGTAGAATAATTGTGGGCATAGTAGCAGTGTGTGTTACTCATTCTATTAGGCCATCTATACAAAGCTCCATCAATGTTCAAATAAATACAAATTTTTATCTGCATCTTTCCTGGACAATAATTTATGGCATAGTAGCAGTGTGTGTTACTCATTCTATTAGGCCATCTACACAAAGCTCCATCAGCGTTCAAAATAAATTTTGCAATATTTTAGTCTGCCATTCTTAGGCACTGGGACAATTTAAATTTCTGAGGGAATAGTAGGCAGTGTGTGTTAACCCATAATTTTCTATTTGGTGTGCATTACTGTACAAAGGCTCTACCTCACGCGTCATTCAAATCATTCTAAAAATGATTTGTTTATCTCTGGCATCTTGCCCCTGTCAATAGAGATCAGAATATTGTGGGCATAAGTAGCAGTGTGTGTTACTCATTCTATTAGGCCATCTATACAAAGCTCCATCACCGTTCAAGTAAATACGAATTTTTATCTGCATCTTGCCTGGACAATAATTTAGGGCATAGTAGCATGTGTGTTACTCATTCTATTAGGCTATCTATACCAAGCTCCACCAGCATTGAAATTACTATGAATTTTTAGCTGCATCTTGCCTGTAGAATAATTGTGGCCATAGTAGCAGTGAGTGTTACTCATTCTATTAGGCCATCTATACAAAGCTCCATCACCGTTCAAATAAATACGAATTTTTTATCTGCATCTTGCCTGGACAATAATTTGGGGGATAGTAGCAGTGTGTGTTACTCATTCTATTAGGCCATCTGTACAAAGCTCCACCTGCGTTCAAATTCCATATAATTTTTATCTGCATCTTGCCTGTAGAATAATTGTGGGCATAGTAGCAATGTGTGTTACTCATTTTATTAGGCCATCTATACAAACCCCCACCAGCGTTCAAATTAATAATAATTTTTATCTGCATCTTGCCTGTAGAATAATTGTGGGCACAGTAGCAGTGTGTGTTACTCATTCTATTAGGCCATCTATACAAACCACCACCAGCGTTCAAATTCCTAACAATTTTTATCAACATATTGCCTGTAGAATAACTGTGGGCATAGTAGCAGTGTGTGTTACTCATTCTATTAGGCCATCTATATAAAGCTCCACCAGCGTTCAAATAAATACGAATTTTTATCTGCATCTTGCCTGTAGAATAATTGTGGGCATAGTAGCAGTGTGTGCTACTCATTCTATTAGGCCATCTATACAAAGCTCCACCAGAGTTCAAATTCCTAATAATTTTTATCTGCATCTTGCCTGGACAATAATTTTGGGCATAGTAGCAGTGTGTGGTACTCATTCTATTAGGCCATCTATACTAAGCTCCCCACCTGTGTATCTAATAAAATTGTTTTACTGCTTCTAACGCAGCCAATCCTTTTGGGCTAGTGCCACAAATTGGAGTTGTTTGCACAAAAAACGATGGATGGAAACCGAGCAGAGCTGAGTGACCAGAGTTGTGAATTAGTTAACCACCAAAATTAGTGGCAAAAGGCCTGCTGCTGGTGGAAAGGGGAATAGGCGTGTTGGGAAGGGAAAAAAAAGTTGTGTGCGTGGGGTAGGTGTAAAGCAACAGTAACATCTGCAGAAGAAAGACCATCTCCCAGCCAAACTAAGATGTCTACTTCTTTTAGTGGACAATGTGATATGATCCCTTTCTTACGGCCACTCCCATCGCTACAAATTCCAGATGAGGCACAAAAACTGCAGGTGCTTCAACAGATATCAAGTGCTCCTTTAAGTCGGCTCTCCTCCACCCCAACTTCAACATCACAAATACTCCAGTCCTCAGCGGTGTCACCCCAATCGCACTTGCTTCCTCACAGCTCCCAAGTCTCCAGCTGCCCGTCTGAGCATGGGGTGCAACAGATGGTTGAGTTTGCAGAGCAGTTTACTCATACTATAGCCTGGGTATCAGAGGTCGTCTCCAGAGCTTCTGTGAATCCAGATGAGGAAATGATCTGCACTGATGCCCAGAATCTTTCTGAGTCGGATCCAGGACCAGATGATGAAGTTTAAGAGCATAATGCAGACCCTCATTCTCAAACTGTAACTCCTGTTGGTGGAGACAGTGAGGAAGACGATGATGAGACTCAAATATCTGATTTTAACGACAACTTGAGTTTTTTGTCAGGGCACGAAGAGGTTGGCTCTGAGGACGACGGGTGTGAGAACACACAGGGTGATGATGACGAGGTTGCAGATCCCACTTACTGTCAACCCACAGTCAGCCAGTCGATGAGGTCAGCAGAGGAAGTGGAGGAGGATTCGAGTGATGACGACGCCAGGTTGCGCCTTCCTGGACAGAGATGTAGTACTGGAATCACGTCACCAACTGCAACCTCAAACACAACTCTGCCTCTGACCACAAGTCGTGGTGTAACTTCACGTCGCATGGGTTCTAAGCCTTGCATAACCTGGGCATTTTTTCAGATCGATAAGAAAGACCCAACTCGTGTTATCTGTAATATTTGTGACCAAAAGCTAAGTAGAAGCCAAAAAATCCATAGTTTGAGTACTTCATGCATGAACCGTCACATGGATATGAAGCATAAGTTGCAGTGGCAAGCTCACTGTGCTACAATGCGGCCTAGCGGGCTGGGCCAACCACCGTCTGCCCCATCTTGTGCATCCGCGGCCTCTTCATCCTCTGTGACTGGGGGACAGCAGTCAGACCTGTTTTGAGACTCAAACCTGGCACGTCTTTACCCGCAACAGCCAGTCGGATTGGCAGGTCATCATTTCATTTGGAAGTGGAAACAACAGCTGGTGTTGAGCGCTCTCCGACATCGAGAGCACCACCTTTGGATCAAGGCAACCTAACTTTTGCGCCTGCATCTTCCTCACAGACCGTCAGTTGTCAGGGGACACCCTACTCAACCCCGTCTAAGCACAACAGCCACCCCTCGTTCCCTCAGATGTGGACAAGTAAAAAACCATTTCCTCCTAGCCATGAGAAAGCTAAAAGGTTGAATTTCACCATCTACAAGCTCTTGGCTACAGAAATGCTGCCTTTCCGCCTGGTGGACACAGAGGATTTTCGAGACCTTATGTTCGTCGCAGTGCACTAGTACCAGATGCCCAGTCGGCACTACTTCTCAAAGAAAGATGTGCCTGCGCTTCACCAGCATGTCGCACACAACATCACCGCTTCTTTGAGAAACTCAGTGTGTGACAGGGTGCATTTCACCACAGACACTTGGACTAGTAGGTATGGACAGGGGCGTTACAGAGGCATTACAGAGGTGGGGCAAATCTCGCTGGAGGAGTGGTCTCAGATGAGGGACCTATGCACCCTTCTGCACAGTTTTGAAATGGCCATGGAGATGTTTCGTGCTGACGATGCCACTATCAGCATGACTATTCTGGTGTTTTACATGCTGGAGCACATGTTAAACAGAATTCGGAGTAAGGTGGTGGAATAAGAGGAGGTGGAGGAAGTAGAGGAGGAGGAGTTGTATGCAGAAGGGCTAACATCAGCAAGGTCCAGACGGTCGGCAGCATCAAGGTCGCTGGCATGGGAGGGTGGGGGAGAAGGATTAACCAGGGCGCATGGTAGCAGCCAAACTAGTGAGGAAGGTGCAGGAGCCCAGGAAGAAGTGGAGGACGAACTGGCGATGGGCATGGAAGACTCATCAGATGAGGGAGACCTTGATCACACTTCTGTTGTGCGAGGTTGGGGGGAGAGGGCAGAGGAAAGAAGCATGATTCGTACCTCGCCACCAACACAACAGGGACTTGGTGTTCCTGGATGCGCAAGACACATGAGTGCCTTCTTGCTGCACTACCTGCAACATGACCCTCGAATTGTCAGAATTGGAATAATCATGACTACTGGGTAGCCACACTGTTAGATCCCCGGTACAAAAGTAAATTTGCCGAAATAATTCCTGCCATAGAAAGGGATTCATGCATGCAGGAGTATCAGCAGAGACTGTTGCAGAATCTTACATGTGCTTTTCCACAAAACACCAGTGGTGCACGTAGTGAATCTCACAGTTCTTACTTGCCAACCGTGGGACTGTCGAGTCTTCAGCACTCAAACCGTAACAGAAACACAGTATCTGCTGGTGTTAACAGCAATTTTGCGGAATCCTTTCACCACTTTTTTAGCCCATCCTTTGCAAGGCCACAGGAGACAAGAAGTCAGACACATAGTCAACGCCTAGAGACGATGGTACAGGAGTATCTCCAACTGAACATTGAAGCCATGACTGTGTCACTGGACCCTTGCTCTTTTTGGGCTTCCAATCTGGATAAATGGCCGGAGCTTGCCACTCACGCTTTGGAGATCTTGTCATGCCCCGCAGCCAGCGTTCTCTCTGAACGTGTGTTCAGCGCTGCTGGTGGTGTGCTGACAGATAAGTACATTGGGGGGTACAGGGAGGGTTTTCCATCAATATCCATATCAAGCATGTATTTTTCCATATGAAAGATAGAGAGAGAGGAGTGGACCACAGCAGACCACCAATCAATAGAGTGCGATTATGATCATTGTTGTGTGGACATCACGGATAACTTTAGTTGGGGGCTAGATGGTAGGCGTCAGAGTTTTGCAAATCAATCCAATTCCTCTCAAATCACACAGTATCTATCAACATCAGCCGGTGAGATGGCAATCAGATGCTCCATCCTATTAAGGAGGGAGATCTGCGCAAACCATTCCTCCACAGTGGGTGAGTCTCTGCTTTTCCAGTGTCGTGGAATGACCTTCTTAGCCGCCTGTATTAGGTAGCCTATTGATGAGCTTTTATAACTGCGTTAGGTAACATTGATAAAAGGAGAGCTTCTGGCGTATTAGGTAAAGTCAAACCAGTTATTTTCTCAATCATGGGAGCCACCTTTGCCCAAAATGCATTTATTATAGGGCATGCCCACCATATGTGTGACATTGTCCCTTCCCCCTCCCAACATCTCCAACATCTATCTGAGACCACTGGATACCAACTATGAAGGACTGCTGGTATCCGGTACCATCTAGAGATAATTTTGAAGGAGGTTTCCTGAGCTTTGGACCCTCTTAAGGTTTTATGTGTTAGGAAGAAACATTTATCCCATTGTGAGTCAGAGAAGGACTTCCCCATTTACCTTTCCCATGCACCGTAGAATCCTGGCATATTGTCAGTTACCTGGACAATGAGGAGATTATACAGTAGGGAGATGGAGTGTGTAGGGGGTGACAATGATAGGCTCAATTTTTCAAAGTTTGTGAGATCTCTATGAAGATGTGTGCGCTTCTTCACAGTTGAATAGAAGTGTTGTAACTGGCTATATTCAAAATTTGCCTTCGGGGAAGTGGTTCTTCCCTGTAACAAGTCATTGAGGGGGAGCAGCGAAGTATTGGAGATGACATGAGAAAATAATATCGGATGGGATTTATTTGAACGAGAAATCTATTTGCAGATAGTCCTGGTGGGAAATCTGGATTATCTGAAATCGGGAGCAAGAGGCCCTGGGGGTCGATTGAGGATAAGCTTTTTTTTTGGGATCTCAAAGCCAAAACAGTGGCATAAGTACTATATGACATGAGGCCAAGAGAGGGGACAATTAAATAGTAGAGTGCTAAGAGCTTTAGGACAAATGGATTGAGCTATTTTGACCCACAATTTCCCCTCCGAATGATGGAAGAAGTCGAGGATTCTAGCGTGTACTGCTGCCATGTAATACCTTCTAAAATCCGAAGGCTAAGGCCCCCCTTTTGTTTGTGTCTGATCAGAACGTCCCCCCGAATGCTAGACGCTCACTTGCCCAAATAAATCTGTAAAAGCTACTGCGTAGTCTTTACCAAAAATTTGAGGGAATTACCACGAACTGGTTTGGAAGAGGTATAAGAGTTTAGGTAGGACGTTCATTTTTAGTATATTTATTCTGCCGAACCAGGAAAAATCCTTCACCGTCCAAGAAGTAAGATCTCTATGGAGTTGTTCAATAAAGGGCCCAAAATTAAGAAAAAATAGACCGGAGAGGTCTCTATGAATACGAATTCCTAAGTATTTGATACCCTGTGAGGGCCAGGCAAAGGGAAAGTTGGACTGGATGGAATCCTGTATGGATTTGGGGAGGGAAACATCGAGGGCCTCAGACTTCGCTGCATTGATTTTAAAATTTGACCGTGTACCAAAGTGATCTATTTCAGCCATAACAGCAGTGATGGATATATGTGGTTGAGTGATATATACTAGGACATCATTCATCAGCAAATGCAGAGCACTTGTACTCGGTGCCTCCCACCTCAATCCCCCTAATATTGGAGTTATCGTGAATTGATGAGAGCAGGTGCTCCATCACTAGGATGTATAAGAGAGGGGACAGAGGACATCCCTGCCTTGTCCCATTGGTGATTATGAAAGGTGATGATAATGTTCCATTTATCTTCAGCCTAGCTGACGATTGCGATACAGGGCCATGATTTTGGCTATAAAAGGGTCCCCTACCCCAAGCTTTTTAAGAGAATAATATATGGCGTGCCAGGAGACTCTTTGGAATGCTTTCTCAGCATCCAACGAGAGTATCTAATTACAAATTTTTAACTGCATCTAGCCCAGACAATAATTTTGGGCCTAGTAGCAGTGTCTGCTAGTCAGCGGATTAACCCAGCTGTTATGCAAGCTACACCACCTGTTGTTTGGACACTTAATTTTTTCAAAGGAAATGCTTTGGGCCCCCGGGACACTCAGTGAAGATCATCGGGAATGCACCCCAAGGCACAGGGGCTGTGACTGGTGGTAGGACGCCTTGCGGTGGACCGGCAAGCTCGATCCTTATAAAAGCTTTTTAACTGCAGCAGCTTTACTGGACGCTACTGCAGCTGGAATTACCGCGTCTGCTGGCATGAGACTTGCCCTCCAATAAATCCTTGTAAAAGGATTTAAAGTGTACTCATTCAAATTAGAGAGACAATTTAAATTAAAAAGATTAGACCTGCCTCCACCACAGGGGGGCTCGCTCAACCCACCAGCTGACAGGCACCAGTATTGAGAGAGGGGGGCTGGCCGTCAGGGTCCACTGCAGCTCTGGCACAAACCCGGCGACACGCAGGTCGCACGGGCAGGAACGGACTGGCCGTGTCGGCTTTGCACTTTTATGGTTTTCGAAGGGCATGACATGCCAATATCTGTGTCTCCCCCTCCTTTTACTCCTCCACCTCTTTTCTTTTCGCATGACTATATGTACTTGTCACTTTTCCATGTGTTAGTTGTGTCTTGTGAGCAATTTGTCAGCTTTTGGACACCTTTGAAGTGTTTTCTATGTGTTTTCTATGTGTTTTTGTTTGCCTGCCATTGGTTTTAATGGTGTTCAACGGTGTTCGACGAACCGAACCGAACTCGAACACTACGGGGGTGGTTCAACACTATTGAGGAGACTATTTAAAACTTTTGCCATCACAACTTTTTTCATTTGCTTTTAAATATCACTAGAGAAATTAATTGTACATATGCTAGGCTACAAATAATTAGGCTAACTGTAATTCTGGATATTTTCAGTTAATAAATTACCAAGACAATCATGCAGTAGCTTAAACTGAATCAAAATAACATTGTATTCTACAATACAAAATAGAATGTGAGGCCATTGAAAACAAAAATATTCAGTTTTCTTAGTCTTCTCAGTTTGTAACTTGCAAAATTTCAAGGGTGAGTCGGTCAAGAAAAGACAAAATGAACAAATGTCCGTAATGCACGACACAAAGTGCTGTGCAATGTTATACATAAAAACATTTCCAATTTGTCAAAAAACAGCATAAATAACTTTATCCGAGATGCTCCTCAGTGACCCTGTGCCACCAGAGGAAATAAATTCTGAAGTATTTACAAATCATATTTCCTACACTATGAATGTGACAATGCTTCAAACTCCGTGGTATGAATGTGATTTTCATCACAGTGTGAAATACAGAGTGCATCCAAATTGTTTATTGGGAGATGTAAAAATTGGTTTGCTTCCCAAAGCATTTGACAGATCTTCATCATATTTTTTCAGTGAACAAGAAACTTTTTTTCAGATCATTTTTCCAAACAATAACAAATCGTATATTTCAGCAGAAGACAATTGGATATTTCTTGATTTTTTTCCATGTCACTCTGCCTTTTAACTTAACAACTCTTTCCTTTTTTCCCCAACAGCTTCACTCTGATGTGGACGTAGGAGAAAATAGCATCAAATACGTTTTGACGGGTGAAGGGGCAGGTTCCATTTTCAATATTGATGAAAACACTGGAGACATTCATGCAACAAAGAGGTTGGATCGAGAAGAGCAAGCTTACTATACTTTAAGAGCACAAGCTATTGACAGGCAAACAAATAGACCGGTGGAGCCTGAATCTGAATTTGTCATTAAAGTGCAAGATATAAATGACAATGAACCAAAATTTCTGGATGGTCCTTATACTGCTGGTATCCCTGAAATGTCTCCCGTTGGTAAGGAAAAGGAAAAAAAATCTAACCTTTAATAGAAGCTTACAGAATAGAAGTATTTTTTGTTTTTCTGCTCCTAATATCTTTTGTTTTAACCTTACTGTCCATAACAAGCAATACTGTAGCCCTCCCATGCATTGATTGGTTCACTAGACATGCTTCCCGAGAGAATTTTATATACAAACTGAGCAGCATGAAGCTGTCAAAGAAAATCTGTCACGGGTGTGTCGCTGCGAAGATCGTTGCGATTGCACACCCTGACTTCTCACAGCTGAGTTTCTGCTGCTGGGTGTTTTTCGGCAGTGAGAGAGTTAATTTTCCTCTCTCTGTGCTGGACAAGACTAGCCTCGCTCAGCTGCAATTAATGTTGCGATAATTGGATTCCTTCAAATACCTGCCTGTCTGCTAGGGAAGTGTCGGTGAAAGCATTCATGCAGACCAGCAGAGCGGATCATATTGAGAAGTCTAAAGCTAAGAGTACCTGTTGTGGTTTTCTCCTCTCCTCGCTTTATTATTTATCTCCCTACCTGTTGGTGTTCCCTCTGTAGTTGTGGTTTTGTATGCAAGGTGTATTTTATTTTACCCCTTGTACTGTCTCGTTCGTCTTATACTGTGTGTAGGCAGTTATCTTCCCGTTCCCTGTGGTGGTAATCAGGGTCCTTCTCAGGACTAGATTACAGTTGTCAGGGATTCACAGGAGATAGGGTTACGCTGGCGGCCTGGACCTCTGTACCATCAACAGTACCTCCAGGTAGAGGGATTAGTCAGGACCCCAGCTTAGGGTCAGCATAGACCCCGGTCCTCCTGTATGCAGAGACAGCGTGACATTTTCACCGACCACTAAAGATTTTCTCCAGTTACCATGGATCCAGTAGTCAGTCTAGCTCGGCATTGCAGAGTTTGTCCATGGAGCTGGCGGACGTTAAGTCCAAGGTTTTGTATCCCCCGGAGCAGGCCGGACCTGAACCTAAAGTAGCTCTCCCTGACAGATTCACTGGGGGGCGGGAAAAGTTTTTTGCTTTCCGGGAGGCATGTAAATTGTACTTTCGGCTGCGACCTCGGTCATCTGGGAGTGAAGAACAAAGGGTGGGGATTGTCATCTCGCTCCTACAAGGAGACCCCCAATCCTGGGCGTTCGCTCTCCCCCCGGGCTCCCCAGCTCTCCATTCAGTGGATGGGTTTTTTGCAGCTCTGGGCCTTGTATATGATGACCCAGATCGGGTCTCCCTTGCTGAATCTAAGTTACGTAGGATACAGCAGGGAGATCGTCCGGCGGAGGAATTCTGTTCGGAGTTCCGTAGGTGGGCCACAGACACCCAGTGGAATGACCCGGCTCTTAGGAGCCAGTTTTGTCAAGGTTTATCTGACAAATTAAAGGATGTGCTGGCACAGTATGACCCCCCACGTCACTGGAGGCCGCTATGGCCCTTGCTATTCGAATTGACAGACGTCTTCGGGAGAGGTGCGGGGTAACTTCGCCCCCTGTTATGACTCCACCTTCCTCAAGGGTCCCTTATACGGAGGTTTCCCTAGTCAGTCCAGAGGAGCCTATGCAATTAGGAGGGACATCATTCCGGGGAGGGGATCGGTGGGGTGCCACAAAACAAGAAGTTGTTTCTTCTGTGGAAAAAAGGGACATTTTATTGTGGGGTGTCCATCCCGTCCTTTGCAGAGTGAGAAGTCGCCGGAAAACTATTGATCCCAGATTGTGTGGTGGACGGCAATCTGGGAGTAAGTATTTCGTCCCTAAATTCGTCTCAGTTTCTCGTACCGGCGGAGGTGGTGGTGGGTGCGAGAACTGAGAGGATATCTGTTCTTCTGGATAGTGGGGCTGGGGCTAATCTGGTGGATGCTTGCTTTGCCCGGGTTCAAGGTATGCGATTGAGTGTGTTGGCTAAACCCGTCCCCATATTCTCGATCGACGCCAGATCTCTCGGTCAGGGAAGTTTTTTGCAAGCAGTGCATAACATAGATCTTCAAGTGGGGGCGTTACATAAAGAACTGTTGTCTTGTTATGTGTTGGAGGGTCTTCCTACTCCTATAGTGCTGGGCCTTCCTTGGTTAACTAAGCATAACCCGGTTATTAATTGGCAATCCAGAGAGATAAGCCAATGGAGTGAATTCTGTAATAAGAACTGCATGAATACGGTCATTGGTGCGGTCGCTTCTAGGGCCTTACCTCCATTTCTGGTAGACTTTGAGGATGTATTCTCGGAGAAAGGGTGTCAAGAATTACCTCCTCATCGCGAATATGACTGTTCTGTTAACTTGATCCCTGGTTCCAAATTACCGAAATCTAGGTTGTATAACCTTTCTGGTCCTGAGAGACAGGCCATGAAGGATTAATTTCAGAGAGTCTGGCTAAGGGGCATATTAGACCTTTATCTTCCCCGGTGGCCGCAGGGTTCTTCTTTGTGAAGAAAAAGATGGAGGCCTACGCCCTTGCCTGGATTTCCGTGAGCTTAATCGGATTACGGTCCGAGATCCGTATCCGCTCCCACTTATTCCCGATCTTTTCAATCAGATCGTGGGTGCCAAATGGTTCTCTAAGTTGGATCTCAGAGGGGCGTACAATCTGATTAGGATGAAGGAGGGGGATGAGTGGAAGACGGCGTTTAACACTCTGGAGGGGCATTATGAGAACCTTGTCATGCCATTTGGTCTGAGTATTGCCCCGGCGGTGTTTCAACACTTTGTAAATGACATCTTTCGCCACCTAATGGGACAGTTTGTGGTCATATATTTGGATGATATCTTAATTTACTCGCCGGATCTTGTGTCTCATCAGGAGCATGTTAGACAGGTGTTACAGATCTTGCGGGATAATAAACTGTATGCCAAATGGGAGAAGTGTGTGTTCGCCGTACAGGAACTTCAGTTTTTAGGATTTCTGGTGTCATCATCTGGTTTTCGTATGGACCCTGGGAAAGTGCGGGCAGTTCTGGAGTGGGATCTGCCAGAGGATCTTAAGGCATTACAACGTTTCTTGGGGTTTGCTAACTACTACCGGAAATTCATTCGTAATTTTTCGTCCATAGTTAAACCTCTCACAGACATGACTAAAAAAGGGACGGATTTTTCAAAGTGGTCTGACAAGGCTTGTCAAGCGTTTTCTTCCTTGAAAAAATGTTTTGCTTCAGCACCCATACTTATTCAGCCTGATGCGTCACAACCGTTCATTGTTGAGGTGGACGCTTCCGAGGTAGGGGTGGGAGCAGTATTGTCACAAGGTTCGTCCCCTGGTAAATGGCATCCGTGCGCCTTCTTCTCTAAAAAATTGTCGTCCGCGGAGAGAAATTATGATGTCGGCATTAGGGAACTCTTGGCCATTAAGTTAGCTTTTGAGGAGTGGCGTCATTTTTTGGAGGGGGCAGTCCACACAGTCACCGTCATTACCGATCACAAAAACCTGCTATATTTAGAGTCCGCTAAATGTCTGAATCCCAGACAAGCTAGGTGGTCGTTGTTTTTTACGATGTATAATTTTGTCGTCACATATCGTCCTGGGTCAAAAAATGTTAAGGCGGATGCCTTATCTCGCTGTTTCCCAGGGGCTGGGAATACGGAGGACCCGGTTCCGGTCCTTCAGGAGGGGGTGGTGGTGTCGGCAGTATGCTCTGAGCTTGAGGAGGAGGTATTGGAGGCTCAGGGGGACGCCCCTGTAGGACCTCCAGGGAGACTGTTTGTTCCAAATCAGTTGCGACAAAAGGTGATCGAGGCACACCATAATTCAGCTTTGGCAGGACACCCAGGGAGTAAATCAACTGAGGATCTCCTCTCGCGCCGGTTTTGGTGGCCTAACTTACATAGGGAGGTGGTAACTTTTGTCGCGTCCTGCGAGGTTTGTGCGCGATCTAAGACCCCACATACCCGTCCGTCTGGGACCCTCTTACCTTTGAAGATCCCGGAGCGTCCGTGGACTCATCTGTCTATGACTTCATTACGGACCTCCCGCCATCTTCGGGTAAAACAGTCATACTCGTTGTAGTGGACAGGTTCAGCAAGATGGCACATTTTATCGCTCTTCCTGCTCTTCCTAATGCTAAAACTCTTGTGCAGGTGTTTATTGGGGAGATTGTGAGACTTCATGGGGTACCCTCCGATGTGGTGTCGGATCGGGGGTCTTAGTTTGTGTCCAAATTCTGGAAAGCATTTTGTACACGGCGGGGGATGCAGTTGTCATTTTCATCGGCTTTTCACCCGCAGTCCAATGGTCAGACAGAGCGTCTGAACCAGAGCTTGGAGACATATCTCCGGTGATTTGTGTCAGAGAACCAGGAGGACTGGGCTTCTTTCTTGCCTCTGGCGGAGTTTGCTCTAAATAATAGGCGGAGCGAGTCCACTGGTAAGTCCCCGTTTTTTGGGGCATATGGTTTTCCCCCCCAGTTTTGTACCTTCAATAGGGGGGGCTCTTCTGGGGTTCCTGAGGAGGAACGATTTTTGTCGTCACTTGCTTCAGTGTGGAGAGGAGTGCTGAATAATCTGAGTACTATGGGGAACCGATACAAACGTATGGCTGATAGGAGGAGAGTGTCTGGTCCGGACCTAAGTGTGAATGATCTGGTATGGTTGTCTACCAAGAATATAAAACTTAAGGTTCCCTCCTAGAAACTGGGTCCCAGGTTCATCGGGCCATACAAGATCAGTTCTATAATTAATCCGGTTGCATTCCGTCTCGACCTCCCTCCCACATTTAAAATTCATAATGTGTTCCACAGATCGTTGCTTAAGAGGTATATGGCGCCGGTGATACCGTCACCTTTACCTCCTCCTCCTGTGGTGGTCAATGGTAACTTGGAGTTCCAGGTGTCGAGAGTCATCGATTCACGTCTGAATCGCCGGTCCCTTCAGTACCTTGTTCATTGGAGGGGGTATGGTCCTGAGGAGAGGATGTGGGTTCCTGCGTCGGATATTAACGCAGACCGATTGGTTCGGGCCTTCCACACTACTCACCCAGATAAACCCGGCCCTGGGGTCCGGAGGCCCCTCGTAGAAGGGGGGGTACTGTCACGGGTGTTCGCTGCGAAGATCGTTGCGATTGCACACCCTGACTTCTCACAGCTGAGTTTCTGCTGCTGGGTGTTTTTCGGCAGTGAGAGAGTTAATTCTTCCTCTCTCTGTGCTGGACAAGACCAGCCTCGCTCAGCTGCAATTAATGTTGCGATAATTGGATTCCTTCAAATACCTGCCTGTCTGCTAGGAAGTGTCGGTGAAAGCATTCATGCAGACCAGCAGAGCGGATCATATTGAGAAGTCTAAAGCTAAGAGTACCTGTTGTGGTTTTCTCCTCTCCTCGCTTTATTATTTATCTCCCTACCTGTTGGTGTTCCCTCTGTAGTTGTGGTTTGTATGCAAGGTGTCTTTTATTTTACCCCTTGTACTGTCTCGTTCGTCTTATACTGTGTGTAGGCAGTTATCTTCCCGTTCCCTGTGGTGGTAATCAGGGTCCTTCTCAGGACTAGATTACAGTTGTCAGGGATTCACAGGAGATAGGGTTACGCTGGCGGCCTGGACCTCTGTACCATCAACAGTACCTCCAGGTAGAGGGATTAGTCAGGTCCCCAGCTTAGGGTCAGCATAGACCCCGGTCCTCCTGTATGCAGAGACAGCGTGACAAAATCTGATTGGACAAGGCTGTGACTTGTCCAATAAACTTCTGACAATTTCAAGAAGCAACTTTCATAGTCAATGTCCTCGGATCCACCTAATAACCAATTCAGTGATACTACAGTATAAAAAACACTGTTTACTGTTAAAGTCAATGCTGTGAAGTTAGGTTCTATGTTATTCCAACCTAGAGGTGTAGTAGCAGTGAATATTTTAAGAACTCAGTGTACACAGCATTAAGCCTACAGTTCTTGTTCCATAAATATAAGCATAATACAATTTGTATGCAAAATTTATTTTGTTTCCTATGTTCTAGTTGCTTTCTTTTATAGACTCATGAATATGTACCATTAAAATGTGATTAATATGCACCTTTTCTCATGCATATGTATTTTGGAGGCAACCATTTTGTATTCATAGAAATAAAACTTCACCAGAAGCACATTTACTGGAAACTAGATACATTATTAAAGACATAGCAGTCAGTCTTATAACCAGAAATTAATGAATTAACATCTTGCTTCTCATGAATATCTTGAAAGCAAAATTGCTGTATTCAATTCTATTTTAATCTCACTTTTTGAAACATGTATCTCAAGTTAAGCTCAGAATTACAATAGAGTTATGGTTGAATTATTTAGTAAATAAATAAAGTAATTTAATTGGTTTTACAATGTGATTTAAATTAGTTGATATACAGAACATCAATGTACAAATAACACGTACTGTACATATGCCACTAATGTTTCCAGAATTACAATATTACAAATGTTTCAGAATGTACTGCTGTAGCTTGAAATCCGCCTAACTGATAGTCAATACTATTTTATTAAGGAACATCGGTGATGCAAGTAACCGCGACAGATGCCGATGATCCTACATATGGAAATAGCGCTCGAGTTATATATAGCATTCTTCAAGGTCAGCCATATTTTTCCGTGGAGCCAAAGACAGGTAAGCATTAATAAGTTTACCCTATGAATCACAGAAGACTTAAACATGAACAAAAGAGTTATTAAACTGGCTGATAAAAGTGCACATCAAAGATATGAGTATTGTAAATAATTTTTCTAATTTTTCTTAAATAAACATTAATATATTCTTATTAGCAGCCATATGTTAACTTTAAAGCATTACTGTCATCTTAGCACTACTGTCACCTCACTGAGCCAGAAAATGTGACTCTCGCATGACTGCAATCCCCTAAAGACCAAAGGTCCAGACCAGTACTGCCAGAAAAAACAACTATTCCCCTTGGTACAATGGAGAGAGTTAATAAACTTATCAACTTATCAATATTACTCTCGACGCGTTTCTTCTGGGCATGACGCATCAGGAGAGTTAGTCACAATGAGGGGTCCCGTGTCCCTCTCTAGCACGCTGATACATAAGGCTAATCTATGCTCCAGAGCCTCAAACTAAACCGGACAGGCTAAGCATTTACCCACAAGAATGGGATCTGTCGGATGGGAGAACACCCGGTAATATGCTGAGAGTGTTCCAATTTACTATATTGATAAGTTTATCAACTCCCTCTAGAATAACAAGGGGAGATAGTTGGAAAAGAAGGAGAAATTAAATCAAAAAGCTGCAAAAATGTTTACAGCTTAATAATTACAAAAGGACATATCATAGAACAAGATACATTTCATAAATAGTCACACAATGTAAACAAGATGATGATAAAATAATTACCATTGCCAGGAGATAAAAAAGACCGGTACAGCCCAGTTGTAAAATGGACTGGGTAAAGAGTGCTAGGATTGGTCAGACTAAAGGCGGTTGGTGACAGAAATCCACAGTGGGAGTTTTTCATATATTTTGGAAATACCCCATTATTCATCAAAAAGTCCACCGCCATAAATGGACCGACCGAACAGAGCACATGCAATGCCTGACTGTTGGCCCAAAGACACACACTGCTACATATATATATATAGAGCGGAAAGTCTCAATGAAGGTAACCCATATTTAGAAAGTTCCTATATAAAAGGAGGTATTTTTTTCCGCACCACCAATGAGAAGATAGAATCAAAATGAAGTTAAGAAAATGATAAATTACCCATTGTTATTGCCTCTTGGGTGCACCGGTCACCCCGACGTACATTTCACAAAGATGCTATTTGCTTCCTCAGGGGGCGTGGCTAATGGGTTCAAATATGCCTCTTAAATATCTAGTATTGTTGATAAAAAAATAAAAAGTTTTGAATCTTGGAAGAAGGGGCAATTTAGGAAAAGTACAAAAATGACTAGCTTGATTGGCTGTAGTAGGAATGGGTTAATATTCAATTACTTTATTTTACTCACACACTATCTTTATTCATTGCTCTTCTGTCACACACATGATTATACAAACTATGTTAGTATTTCCTGATTGACTGTGCATTAGAAATAAGACCATCCTGCCATGCGCAAAGACATGTAGGCCTGATTTCACACTTCTGATCACTGTCACTGTCTACAAGAATACCACATCTTGCCTAAATAAGGGTAGATACATGTAAATGGGTTACAATATTGAAAAGGGTGTTGGGGATTACTTGAATCTACACAACTCCTATGACAATACTGCATTTGATAGAGATCAAAACCGAAAATATCCACAATATATCATCATCTACCATTCACTTGTTACTTCCTAACATGTCTTATGTGATTACTGTATTTAGATTAGCAAGAACAAGGTGCTGATGAAAGGCAGCAAATTGGATGCACCTTTTTGTATAATAGTTTACACAGTTTTAATGTCTTTCTTATACATTTATAGTATGCATTCATCAAAAATATATTCCCTATAAGAACTACTACTGTTAAACCGTATTACTACATATAATAGTAGATGTGTTTCTTTGGGATTCTTTGTTAAAGAGCCAAGGATTAAGCAAATTTTTCATTTGACTCAAATTACTGGCAATTATGCTATGGTAATGTTTAGAAAATGTAACTGATTTGCAATTTACATCAATTTCCGTAGTTAGTCATTTTTACATTGTCCATTTAGAACATCATGGGGCTCTTACATAGGGAAAATTTCATTTGCATTTCTCATTCATATGCTTCTATCCCATTCTGTAGTGACACAGTTCGCTTCACAAGCATAAAGTAAAATTAATCACATCATGAGCAGACAATACCCTGGGTAGAAATTATCAATATTGCCTATTTAAAGTGATTTATCACAGCTTAGGCCAAATGGGATTCATTACTTACAAAAAAAATAAAAATCAATCAAATGCATTAAATTGTGCTCTAAGAACATACACTTCACTTCAGAGTCCTGAAAGCTGTTGAAGGCACATAACTTAACAGTGAAATCTCTTTCATATACGAACGGAAATGTGATGTTCTTCAATGTTTAATATTTGTATTGTAAATGAGGATTATTTAGGTACAAATGAACTCATACTGTGCATAAAATGACTCAGAATATTTGGAATTTCATCTTATCTTCAATTAATCTAGCTCTGTTGACCTCCAGGGACTATATTCTAAAGGGTATGCCACACTAAGCGATCACACTAGCGATCACGACAACGACGCAAGCTAACGAGATCGTTAGTGTGATCGCTTTAAGGTCGCTAGTAGCTTCCAAACAGGAGATCTCATCAGCGACACATCAGCGGTCAGCGATCTGTAGAACGACTTTGGCGGTCGTTAGGATCTGTCACAGCATGTACTGAGCGCAACCTTTTCCACGCCCCTCAGCACAGATTGGTGGTCACTGTATATGTTTTATAATTATATATGTATGTTATAATTAATGTTTTGACCGTGTCATGAAAGACGACGTATAGCGCTCCCTTTCATTGTTCTCGAGCGCTTCTGATTCATAGGAATTTCCAGCATCGCTCCTGCTTCCTGGTCCTGCTAGCCTGCTTTGCAGCTACTGCGATCCAGTCTGTGCCTCTAAATAAAACCTAGTCCCGCCTGCGCCGCTGACATATGCGTCACCAACGAGGTCGCTCGTCGTTCACAAAAGGTGTCAAACTCAGCGATTCAGGCTCACCAGCAGGACGCCAACGATCAAAAAACATTCCAGAACGTTCGTGAACGATCAGCGACATCACAGCAGGGGCCACATCGCTGCTACATGTTACACACAGCGACGTCGCTAACGATGTCGCTGCTGCGTCATAAAATCGCTGACGCTTGAGCGATCTCGCTAGCAATCTCGCTTAGTGTGGCATACCCTTTAGATGGCCTCGTCTGCGATAGATATAGTGGGAAATGATAAACTTCTCTAATGCCTATAACATACAGTTCATCAGAAGACTTTTAAGTGTCTGATTGTTAGTTCCAAAGATAAGTTGTGTATTTCCCCATTTCGTGCAGTGGGCATGGCTACTTAGAATACACAGCAGCTTTCTACAAATTCTTACATGACTTCAAATATAAACTAGTAAGGTCTAATGTCTGCGTTTTACCCAATGAAATAAATATGTAGTGCAAAAACCACCAGTTATAAATCAGAAATTGCTTTGAAGGAGCCCTTCTGTTTTTCTGTTTTACTGCCCCTTAAATATTAGGTTGTAATGTGAGACTAATTAGTGCGTTAAAATATTTACCTGTTGCTGTCTCTGTCATTTGCATCGATGCTCCGGTCTATGTCTTACATCACTGACCACAGCATCATCAATTAAGAATAAACATTTAATGCAGCTATGCAAACATTAGAAGTGGTATTATTATTATTTTCATTAATATTATTACATCTAAACAGCCATTTTATTGATGGCTACAAAGAACCATATGCGTCTTTATGTCAAATTGTGTATAGAACTAATCGAACAAGTAGCAAAATATGTACAGTCTCTGAACTGGAATGAAAAACAGTGAAAATATAAAAAATGGGATAAGTGCAAGAAGTTCAGTAATAATAAAATCGTGATTTTATTCATCAATTTAAAAAAAATAACATTAATGCAGCATCGTAGCATATTTTTTTCAGTACTGGAGTGGCGTTCATAATTTAAGTTTCCTGACCCTAGTCTGATTTTTACTCACAGCCATCTACACCTTTTTTCTGTGCCAATCCAATCCCACAATGCCATCTTGTGACTGCAACTTCTGACTGACTGGAAGTCAGAAGTAATGGTCACAAGCTCTCAATGGAAGTCTATGAGAGCCAAAACAAGGCTCTCATAGACTTGCATTGAAAAGTGACCTCAGACTCTCTCCAGCAAACACTGGAGCAATCTGGCAGGTCACAAAGACTTTTTTTAAGACAATAAAAAAGCATTTGCATAACTCAGAGACACTAAAATCAATATCTGAGATTTCCAGCGGAAAAGAAAACAGGGTGTTGTGAATGGGCTTGAGATGAGTTCTGAGCGGAGGCTCCCTCTGGTGGTTACAGGCAGTGCTGGTCTGTCCAGTGGAGATTGTGAGGATTGGGAGTCAGGTGTTACTGACTGGTCTTATATAAGGGAGTCACCTTCCCATCAGGGTTGCCGGTGATCAATTGTTCTGGTCTCAATCCTTGAATCCTGTTTCCCTTGTAGCCTGCTGTGTCGTGTCTGCATCTCCTGCTATCAGATAAGACATTTTCTTCTTTTTGTTTTTGTGCTTGATTTTTGCATTTTGTCCTGCACTTCTGTGGGGGCCTTCAGGGTCCCCTCTGGGGGCTTTTGCCCTCTCAGTTTAGTTCAGCCACTGATGTTTGTACTTTTGCTTTTTACAGTTTTTTCAGTGGCTGCTGTTTTGATTTTGTTACACCAGAGAGCTAATTTAGGTGGTAGAGGTCGTGTGATCTCAGGTGTTTTTGAAATTAGTAGAGTTGGTGCTTTTCAGGGTTTTCTGGGATTGCAGTAAGTACCCTTCCTATCCTTTTCTATTTAGTTAGTTTGGGCCCCAGCGTTTGCTCATACTATTTTCTGACTGTGTCAGTATTTCTTCTTGTCTAACCGCCATTACATGTTTGGGGGCTTTCTATGCTCTTTGGGGATCTGCTCCGGGGAAGATAGCTTTCCTATTTCTATCTTTAGGTGTAGTTAGTTTCTCAGGCTGTGACGAGGTGTCTAGGACCAACGTAGGAACGCTCCACGGCTGCCTCTAGTTGTGGTGGTTAGTCAGGGTACTGCAATCTCATAGATTCCAACTGCTCTGGTGTATTGCCTTTTTACCTGCACTCCTCAGTTACCGAAACATAACAGTATCACCGGCCCAAAATTTAATATTGTATAGTACTCACAGAAGGGAAAAATATTGTGAAAGAAAAAACGGTTGTCAGAGTTGTCAGAGATATTTTTCTGTTTGTTGCATTTTTTTTTTTTTTTCTCCCTCTGTATCTCTGGGTGCTGGGGAGGAACTTTTCTCTCAATGGAGTTTGCACAGTTGTCTGGCCGTGTGGATCAGCGTGCCACTGAGGTTCAGAGTATTGCTGCATATCTTGCTAGGTTGCCTGTTGTGGAACCTAGGATCCCCATGCCAGATTTGTTTTTAGGGGATCGAGCTAAGTTTCAGAATTTCAAAAATAATTGTAAATTGTTTTTTGCCTTAAAATCTAAGTCCTCAGGGAACGCAGCGCAGCAGGTTCAAATTGTCATCTCTCTCCTGCGCAGCGATCCTCAGGATTGGGCTTTTTCCCTGACACCTGGGGATCCTGTTTTGAGTGATGTTGATGCATTTTTTCAGGCTTTGGGGTTATTGTACGATGAGCCTAATGTCACTGATCAAGCTGAAAAAGCCTTGTTGGCATTAAATCAGGGGCTTGATGACGCTGAGTTATACTGTCAGAGATTCCGTAGGTGGGCAGTCCTGACCAAGTGGAATGACGACGCTTTGGCGGCCCTTTTCCGGAAGGGTCTGTCAGATAATGTAAAGGATGTTATGGTGGGATTCCCTGTCCCCTCTGGTCTCAATGATTCTATGTCATTAGCGATTCAAATTGACAGACGTTTGCGTGAGCGGAGAAGTATGCGTGGAATAGTGTTGCCTTGTGAACCTGCTTCTGAATCCATGCAGTGTGATAGAGTGGTGTCTGGGGCACAGCGTCATGAGTTTCGAAAGCGCAATGGGTTATGTTTCTACTGTGGTGATGCCTCTCATGCTATTTCAGTCTGCCCTAAGCGGGGAAGACGTTTTGCACGCTCAGTTGTCTTGGGTAGTGTTCAGACTAAGTTTTTATTAACTGTTACTCTGATATGCTCTCTGTCCTCATTTTCTGCTCAGGCTTTCGTTGATTCTGGAGCAGCTATTAACCTGATGGATTATGATTTTGCTAAACGTTGTGGGTTTCCCTTGATACCCCTACAAAAGTCTATTCCCCTACTGGGGATCGATTCTACCCCTTTGGCTGAGAATAAACCTCCGTTCTCTACTCAGGTGATAATGAGGGTTGAACCTGATCACCAGGAGTGCTGCAAATTTTTGTTTCTGTATAATCTGCATGATATTGTCGCACTGGGTTTCCCTTGGTTACAGTCTCATAATCCTGTTTTGGATTGGAAATCTGTGTCTGTAACCAGTTGGGGCTGCCAATGTGTTAATAACAACACTCCTGTTTTTTCTGCCTCCCCCCAGGCTCAGGATGTTCCTGACTTTTTGATTGATTTTTCTGATGTGTTTAGCGAAAGTAAATCTGCATCCTTGCCTCCCCATAGGAGCTATGACTGCGCTATTGAATTAGTGCCGGGTAGTAAATTCCCTAAAGGTCGCCTTTTTAACTTGTCTGTGCCTGAACATGACGCTATGCGGTCTTATATCAAGGAATCATTGGAGAAGGGTCATATCAGACCATCCTCTTCACCCTTAGGTGCCGGTTTTTTCTTTGTGGCCAAAAAGGATGGTTCATTAAGGCCGTGTATTGATTATCGTCTTTTGAACAATATTACTGTGAAATATCAGTACCCGTTACCCTTGATTTCTGACCTGTTTTCCAGGGTGAAAAACGCTACTTGGTTTACCAAGCTTGACCTCAGGGGGGCGTATAACCTTATTTGCATTAAGCACGGGGATGAATGGAAGACGGCATTCAATACCCCTGAAGGGCATTTTGAGTACCTAGTGATGCCCTTTGGGCTCACTAATGCTCCTTCTGTCTTCCAGTCCTTCATGAATGACATTTTCAGGGATTTTGTGGACAAATTTCTGATTGTTTATTTGGATGATATCTTGATTTTTTCTAATGACTGGGACTCTCATGTGAAACATGTTCGAACTGTATTCCAGATTTTGAGAGAGAATACTCTGTATGTGAAGGGATCAAAGTGTCTTTTTGGCGTACAGAGGATCTCATTTCTGGGATTCATTTTGTCCCCATCTGTTATTGAAATGGACCCGGTCAAGGTTCAGGCCATCTGTGATTGGGTCCAACCTACTTCATTAAAGGCTCTTCAAAGATTTTTGGGTTTTGCCAATTTTATCGTAAATTTATTGGTAATTTCTCGTTATTGTTAAACCATTAACTGATTTGACCAAAAAGGGTTCTGATGTGGTGAATTGGCCTCCTGAGGCAGTCTCTGCATTTCAGGAACTTAAGCAGAGATTCACTTCTGCTCCTGTTCTACGGCAGCCTGATGTTTCTTTGCCATTTCAGGTGGAGGTTGATGCCTCTGAAATTGGGGCAGGTGCCGTTTTGTCCCAAAAAGATCCAGAGACCTCTAAAAGTAACCCTTGTGCCTTTTTCTCTCGAAAATTTTCTCCTACTGAACGTAATTATGACGTGGGTAATCGGGAGTTATTGGCCATGAAGTGGGCTTTTGAAGAGTGGAGACATTGGCTGGAGGGAGCCAAACATCAGGTGGTGGTCCTTACGGACCATAAGAATCTGGTCTATCTGGAATCTGCCAAGCGACTCAATCCTAGACAGGCCAGGTGGGCCTTGTTTTTCACACGTTTTAATTTTGTGGTTTCCTTTCTTCCTGGCACTAAGAATGTTAAGGCGGATGCCCTCTCGAGGAGTTTCCTTGCGGACTCTCCTGAGTTATCTGATCCTTCTGTTATTTGAAAGAGGGTGTAGTTCTTTCCGCCATCTCGCCCAATTTGAGACTTGCTCTGTAGGGTGTCAGGAGGATAGGCCCGAGAGCTGCCCTGTTGGAAAATTGTTTGTCCCGTACCAGTGGAAAAAGAGTGTGATGTCTGAGATTCATTGTTCCGCATTGGCTAGGCATCCCGGAATTTTTGGTACCAGAGACTTGGTTAGTCGGTCCTTTTGGTGGCCTACCTTGTCTCGTGATGTCAGGGAATTTGTGCAGTCCTGCGGGACTTGCTCTCGCTCCAAGCCTTGCTCTCGCTCTAGTGGTTTGTTGATGCCATTGCCTGTGCCCAAGAGACCATGGACCCATATCTCTATGGATTTCATTTCCGACCTTCCTGTTTCTCAGAGAATGACCGCCATCTGGGTAATTTGTGATAGGTTTTCCAAAATGATACATCTTGTGCCATTACCTAAGTTGCCTTCCTCCTCTGAATTGGTGCCGTTGTTCCTTCAGCACGTGGTTCGTTTACACGGCATTCCTGAGAACATTGTGTCTGACAGAGGAGTCCAGTTTGTTTCCAGATTTTGGAGGACTTTTTGTTCTAAACTGGGTGTTCAATTGTCTTTCTCCTCGGCATTTCATCCTCAGACCAATGGTCAAACTGAGAGAACAAACCAGACATTGGAGACTTATCTAAGATGCTTTGTGTCTGCTGATCAGGATGACTGGGTCTCTTTTTTGCCTTTGGCTGAGTTTGCTCTTAATAATAGGGCTAGCTCTGCCACTTTGATGTCTCCGTTTTTCTGTAATTCTGGGTTTCACCCTCGATTCTCTTCAGGACAGACGGAGGCTTCTGTCTGTCCAGGTGTTGACTCTGTTGTGGAGCGTATGCAACAGATTTGGGACCAGGTAGTGGAGAGGTTGTCCCTCTCTCAGGAGAAGGCACAGCGGTTTGCTAACCGGCATAGGACTGATGGTCCTCAGTTTAAAGTAGGGGACTTGGTCTGGTTGTCCTCAAAAAATATTCCTATGAGAGTAGCATCTCCTAAATTTAAGCCTAGGTTCATTGGACCTTATAAGATCATGGAGATTATTAATCCTGTTTCTTTTCGTTTGCTTCTTCCAGGGACATTTAAGATCCATAACGTGTTCCACAAGTCCTTGTTGAAGAGGTTTGTTGAGCCAGTGGTTCCTGCTGCTGTGCCTCCTGACCCTGTTTTGGTTGAGGGCAATCTGGAGTATGTGGTTGAGAAAATATTAGATTCTCGTTTTTCTAGACGGAAACTCCAGTATTTGGTTAAGTGGAGAGGTTATGGTCAGGAAGACAATTCTTGGGTGTTTGCTTCGGACATCCATGCTAGGAGGCTTATCCGTGCGTATCATAGAACTCATCCTGACCGACCTGGTTGCTCAAGTGAGGGTTCGGTGACCCCTCCTCATTGGGGGGTACTGTTGTGAATGGGCTTGAGATGAGTTCTGAGCGGAGGCTCCCTCTGGTGGTTACAGGCAGTGCTGGTCTGTCCAGTGGAGATTGTGAGGATTGGGAGTCAGGTGTTACTGACTGGTCTTATATAAGGGAGTCACCTTCCCATCAGGGTTGCCGGTGATCAATTGTTCTGGTTTCAATCCTTGAATCCTGTTTCCCTTGTAGCCTGCTGTGTCGTGTCTGCATCTCCTGCTATCAGATAAGACATTTTCTTCTTTTTGTTTTTGTGCTTGATTTTTGCATTTTGTCCTGCACTTCTGTGGGGGCCTTCAGGGTCCCCTCTGGGGGCTTTTGCCCTCTCAGTTTAGTTCAGCCACTGATGTTTGTACTTTTGCTTTTTACAGTTTTTTCAGTGGCTGCTGTTTTGATTTTGTTACACCAGAGAGCTAATTTAGGTGGTAGAGGTCGTGTGATCTCAGGTGTTTTTGAAATTAGTAGAGTTGGTGCTTTTCAGGGTTTTCTGGGATTGCAGTAAGTACCCTTCCTATCCTTTTCTATTTAGTTAGTTTGGGCCCCAGCGTTTGCTCATACTATTTTCTGTCTGTGTCAGTATTTCTTCTTGTCTAACCGCCATTACATGTTTGGGGGCTTTCTATGCTCTTTGGGGATCTGCTCCGGGGCAGATAGCTTTCCTATTTCTATCTTTAGGTGTAGTTAGTTTCTCAGGCTGTGACGAGGCGTCTAGGACCAACGTAGGAACGCTCCACGGCTGCCTCTAGTTGTGGTGGTTAGTCAGGGTACTGCAATCTCATAGATTCCAACTGCTCTGGTGTATTGCCTTTTTACCTGCACTCCTCAGTTACCGAAACATAACACAGGGAATGTAGATGAAATGGAGAAAGCCAAATATATGTTGGGTGAGGGTGGCTGCCTAGTATGAACCTTTTGTTATAATACTTTTGAATTATCCTCTTTTGATATTTCTTATACTCAAGTGATATATTTTACTGGGGATTCTTGATTGAGGTCCATTTTTGAGATTTTTTTTTTACTGAGATTGTGCCATTTCTTTATATACTATTAGTTCTATTACAGCTTCTCAATGCAGGTAATCTACATTCCCTCATGTTTTTTGGGTCTCTGATTTACATAAATTTTGCATAATGTCACTTTTTTTAAATACTATTTTTTTATAATTACTGCAAGTGTTAAACTTATCTTGCTTTTGGTATTTTAATTGTATGTAAAATCATATGAATATTTTCTTATAAATTTATATGAAAATTAGCTGTCTATTGGTGATGGATTTCCTGTAAATCAATGTATGACCCTTTAAAGGACTTCTTTGAGATTGTGATATACCTGGCGTATGTAACATAATCAAAACTGCAGCTGTCCTAGTCAAGTTTCAAGACAGCTGCACACTGAAGAAACAATGCTCCAGACTATCTCAACTGTCAAGATGAGCTGCCGACATAAGCACACATACCTCTCTCAGATGAGAAACAGTGCTGACATTGGATGGATTAAATCTTTTCACTGACTGAGCACAAAGGGAGGATTTCTCTAGTTTCAATGTTCAGCAGAAGGGGTATACATGGTCAGTCAGTAAAAAGATTCAAATATCAAAACACTGACTGTCACTTCCAAGCAAAAATCAGGTGTGAAAAGGTGCTCACTAAGAGTATCCATCTCCTTATATAACCAACAAATAAAATAGCATGCTGTAGCGCTATAGTATGCAAATATGAAATATATGAAATTTGAATTGCATTACTGCTCTAGAAAATGGAGAATATTTAGCGCATAAATTGGCCAATTCATGTTTACCCAGCAGCCACGATAAGGCAATTCTCCTTGCTGGATACCTGCCTAATGTGAATCCTCTCTGAGGCTGAAGCCTACTTTTATATGGGAATTGGCCAATTTATGCTCTAAGTATACTCAATTTTTCAAATTTTCTAGAGCAGTAATGCAATTTAAATTTCATATAGTAACATAGTAACATATTTATTAAGGTTGAAGGAAGACTTTAAGTCCATCTAGTTCAACCCATATCCTATCCTAACCTGCCCTAACATGTTGATCCAGAGGAAGGAAAAAAAAAACCCAAGTGGCAAACAGTAAGCTACACATTGGGGAAAAAAATTCCTTCCCGACTCCACATACGGCAATCAGACTAGCTCCCTGGATCAACGCAATATCTAGGAAACTAGTGTATATAACCTGTAATATTATACTTTTCAAGAAAGGCATCCAGGCCCTTCTTAAATTTTAGTGGGGAATCACTCATTACAACATACAGCAGAGATTTCCATAGTCTTACTGCTCTTGCAGTAAAGAATCTGCGTCTGTGATTATGACTAAACCTTCTTTCCTCTAGACGTAGAGGATGCCCCTTGTCCCTGTTACATGTCTTAGAGTAAAAAGATCATTAGAAAGTTCCTTGTACTGTTCCCTCATATATTTATACATTGTAATAAGATCACCCCTAAGCCTTCGTTTTTCCAAACTAAATAGCCCCAAGTGTAATAACCTGTCTTGGTATTGCAGACCCCCCAGTTCTCTAATAACCTTGGTCACTCTTCTCTGCACCCGCTCCAGTTCAGCTATGTCTTTCTTATACACCGGAGACCAGAATTGTACACAGTATTCTAAGTGTGGTCGCACTAGTGACTTGTATAGAGGTAAAATTATGTTCTCCTCATGAGCATCTATGCCTCTTTTAATGCATCCCATTATTTTATTTGCCTTTGCAGCAGCTGCCTGACACTGGCCACTAAATGTGAGTTTGTCGTCCACCCATACACCCAGGTCTTTTTCAGCGACAGTTTTGCCCATTGTTTTACAATTAAATACATAATTTATATACATCTTGTTTGTTCTACCCAAGTACATGACCTTACATTTATCCCCATTAAAGCTCATTTGCCATTTATCAGCCCAAGCTTCTAGTTTACATAAATCTTCCTGTAATATAAAATTGTCCTCCTTCGTATTGATTACCCTGCAGAGTTTAGTGTCATCTGCAAATATTGACATACTACTTTGCATGCCCCTACAAGGTCATTAATAAATATATTAAAAAGAAGCGGGCCCAACACTGAACCCTGTGGTACCCCACTGCTAACCTTGACCCAGTCCAAGTGTGCTCAATTAATAACCACCCTTTGTTTCCTATCCCTGAGCCAGCTCTTAACACACTTACACATATTTTCCCCTTTCTCAATTGTTCTCATTTTATGTATCAACCTTTTGTGTGGCACCATATCAAAAGCTTTTGAAAAGTCCATGTACACCACGTCCACTGCATTTTCTTAGTCCAGTCTGGAACTTACCTCTTCATAAAGCTTATCATATTAGTCTGACAGGAGAAGTCCCTCGTAAACCCATGTTGATATTGGATCATGAGGTTGTTCCTCTTCAGATGCTCCAGTATAGCGTCTCTTAGAAAACCCTCCAGGATTTTTCCCACAGTAGATGTTAACCTCACTGGCTTATAATTTCCAAGTTCAGTTTTTTCCCCTTTTTGAATATTGGCACCACATTTGCTATACGCTAGTCCTGTGGTACAAACACTGTTATTATGGAATCTTTAAAAATGAAAAATAATGGTCTATCTATGACTGTACTTAATTCCTTCAGTACTTGGGGTGTATCCCATCTGGGCCCGGGGATTTGTCAATTTTAGTGATGCTTAGACGCCGCCATACATCCTGCTGGGTTAAACAGGTGACATTTAATGGAGAATTTTTGTTATCACTGATCATTTTATTTTCTTGTGTAAATACTGTTGAGAAAAAAGGTAATTTAGCATATTGGCTTTTTCGTCATCCTCATCAACCATTTCACCCAGACAATTTTTAAGGGGACCAATACTATCATTTTTAGTTTTTTACTATTTATGTACTTAAAGATATTTTGGGATCATTTTTACTTTTCTGGCAATGAGTTTCTCTGTCTCAATCTTTGCTGTCTTAATTTGCTTTTTACAGAATTTATTTATTTTTCTGTATTTATTTAA
>JARQOD010000006.1:304760574-304848872 GCA_033576555.1 Oophaga sylvatica
CATTCCCTGCTTTAACAGTTAATTCCCTCTCAACTCTCACACTTTTAAAAACCCCTTACCAAAACGCACGCAAATTTCCCGCCCATTGATGACCAAGTCACAGATCACATCACTGATGGTCGGCGGGACAACCAAGATCTTCAGCAACCATTTGGTTGTCATTGACAGATTGCTATGCAAGAAATGGAAAAAGGAAACATGCCAACAAACAGGGACTACAGTATAAATTTCAATAGCTTTATTGAAGTTATGCAAAAACACCAAAGCATAAAAACACTTAAAAACAATCTAGAAAAAATGCACCCATTATGGATCTTGGCCCAAATGACAATGATGCACCCAAAAATACAAATTTAAGAGATATATCTCAAATGAGAGTAATAGCTATAATCCCAAAAACATTGGTCTATAAAGATCAACAGACATTTTGGCACCCAGTCTGCAATCTTGTACACCCTCAATCCTCGAATGTTTTATTTCTTTACTTTTAAGTGAGAAATAAGGTGCTGATTTATTTTTTTTTTAATATATTTTTCATTTTTTTGCATTGCCCTGTAGTTTTTACTCCTACTGCGATTCGATCACATTCCATATGCAGTACTAGGAATTGCAATATGTAATACAAATCATGCTCTGACATATAGCCATCCTTTGGCTGGGCTTTACAGAAATACACGAATAGCGGTGACAGCGTCAGTTGTCAAGGCAACCCATTGATATGTTTTGTATTGAGGCACTGGACACCCAAAAATATGCTAGAGCAGGATCGCACAACTTAGACTGCAGCTGTTTGAGGCAGGTGATGGAACCAGCAGTGTATGGAGCGGGCTTATCTCCTGAACCTGCTCCATCTATGACCACTACATGACAATGTAATATCACATCCTAGCTGTTTTCAAGATTTCTGCAATTTAATAGGAATTTTCATTTATGACTGTTCAAACCAAGTATAGGAGCTCGGTGCCTCATGGTGGGGCAAAACATTTATATACACTTTCCCACCTGCTAGTTTTTTCTCAATCTCCACCTCCCACCTTACCTATTTTCTTTAATTGGCAGCTATGGCTTCATGGAGCTAAATTAGAAGGAAGATAGATGGAAAACAATCAGGTGGGAAGGTGTATCCAAGATTGGCACCACCGTGACACTCCCAGCTACTGTACATGGTTTGAATAGTCATTCTGTGCTGACAGAGTCCCTTTAAGACAAGGATATTGTATAGCACAGGCACACAGCTCTGAAAAAGTGGGTACGGAAAGTATTCAGAAACCCATTAAATATTTCACTCTTTGTTTCATTGCAACTATTTGGTAAATTCAAAAAAAGTTCATTTTTTTTTCTCATTAATGTCCACTCTGCACCCCATATTGACTGAAAAAAACAGAAATGTAGAAATTTTTGCAAATTAATTAAAAAAGAAAAACTGAAATATCACATGGTCACAAGGCTCTTCTCCCATGATTGCTCAGTTTGGGTGGACAGCCAGGTCCAGAAAGACTTCTGATGGTCCCACACTTCTTCCATTTAAAGATTATGGAGGCCACTGTGTTCTTAGGAACCTTGCATACTGCAGAAATTCTTTTGTAACCTTGGCCAGATCTGTGCCTTGCCTTAATTCTGTCTCTGAGCTCCTTGGCCAATTCCTTTGATCTCATGATTCTCATTTGGTCTGACATGCACTGTGAGCTGTGAAGTCTTATATAGACAGGTGTGTGCCTTTACAAATCAAGTCCTATCAGTTTAATTAAATACAGCTGGACTATGAAGGACAGTGACTGTGAAGGACAATCACATCTTGCCACCAGGATCACGCTATCCATGACGTCATGGAGGATGCATTGACTGCGGTAGGACTCATGCAGAAGACCATATTATTAGTCCAAGTGCAATCCGACATAACATCAGATCGCACCTGGACCAATGTAAGTCTATACGGTCATTCACATGTCTGATTTTTTCAATGGAAGCCTGAAATGGATCCAATATTTGGATTGCACTCAGACATGCAATTAAATTAGTGGGTTAAAATGATCAGATTACATGTAACTGTAGTTCGATTTCTGTGTACTGACAGAAAGGAGAAGTTAGAAAAATGTTGTTTTCCATCTTCTCCTCAAGGTGTGCTTCATTCTAGAGAATCGGATAACACTATGCTAATACTCAGATCAGTCTGATCAGAATGTCATTTGCATAATTGACCCCATTCTCTTGGATGAGCGAATCTCCATCAATTTGCACTTGCCCAAACTAGAAAAGATATGTAAATGAAAATGCCAGCATCATGAAAATAGAGAGGTATCATAAGGTAAATTTTATTTTACATTTTGCCTCAATAGAGCCTTTTTTTAGTTTTACCAAAAAATAACAAGTCATAATAAGATAACTTGAAATATTTTCATATTGATGTGTGAATTTTAAATCTTAATACCAGAAAT
Organism: Oophaga sylvatica; assembly: GCA_033576555.1. Classification (NCBI taxonomy): domain Eukaryota; kingdom Metazoa; phylum Chordata; class Amphibia; order Anura; family Dendrobatidae; genus Oophaga; species Oophaga sylvatica. The sequence goes on from JARQOD010000006.1 coordinate 304,763,010, forward strand.
GTGTTGGGAAAAAAAAGAAAACTAAATACAATTATGAGCTTTTTGAGTAAAAAGAAGTTTTAATATTTAAGGATACTGTATCTCTAAACTAGTGTAGCAAGGTCAAACATAGTACTTAGTTTTTGGAAATGGGAAATCTTCCATCAACGTGAGGAGTATTCCCATATCTCCAAAATCTTGATTATACATGTCATGCGGCATTAACCTGTGGATAAATGTTTACTCATGATTTACCTTTCTTTCTCCAGAGTCTGAACAGTATTATGTGCCTGAATCCTTGCCTGTTGGCTCAACAGTGGCAAGGATTAAAGCAGCAGATGCTGATATTGGAGAAAATGCAGAGATGGAATATAAGATTGTCGATGGTGATATGGACAGAGTGTTTAAAATCTCTGTAGACAAAGATACGCAAGAAGGAATTGTTGCAGTTCAGAAGGTACAATTGTGTTTCTTTTAATTTTTGTTTTCTTTTGATTTTTCTGTTTTAATGAAGTTATGCCTCATCACTCCTAGAAGTGTATAATGTGGAGCATTTTTATTACCTTACTCCAGGCTTTTGTAAGATAAATTATAAGTCAAAGGAGTCACTTATTAGTTTAGAAAAACAAACCATCAGGAGCAGATGTTTCAATATGGTAAACACCCACATTGCTTTAGCACCAATGCTGTTATGGGTCCTTGGTCTTTTCTTTTTTTATGGAGCAAGGACAAACCATTGTAGCACTGGCCTCAAAGATGATTGCAATATATGTGAACATCATTGCTGAGGTTTGTGATTGGCTGCAGTGGTCATGTACTGCCACACCATTTAATTGCTACAAGAAACTAAATAACGAATACCAAAAACCACAAAAGCATAAATACTGGAGCAATAGGTGATTTAATAGGTGAGTTATGTTTGTTTTTTTACTTTTTTTTATAGGTAGTTTAATTTCTTGAACTCTCAAACAACCCATTTATTGCTTTTCTTTGTTCTGAGCAGCTTTCTTAGAATTATGTTTTTCCTTCTAAGTTCCAGTGGTTTAATATATAAAAAAGTAGAGATGAAAAGGATCCGAAGAGTTTCTTTGTCTCCAAATAATGTGGATTTTAACAGGAAATTTGATTGCAGTAATTTTATTTTCCAAGAATTGCACTTCCCTTATTATGCTTTGCCATTTGAAGAGATCTTAAAGCATAACATATGTAAGATGTAGAAAGAAAAAAAAACAACAAAAGATTTCAATCCTAACTATTCCCTGTACAGTCCTCGGCTGCTCGTCTGACCATTGCTGCATGCTTAAACCCTGAGCATTTTCATGCTAAGCCAGAGTTCTGGCTGCAACTAGGCCACGGATATGCCCAAGTGTTATCACTGCAGTAAGTACTGGCATAGTGAGAATTACAAGTTCTCGGTGCACGTTGTGACATCATAATGTCACGGTAACCTTAAAATACACATGCACAGAGATGTCCCATTCCTGTCTTAAAGTCATGTTTATAACTTGTACTCTAGACATGGACTTCCGGATGTGAGTAGGGATGACAAAGTGGAATGGTCTTAAGATGCCAAAGTTTTAAGCATGCAGCGGTAGAAAGGTGCCTCAAGTCTAGAGATGAGCGAACCTGAAGTTAAAAGTTTAGGGTTTGCACTGGACTTCTCTCTGAAATCTGTTGCAAAGTTCCTTGGGAAGTCTGTGAAAGAGAGAGAATTTTTTTTCCAGACAAAAGTTCAGGTCTCCATTGATTTCCATGGGTTTAAGGTTGTGGGTAAAGTTCAGGTCCAGTTCTGGTAACTGAACCGAACTTTGGACTAAAGTTTGGGTTGGGTACAAGAACCCGAACTTCCACAGGTCTGCTCATCCCTCAACATATCAAGGAGAGTGAGCAGTGGAGGTGGGTGGAGAAATAAGAAGTTGGGTATTAGTTTTCTTTCTTTTTTTTACATTTTGCCACTCTATGTGCAGAGCAAAAACACAACATGAAAATAGCCTCACCAGATATTGAAAGATGAACAGTGCACTAGCAGGATGCAGCCGGCTCCCACAGATAAAGGCTGGCGCAGAGCAAGTTAAAAAAAAATCCACAATCTTGTGAATATGCAACTCTTCACATTGCATCAAAGAGGAGGAAGTGGCCATCATATAATGCCACCATGAATGTTCATGTAACTGCACTGCATCAGGCATTTTCTATAACTGCTATTAACCATAATGAAGAGTGATGACACACAAGATTATCCATTCTTAAATCAGTGTTATTCAACTACAATATTTAAGAAATATTATATTTTTTTTCTTATATGTCTGCTCCTTGTTTTAAAGAAATTATGAAAATTAAGAATTTATATTGTGATTTTATAGGAAAATTGTTATGATATCAATTTAAACTTTATTATTTCATCATTGATGCTTCCTATGAATGATGGGCGAACCCCTGGATGTTCAGGTCCAGTGGGTTTGGTCAAACAGTTAAATAAAGTTTGCTTTGGCTACCAGAACAGTACCAGAACCCAAACCCGGACCCCATTCAGATCAATGGGGGGGCTCGAACATCCATTGTTTGCCATCTTGTCATCTGCATGACAGCGCAGCAAACACTGCTTCTGATAAGTGTTAAGATCATTACCCCCGTCAGAGAGCTGCGGTTCTCACACTGTCAGATGAAAGCATGAGCCCAAAGCTGTGACCAGAGGTAAAAAAGTTTACCTCTGTCAGAGAGGCGTTGGCTGGTGAGATAATAATACTCCCATCAACCTACACCTGCTGCTGCTAATAACAGCAAGAGCAGGCAGCGGCTGATGGGAGTATTTATCAGACGCGGACTGCGCTATAAATAAATACATTTAGGCCTCTTTCACACTTTAGTCGTGTGACGTCAGTCAAAATCTGCCAAAGTGTGAAAAAAACGGATCCACCTTTTTTTGGCGGGTCCGTTTTTTTCTCTATTGAGTTTCATTAGTGACAATTTTGATGGATGGTCGTCCATTTCATCCGTCATATGATGGATCAGTCAAAAAATTGGCATCCATTGTGTTTTAAAAACGTTTTTAACGGAATCCAACGACGAATCCGTTTTGTATGGAGAAAATGCTGTGAACTCATGCAGGAGTCCCTCTCTCTCTCTCTCCTCCCAGATCTGCTCCAAACTTGCAAATTTTCCTCATCTCAACGGATCCATCTAATAACGCATCCGCTGCTTCAGTTTTCACCCTAATGCAACGGATCCGTTCTTTTCGGTCATCTGGCGGACTGGGCCTAACACCAGATGACTGAAGTGTGAAAGAGTTCTTAATGGACCAAGCGTGGGTTCCCCTCTAGGTTTGATAACCAGCATGATAAAACTGACAGCTGCGGCCTGTAACCCTCAGCTGTCAGTTTTTATTAATTATTTTAATAAATAATTACAAAAAAGATGTCCCCATCACGAGCGTCTTTTTTGGCCTGCTTCACACTTGGCCACAGCTCCCGTTGTAACTAAGCCTCTGACATCCCTGTGAACTATGACGTAACAATGCACATCATGATATCAAAACATTATGCCATATTGCCCAAGGCCTAATTAACTTTCAGTAGGATGCACGTCTGGCGTGCTGCAATGTCATGAAGGTGATAAGCATGATGCAGAGAAAGTTGAAAAGAAGAAGTGCGGATGTGGTGGAGGGGGAGGGCGATCAGATGGCAGAGCAGATGAGTGAGGTATTACTTTATAATGTTTTCTATTTTTCCTGGCCATCTGCGCTTCATCAAAATGGTAGCCACGTTGCTTATTTGAGAATTCTCGCAGAGCGAACTGTAAAAATTGTATTGTTTAGAAAATTCAAATTTTTGTGAAATTCAAAGAGAATTCAATTCCACTTGAATAAATTTGCTCATTTCTAATACTTACGCAATGATAATACGAAGTGTGTTCAGTATTGAAAAAAGAAACAGCACTCACCATTGCCTCTTAAAAAAGGTTAATCTCCTTTATTCCATGTGGCCGGACAATCCTTTAACATGCAAATGGTTTGGACTCGCAGAAGGTCTGGGATAGGCGCAAAACGGCTGTCGTCCTCCTTCACTTCCTCGCTTCCCCTGCATGTTAAAGGATTGTCCTTTAACCTTTTTTAAGAAACAACTGTGAGTGCTGTTTCTTTTTTCAATATTGAACACACTTGGTCTTCAACACATTTTCATGCACCACCCAGCTCATCATTATGTGGTATGCTTCATATTAACCCCTTAACCCCCAAGGGTGGTTTGCACGTTAATGACTGGGCCAATTTTTACAATTCTGACCACTGTCTCTTTATGAGGTTATAACTCTGGAACGCTTCAACGGATCTTCGCGATTCTGAGATTGTTTTCTTGTGACATATTGTACTTCACGTTAGTGGTAAAATTTCTTCGATATACCTTGCGTTTACTTTTGAAAAAAAAGCAAATATGGCGAAAATTTTGAAAATTTTGCAATTTTCAAACTTTGAATTTTTATTCCCTTAAAACAGAGAAATATGTCACACAAAATAGTTAAGAAATAACATTTCCCACATGTCTACTTTACATCAGCACAATTTTGGAACCAAAATTTTTTTTTTCTTAGGAAATTATAAGGGTCAAAAGTTGACCAGCGATTTCTCATTTTTACAACAAAATTTACAAAGCCATTTTTTTTAGGGACCACCTCATATTTGAAGTCACTTTGAGGGGTCTATATAGCAGAAAATACCCAAAAGTGACACCATCCTAAAAACTGCACCCCTCAAGGTACTCAAAACCACATTCAAGAAGTTTATTAACCCTCCAGGTGCTTCACAGGAGCTGAAGCAACGTGGAAGGAAAAAATGAATATTTAAATTTTTAACCACAAAAATGATCTATTACAAACTTTTTTTTATTTTCACAAGGGTAAAAGAAGCAAATGGACAGATAAAGTTGTTGTGCAATTTCTCCTGAGTACGCCAATAGCCAATATGTGGAGGAATACCACTGTTTGGGCACACGGCAGAGATCGTAAGGGAAGGAGCGCCGTTTGACTTTTTCAAACTAAAATTGGCTGGAATTGAGATTGGACGCCATGTCGTGTTTGGAGTGCCCCTGATGTTCTTAAACAGTGGAAACCCCCACAAGTGACACCATTTTGGAAACTAGACCCCCTAAGGAACTTCTCTAGATCTGTTGTGAGCACTTTGAACCCCCAAGTGTTTCACAAAAGTTTATAATGCCTGGGTCTGAAAAATAAAAAAAACAATTTTCCACAAAAATGATTTTTTAGTCCCAAATTTTTTATTTTTCCCAAGGAAATTGGACCCCAAAAGTTGTTGTCCAATTTGTCCTGAGTATGCTGATACCCCATATGTGGGGGGGGGGAACTGTTTGGGCGTCCGACAGGGCATGGAAAGGAAGTAGTAACGTTTTGGAATGCAGACGTTGATGGGGGTCATGTTCCGTTTGCAGTGCCCCAGATGTCCCTAAACAGTGGAAACCCCCCACAAGTGACCCCATTTTGGAAACTAGACCCCATATGGAGCTTATCTAGATCTTAGGTGAGCACTTTGATCCCCCAAGTGCTTCACACAAGTTTATAATGCCCGAGCATGAAAATAAAAAATCCCATTTTTTTCCCACAAAAATTATATTTAGTCACTAATTTTTTATTTTCCCAAGGGTAACAGGAGAAATTGGACCACAAAAGTTGATGTCCAATTTGTCCTGAGTACGCTGATACCCCATATGTGGGGGGGAACCACTGTTTGGGCACACAGCAGAGCTCGGAATGGAAGGAGCACCATTTGACTTTTTAAAAAAAAAAATTGGTTGGAATTGAGATTGGACGCCATGTTGAATTTGGAGAGCCTCTGATGTGCCTAAACAGTGGAAACCCCCCACAAGTGACCCCATTTGGGAAACTAGACCCCCTAAGGAACTTATCTAGATCTTTGGTGAGCAACTTGAACCCCCAAGTGCTTCACACAAGTTTATAACGTAGAGCCGTAAAATTAAAAAATCATATTTTTTCCACAAAAATGATCTTTTCACCCCAATTTTTATTTTCCCAAGGGTAACAAGACTCCAAAAGTTATTGTGCAATTTGTCCTGAGTACGCTGATACCCCATATGTGGGGGTAAACCACTGTTTAGGTGCATGGCAGAGTTTGGAAGGGAAGGAGCGCCGTTCGACTTTTTCAACACAGAATTGGCTGGATGCCATGTTGCGTTTGGAGAGCTCCTGATGTGCCTAAACAGTGGAATCCCCCAACAAATGACTCCATTTTGGAAACTAGACCCCTCAAGGAACTTATCTAGATGTGTGGTGAGCACTTTGAACCCCGAAATGCTTCACAGAAGTTTATAACGTACAGCTGTAAAATAAAAATCTTTTTTTTTTTTACAAAAATGATTTTTTCGTCCCCAATATTTTATTTTCACAAGAGTAACAGGAGAAATTGGAACCCAAAAGTTGTTGTCCAATTTGTCCTGAGTACGCTGATACCGAATATGTGGGAGTAAACTACTGTATGGGCGCAAGTTGGGATTCAGAAGGGAAGTAGTGACGTTTTGGATTGCAGACTTTGATGGAATGGTCTGGGGTCGTCATGTCGCATTTGGAGAGCCCCTGATGCGCCTAAACAGTGGAAACCCCCCACAAGTGACCCCATTTTGGAAAATAGACCCCACAAGGAACTTATCTAGATGTGTGGTGAGCACTTTGAACCCCGAAGTGCTTCACAGAAGTTTATAACGTACAGCCGTAAAATAAAAATTCTTTTTTTTTTTACAAAAATGATTTTTTCGCCCCCAATATTTTATTTTCACAAGGGTAACAGGAGAAATTGGACCCCAAAAGTTGTTGTCCAATTTGTCCTGAGTACGCTGATACCCAATATGTGGGAGAAAACTACTGTATGGGCGCACGTCGGGGCTCGGAAGGGAAGTAGTGACGTTTTGGATTGCAGACTTTGATGGAATGGTCTGGGGGTGTCATGTCGCATTTGGAGAGCCCCTGATGCGCCTAAACAGTGAAACCCCCCACAAGTGACCCCATTTTGGAAAATAGACCCCACAAGGAACTTATCTAGATGTGTGGTGAGCGCTATGAAGCCCCAAGTGCTTCACAGAAGTTTATAACGTACAGTCGTAAAAACAAAAAAATCATTTTAAAAAAAAAAAATGATATTTTTACCCCCAGTTTTTTATTTTCCCAAGGGTAACAGAAGAAATAGGACAAATTGCACAATAACTCTTGGGGTCCAGAGTACGCTGATACCCCATATGCGGGGGTAAACTACTGTTTGGGCGCATGGCAGAGTTCAGAAGTGAAGGAGAACCGTTTGACTTTTTCAATGCAGAATTGGCTGGAATTGAGATCAGACGCCATGTCACATTTGGAGAGCCCCTGATGCCTAAACAGCGGAAACCCCCCAATTCTAACTCCAACCCTAACCCCAACACACCCCTAACCCTAGTCCCAACCCTAACCACAAACCTAACCCTAACACACCCATAACCCTAATCCCAACCCTAATCCTAACTTTAGCGCCAACCCTAACCCTAACTTTAGCCGCAACCCTAACCCTAATGGAAAATGGAAATAAATACTTTTTTTAAATTTTATTATTTTTCCCTAACTAAGGGGGTGATAAAGGGGGGTTTGATTTACTATGCATAGTGGGTTTTTATGATTGGCAGCTGTCACGCTAAAAGACGCTTTTTATTGCAAAAAATAGTTTTTGCATCACCACATTTTGAGAGCTATAATTTTTGTATAATTTGGCCCACAGAGTCATGTGAGGTCTTATTTTTTGTGGGTCGAGTTGACGTTTTTATTGGTACCATTTTTGAGCATGTGACTTTTTTGATCGCTTTTTATTTCGATTTTTGGGAGTTTAGAATGAACAAAAATCAGCAATTCATGAATTTCTTTTGGGGGAGGCGTTTATACCGTTCCGTGTGTGGTAAAATTGATAAAGCAGTTTTATTATTCTGGTCAGTACGATTACGGCGATACCTCATTTATATTATTTTTTTATGTTTTGGCGCTTTATACAATAAAAACAATTTTATATAAAAAAATTATTATTTTTGCATCGCTTTATTTTGCGAGCTATAACTTTTTTATTTTTTCGCTGATGATGCTGTATCACGGCTCGTTTTTTGTGGGACAAGATGACGTTTTCAACGGTACAATGCTTATTTATGTCTGTCTTTTTGATCGCGTGTTATTCCACTTTTTGTTTGGCGGTATGATGATAAAGCATTGATTTTTTGCTTTGTTTTTTTTTTTTTTTAAGAGGTTCACTAAAGGGGTTAACTAGTGGGACAGTTTTATAGGGGGGGTTGTTACGGACGTGGCTATAGCAAATATGTGTACTTCTATTGTTTTGTTTTTTTTATTTACACGAAAAAATTAATTTATTGGGGAATATTTTTTTTTTATGATTTTTTTTAAACAATTTTTATTTTTATTTTTTAACTTTTTTACTTTGTCCCAGGGTGGGACATCACTGTATTTTAGCAGATCGCTGGTGTGACAGTGTGCACAGCACTCTGTCACACCAGCGATCGCTCTGGCGTCGCTGCAGGCTTCTCATTGCCTGCTCTCAGCAGGCACTGAGGAAGCCGCCTCCCTGAAGGACCCGGATGGACCCCGGCGACATCTTGGATCCGGGGTCCTGTAGGGAGGAAGGACCCTCGGAACAGCGCGACACATCGCGCTGCTCTGAGGGTCTCAGGGGAGCGCGCAGGGAGCCCTCTCCCTGCGCGATCCTGCCCTGTGCCCCCAGAACACCGCGATCATGTTTGATCGCGGTGTGCCAGGGGTTAATGTGCTGGGAGCGGTCCGTGACCGCTCCTGACACATAGTGCCGGGTGTCAGCTGTGATAATCAGCTGACACCCGGCCACGATCAGACGCGCTCGGGAGCGCGTCCGATCGCACGACACGTACTATCCCGTCCATGGTCATACGGGCCCAGGTACCATGGACGGATAGTACGTCTGATAGCAGTAAGGGGTTAAAGACTGATTCAGACTGCAGTCAACAATTTGGTGCCGTTTTATTTTTTCAATAAAATATCATCTGTACCCATTCTCTATATATATAAATTATACAGTTCAACTTCATCTGGAATAAAGATTTATTTTTAAAAGATAATTTTCAATTGAGCATTTTAAATTAAATACATTTTTCACAGTCAATTCAATTGAAATATACAAAGATCTTTCTTTTTTTTGCTTCCAGATATCACCTGTAATTAGTTTTTACAATCTAATCAATTATTATCACAAATGTAGTTTATAAATTATACTTGGCTTTTTTAACAAAAAGGATCTATACTTTGAAGCTTTAATTTACTCCCAGCTATGAAGATGATTTTAGTATTGGTAGGCTGATCAGATCTAACTGATATTATTAGAAACTCCATTTAAAGTATATCTCATATTTAATTGACAACCTGGGAGAAAATTGCAGTGTAAGCTACCATATCAATTTACTTTTATGGCTTTGTTGTATTAACGATAATAAAAATGTGCAGTTTCATTAAACTTTATTTACAAAACAAGCGCCACTGACTAGAAAACTTATTATTGCAGCCAAGCAAATTTTGCAGCTCATAAACCATTCAAGGCCAGATTGTTTCCTAAATTTGTTTGTCATTCTTGACTTGAGTGGGAAAATGGTTAGAATGTAAATGAAAATGATGACCTCTACTGCATGTTGTCACCAGTTGTGTTACTCAGGTAGTAAGCTGTGTGTTTATACATAATTCACACAATTAATATAGAGCAAGGTGTTGCAAGTTTTCTGAACACTTGGATTCAAGCTATGAATTTAGAAATTCTTCTAATGCTTTAAAAAATCCTAGAATAAAAGCAGCAGTCAATCATATTCTACTTACCGTATATACTCGTGTATAAGCCGAGATTTTCAGCACCTTTTTTCGTGCTGAAAATGCCCCCTCGGCTTATACACGAGTCTAGGGCAGAAACCAGCAGGGGAGGGGATGCTACGACAGGAGCCGGTGGCTGGGATCATACTCACCCCTCCCCGTGCCATCGCTGAGCATCCCTGCAATCCTGCGTTCTCCCCGGCTTCCTGTAGCTCTTCAGCACTGAGCTGTGATGTAATACCCGCTCATTAAGGTCATGTAATATGGATGTGACGCCACTCTCATGGGCGTGGCCTCCATATTCATGGCCTTAATGAGCGGTATTACATCACCGCTCAGTGCTGAAGAGCTACAGGAAGCCAGGAACAACGCAGGATTGCAGGGACGCTCAGCGATGGCACGGGGAGGGGTGAGTATGATGGAGAAGAGGACAAGGAGCACGGAACAGGACGGGGGGGAGAACGGTGGACGGGGGAAGCATAGAGGAGGACGGGGGAAGCTGGAGCAGGACGGGGGAAGCATGATGGAGGACGGGGGAAGCATGGAGCAGGACGGGGGGGAGATCGGTGGACGGGGGAAGCGTGGAGGAGGACGGGGGAAGCATGGAGCAGGACAGGGGAGGATGGAGGGCACAGAGGAGCATGGAGCAGGATGGGGGGCACAGGAGGACGGAGAAGGAATGGGGGAGCACAGCGGAGGACGGAGCAGGAAGGGGGGAGTACAGAGGAGAATGGGGGAGCACAGAGCTGGATGGGGGAGCAAGGAGCAGGACGGGGGCAGCACAGAGCAGGAGGGCAGTTTATACACCCGGCTTATACACGAGTCAATAATTTTTCCCAGTTTTTTGTGGCAAAATTAGGGGGGTCGGCTTATACATGGGTCGGCTTATACACGAGCATATACGGTAATTGTGTTAATATATGTAATCAGCATGCTTTCATTAGGGTGCAGGTAATTGCAAAGCTAAAAGGAGGAGAATTGCTTTCAACACCTATTGTAAATGGTGGATCCTGTGTTATTTACTGTGTATAGAGATGTCACCTTTCATAGCAATCTGTTATGCAGGTGGTTGTGGAACCATCTGGTTCTTCACTAGAACCCCTGATGTTGTGGAAAGACTTGAACCCAGCTGAATACCAGGTGTTACTTCAGGGCAAACTCCAGAACCACAGCAGCTGACACTCAAAGGGCAGGGAAGCCTGACAGACCAGGAATTGGTTTAGCATGAGGGATATGGCAAATAGACAGATGTGGAGTCAGGCACAGGCAGGACTGGTACAGGAACATGGGATGGATACAGGTATGGGATCACAGGTGCAGGCACACAGGAGCTGATTCAGAAGGGTCAGTAACAGGACTAGGCACAGGCAGTAAGGTTTTGGGTATACATTCAGCAGGACAGACAGGATCAGGTAAAGACAGGGTGGACAGGATCAGGTAAGCGGGATAAATATGATCAGATACGAGTAGTACAGGTACAACTACAACATTACACCTTACAACTAGGTAGCAGGATATAAACTGACTAATGAAGTTGCTAAGGCACATCCCAATAAGGGAAGGTGCCTTAAGCATCAGACTTTGGCCAGCTATTGACTGGGGACATTTTAAACAGTGCATGCTGGCACTTCAAGAGGACTGGAGTGCACATGCCCTAAGGAGACCTACGTGCAATGCACATGTTTTAGAAGCAATCAGATGCTGAAGAAACATTGACAGGTAAGTGAACATGCCAGCATCCCTGTAGGGGAAAGGAAGGGAACACGTGCAAGGGCACTGGTGCTGTGCTAACAGTACCCCCTTACACCCACTCTTCTTCAGGCCTGCAAGAAATTTATGAATAAGAAGTGGAGCATGAATATTTTATTTGGGCTCCCAAGATATTTCTTCAGGTCTAAATCCATTCCAGTCAACTAAGAAAATGGTCTTCCCTCTCACCCTCTTCAATGCTAGGATATTCTTCAACTCAGAGACATACTCGGAGCTGATGGGAACAGGTGTGACATCAGGATCCTGAAAGAAGGGACTCAAGATGACTGGCTTCAGGAGGGACACATGGAAGGAATTTAGCATATGTAGGGAGGCTGGCAACTTCAACTTTTAGGATATGGCATTATCGGCGGGTGTGCCGGGTGTTGCACCTTCACAAAACAGACATTGGTGATCTATCCAGGATAGGTCACCAATGTTAAAGTAGAGGACAACATCTTTAATTTCATGTATCTCTTTGCAGCAGGTGTGGTTTAAATCTTTAACACATTATTTAGGAAGGGTATCCGCATACTTTTGGCATACAGTATGTCTGTCTCTGACTTTATTTCATTTATTGCTTGTCTTTGAGTGTATAAAAAAACGCTGCTTAATTTTTATCTTAGCCAAGCAATGAAAATTTTAATTCATGAATATTCACATTCATGTTGCTATAAAAAAAGGTAGAAAAGCTAAAATAGTGTGCAAAAGTGTTAGACAAGTGCGAAAAAAAATGCGGGAAAGTAAAAATGCCTTAAGAATAAATGTGGTTGCCAAGCATCTTGAAGATCAAAATCTTCTATGTAAGCTTGTGCTAGTGTTTCTGTCTCTTCATCTAATCACAGAATAACTCAATGATGTTGAGATCAGAGCTCTAAGGGGGCCATATCATCACTGCAATTACTAGTAATTTATAATTTAAACTGAAGATATTCAAATTGGCTATATGTATAGGGTTGATAAGTATCTGCCTATATTTCTTAGCTTTGAGGACACAATTAATCCTGACCAAATCCCAAACTTTGCTTACTGAAATGCAGACCCAAACATGCAACATACTTCACCGTTACTTGAAGACATACATGACTGTACCATTCTCCAGTCCTTTAGCAAAGAAACTGCCATTTGTTGCAGCAAAGTATTTGAAATTTTGAATCATCAGTCCAGAACACCTGCTGCCATTGTTCTGCACCCAAACTCCTATGTTTTCATGCATAACTGAGTCACTTGGCTTTGTTTTCAAGGAGTCCTGTAAGTGATACTATGGCCCTTAAGGAGCCCTGATCTCAGCATTATTGAGTCTCTCTAGGATTACATGAAGGCTCGGAACGATTTTCACAAGTCTACATCCACACAAGATCTGTGTTTAGCGCTCCAAAATGTTTGGAACAACTTCTCTTTTTCCTTCAAAAACTGTGTGCAAGTGTACTAGAAGAATTGATGCTGTTTTAATGAAAAAGGTTTGTTTTAGATTTCTCTTTTGTTCATTCACTTTGCATTTTGTTAATTGATAAAAATGAATTGAAAATTCTATTTTTAAATCTGTTCTTACTTTTCAGCATTTTTCCACACCCATCTAAAACTTTTGCAAAATATTGTATATTAAGAAATTAATACGAAATACGAAACATTAAAAAATAGTTAAAATAATAAAAAAAAAAATCCCAAAAAAACTAGTGTAATAAAATTATTTAAAAAATATTGTCAGCAAAGAGCATTGGAGGACTATCAAAAAAGTAAATGACAACATTCGGGTTTTGCTTGTCCTTTTCTTGTCCTTTATCTCATATTGACTGATGAAATATTATCTATCTAATGTTTCTGAATGGTAGACATTTAATTAAATTCACAAAATCAATGAAACAGTAAGGAAGTTAAAAAATGTATTCATTTCTAGTCATCAACAATTCTCACCAAGTGACCATAGATAGAGAATTCATGATATATCTTATAAAAATTGTACCGATAAGTGCAGGCATAAACAGAATAAAGCCCAAGTCAGTTTTGAATTAAATGTATGGAAATTTAGAAGCTATACAACACAGGATGACTGAGTGAAGGCTCTACGACTTTTCTTACATACTGTATATACTCGTATAGTATAAGCAGAGATTTTCAGCACATTTTCTTGTGCTGAAATTGCCCCCCTCGACTTATACATGAGTCATTGTGCAGAAAGCCAGCGGGGGAGGGGGAGCAGCAGTAGCCTGCGGCTGTGACATCATACTCACCCTCCCCGCGCCATCGTTGAATGTCCCTGCATCACCATTATCTCGGCTTCCTGTAGCTCTCCTGTGCTGGGCAGTCACATGGTACTGCTCATTAAGATAATGAAGATACACGCATCTCCACTCCCATAGGTGTGGAGCACAAATTCATTACCTTAACGTGCGGTACCATGTGACCGCTTAGCACAGGAGGGCTGCAGGAAGCCGGAACAACGGAGACGCAGGGACGTGCAGCGACGGCGCGAAGAGGGTGAGTATGGCAGAGGAGGACGGAGGAGCACAGAAGATGACGGAGGATTGGAGAGCACAGGGGAGCATGAAAGAGGATGGGGAGCACGGAGGAGCATGGAGGCGCACGGGGGAGCACAGAGGAGGATGGGGGAGCACGGAGGAGGAGGGGGGAGCACAGAAGAGGACGGAGGAGGATGGTGAGTTGAGCTATACATAGAAGGATGGGACTGGGGGGAGCCGAGTAATGTATAGAAGGATGGGATGGGGGAGCCGAGCAATGTATCGAAGGATGGGATGGGGAGCCAAGCAATGTATAGAAAGATGGGACGGGGGAGCCGAGCAATGTATAGAAGTATGGGACTGGAAGGAGCCAAGCAATGAATAGAAGAATGGGACGGGGGAGCCGAGCAATGTATAGAAGGGTGGGACAGGGGAGCCGAGCAATGTATAGAAGGATGGGACGGGGAGCCGAGTAATGTATAGAAGGAAGGGACAGGGGAGCTGAGCAATGTATACAGTAGAAGAATGGGACTGGGGAACCGAGCAATTTATAGGAGGATGGGATGGGGGAGCTGAGCCATACATAGAAGGATGGGACAGGGGGAGCCACACAGAGCAGGGCAGGGATGAGGGGACAACACATACCTGGCTTATACTTGAGTCAATGAGCTCACCCAGTTTTCCGTGGCAAAATTAGGTGTCTCAGCTTATACTCGGGTAGGCTTATACTCGAGTATATACGGTATCTGTTTTCCTTCTGAATGGAATAGACAAACGAAAAGGATAAAGTTCACTGTGAAAAACTTTTTCTTCCATTCTAAAACAAAACAGAAATCAGAAAGACTCCATATAAATCAATAGGGTTCTTCTGCTTCTGAGTGAAATAGCAATATGCGGGGTGCTAATTCGATTTATCTCCTCTTTCTAATCTGAACTGACAAACAGAAACAGAAAGGATAGACAGACATGTGAACAGAGCACTTTGACTTAGGACTAAAGGGTATGCCACACTAAGCGAGCTCGCTAACGAGATTGCTAACGACATCTCTATTACGTCACTATTTAGCGATCTCGTTAGCGATGTCGTTGTGTGTGGCATGTAGCAGCGATGTGGCCCCTGCTGTGATGTCGCTGATCGTTCACTAACGTTCTGGACCGTTTTTTGATGGCACCTTTTGCGAACGACGAGTGACCTGGTTTGTGACGCATATGACAGAAGCGCAGGCGGGACTAGGTTTTTTTAGCGTCATGGAGTGGATCGCAATAGCTGTAGAAGCAGGCAGGTGGGACTAGGTTTTCTTTTGCGTCACAGAGAGGATCGCAGTAGCTGCAAAGCAGGCTAGCAGGACGCAGAGAGCAGGAGCGATGCTGGAAATTCCTATGAATCAGAAGCGCTCGAGAACAATGAAAGGGAGCGCTATACGCCGTCTTTCATGACGCGGTCAAAACATAAATTATTGCACATATATAACATATATCTGTGCTGAGGGGCGTGGAAAAGGTTGTGCTCAGTACATGCTAATGACAGATCCTAACGACCGCCAAAGTTGTTAAAGAGATCGCTGACCGCTGATGTGTCGTTTATGAGATCTCCTGTTTGGCATCTACTAGCGACCTAAAAGCAATCACACCAACGATCTCGTTAGCTTGCATCGTTATCGTGATCGCTAGCGAGATCGCTTAGTGTGGCAGTACCTTAAGTGATTACTATTTTGGTGAAGTTGACATTGGAAAATGATTAGAAGGAATGGTAGGTCAAGATTAAAAGGAAAGAAGCATTCTCCTCTAGTGTAAGAACTACAGCAGATTTCTGGCAATACTGAAGTCTTTTAGATAGTAAAATTGCGCAACTAATGTCCAACACTCTAACAAATAGAGTTTAAGTCTATGGAAGACTGGCTAATGGCAAATTATTATCCACTGAAAAGGCCACATTGATTTATATGCATTTTACCGCTCATAATGTGAAACATTGTCAGCTTTAAAGTTCTGGTGACAGATAAAATAGTGAACTAAAGGTTAATGGATGAAGATCAGTGAATATGCCACTCTTACAATAATGATGCAGTAATGGAAAAAAAAGGAAAAAAAGTGCTATTTGCGCTTTGTATGTATGCCAGGTATAGCTGATAATGATTTCCTATAGTTGAAGCATTGTATAACTGGCAGAACAAAAAGCAACAAGCAGATATCAGGAAAGGTTTTATTGATCAAAGTTGGAACACACAATTACATTTTATTCAGACACTTTTACTCTCTGCTAGTATTAAACGTTATTTTCTTACTCTCATCAGCTTGTTAAGTGAACAACATGTTTCTACTATCTGTACCAGGTATTAGCTGTATAGAACCTAACAGTTTCTCGCATAAGTCATATTAGCTTTCATGGGGCTGCATATAATACCCAGTGGCCACTCAACTGAATATCCAAAGAATCCTCCCCACCATTGCTAGTCAAGACAGTTTCTGTAATGTGCATTCCCCCCACCTCTGACAGACTAAATGGCCAAGAATTATATGACCAATATCTATCCTGTTCAGTGCTGAGTAATAATTCTGTTTTGGAAGAAAACATAGCCAGATATTGGTCTGCAGACCACATGGGCAACATCATGAAGAGGTCTTTATGAGGTATTGCTACCCCAGTCCTGCACATAGGATTATGATGTGGCATAATTTATGGTAGCCAAACCCCTCTACTCTTCATTGCAGGAACACTAACAGCTTGTTGTTTCAATGATTTGGTAGTGATTCGCTAAAGCAGTTTTACGACCATTTTTATGATGTGTCAGAAGAGGCAATTTATGAATTTTGATTATTTACATGCCCAAGTGAATTCAACATGGCAGAAGTTTCCTCAGACAACCATTAATAACCTGAGCAATAGCATGCCAGGGTGTATAAGTGCACATATGTACATAGTGCTCACATACTCAATATTGAATAAATCAAGATGTTTTGGTTGCTTCAGATGCAGCACATCTCGTATTTTCACAGCATAGACAATTGCCTTCAGATACGATATGTGCAGCATTTGAAAACACAGATACTGGAAGCTTGTGCTAGCATTTCTTCTGCGGTGTTGCTATCAGTGAGTCAACAGTGGGAGAAGAGGTTTGCATTGACAATCCAACACAATGGGCAGCACTTTGAACATATCTTATAAGTGGTTCATAAACTTTTAAGTAACTCATGTTACTCATGAAGTTCTCAATAAGTTTGATGTGTCACATGACCCTCTTCCTATTGGAAAAAATAGAGTTGGATCCAAAATGGTCGACTTCAAAATGGCCGCCATTGTCACCACCCATCTTGAAAAGTTTCCCCCTCATATACTAATGTGCCACAAACAGGAAGTTGATATCACCAACCATTCCCATTTTATTTAAGTGTATCCATATAAATGGCCCACCCTGTATTACCATTGCTGTCTTCTAATCCTTGTCTAATATCACAATGTCTAGTTCGTTAGCCAACACCTGCTTATCCGTCTGGATCTTGAAGTCCCACAGGATTTTAGCCCTTTCATTATATGTATATGTGTGTGTTTTACATACCATGACATGGTGTAAAGGTGTTTTAATATTTCATACTCCATATATATGATAATGTAATGCAATTTCAGAATATATTAATATTTCATATAACTTATTATTATACTTTTTGAAGCTGTATATTTTAGCCTATTGTTCAAAATGTATATGTCCATGAGTTAGTGGTTAGGTCTTTACCCCCTTGATAAAATACATCTTTGGCATGTTACTGAAGAGGTCTTCATATATTAATTGGATTTGTCTTTGTAAATAACATAATATAATATCATATCCTGTATTGTAGCTTGTTTTACATTACTTGTATGATAACAATATTGAGATTAAGCCTATGAAAAGAAAATGGGTTGAAGTTATTGTTAAGGCTGGCGGAACGCACAAAATAATATAAATAATAAGTGCGTTCGCAGCCCGAGGTCCACCGTGCAGGCGAAGCCCGCTGCTGGCAAAAAGGCGCAAGAAGCAAACTCTGTTATCCCGCAGAGCTGCCAACATAAACGCCGTAATGCGCTGTGGCAATGAGTGTGAACTCTGTTACTCCACAGAGCCGCTAGAAGAGGAGCCGCAACGCTATATGGCGATGTGTGCGCACTCACTAGACACAACTGAGTGGCAAAGAAAACACGCTAGGGCGCTGACTAGCGTTGAAAGCGAACCCTGTTACGTCACAGGGCCGCTGAGAAAAAGCACTGTGTCCTGTAAGGCTCCCAGATACACAGTTAAGTGCTAAGCGCACATAAAGCGTGATCATGCGCTAATGTCCTCGCGGGAGTCACCCGCAATCTATGGCGTCTGAACGCCTGGCCCTGAATACGGCAATCAAACTCCTCACCGGTTATGCCGGTAATCTAGGGCATCTAGGACACCGACCCTGACCAGCTACCATACCAAACTCCTCACCGATTAAGTCGTTATTCTAGTGGCTTATTTCAGCCGGGTCCCTATCCACACATACACATGACCACACTGGCGCATAGCATACAATGATTGATATTAGCGCATGGCGGCCCAGCCATGCTACCCTTTTATAGCAACAGCTACAGGACCTTCCAGGAACAAGGACCAATGATAAGCTGTTACAAACAAACGTAGCTACATGACCTTCCTGGCGGACCAATAGGAGCCGCTGCAGCACCTGAACATGTGACCCCTGATCTCCAATGAGAGATCTCACTCTGGGCATGCTCAGATGGGAAAACGCAGGACTTTGTCTCAAAGACGACTGCTCCAGCACTGTCTATAATAGCAGATCCAGAAAAGGCAGCAGCAAGTCACTGCACAGTAGAGGAGTGGGCAAGACGCCTGGACCGATGTATCTGCTGAGCAGGCTCCACTGTGGCTGGAGATGAATGGGAGACCGCAGCGGGACGGGTTCGAGACTCCCCTTGTGCAGCAGCGGGAAATCGAACCCTAACAGTTATGATGTTCAAAATAATAATAGTTAGCAATAAACCAATTAACATTTTTTTGGTAGTAACACAGTTAGTAAGGCCAAAAAAAGACAATTGTCCTTCCAGTTCAGCCTATATTCCATCAAAATAAATCCCCAGATTTACAGTGGATTCGGAAAGTATTCAGGCATTCCACGGCGAATAAGCCTCCTTACCTCGACACGCCAGAGCTGGTATGTCACTCTCCACAAGGAGAAACCTTACCCCTTAGACCCTAGTCCAGAGCCTCTCATCTAGCCAAATCAGATCTCTCCTACTTTGCACTGACGAGGACCAATAGTCCGAAACACCGTGTCTGCAAATGGAGATACTGATTTGGCTTTTATACTAAGTCATATTACAAGACTCGTTAAAGGGTTGATTGTGACTTGTAGGATCGCTACTTCCAATAGGTGGCGCTGTAGAGTACAAGTCCTCTTTTTTTGAAGAGGCAATTTGCATATAAAATTTCCCAGAGGAGCATTGCACGGCGAATAAGCCTCCTTACCTCGACACGCCAGAGCTGGTATGTCACTCTCCACAAGGAGAAACCTTACCCCTTAGACCCTAGTCCAGAGCCTCTCATCTAACCAAATCAGGTCTCTCCTACTTTGCACTGACGAGGACCAATAGTCCGAAACACCGTGTCTGCAAATGGAGAT
Source organism: Oophaga sylvatica (assembly GCA_033576555.1). Classification (NCBI taxonomy): domain Eukaryota; kingdom Metazoa; phylum Chordata; class Amphibia; order Anura; family Dendrobatidae; genus Oophaga; species Oophaga sylvatica. The sequence continues at coordinate 304,782,710 of JARQOD010000006.1, forward strand.
ACTGATTTGGCTTTTATCCTAAGTCATATTACAAGACTCGTTAAAGGGTTGATTGTGACTTGTAGGATCGCTACTTCCAATAGGTGGCGCTGTAGAGTACAAGTCCTCTTTTTTTGAAGAGGCAATTTGCACAGACCACTTTAAATTTTTAACTCATTGTTTTATTGCAGCCATTTGGTAAAATGCAAAAAAGTTCATTTTTCTTCTCATTAATGTATACTCTGCACCCCATTTTGACTGATAAAAAACAGAAATGTAGAAATTTTTGCAAATTTATTTAAAAAGAAAAACTGAACTATCACATGGTCATAAGTATTCAGACCCTTGCTCAGACACTCATATTTACGTCACATGCTGTTCATTTCCTTGTGATCCTCCTTGAGATGGTTCTACTCCTTCATTGGAGTCTGGCTGTGTTTAATTAAATTGATAGGATTTGATTTGTAAAAGGCACACACATGTCTATATAAGACCTCACAGCTCACAGTGCATGTCAGACCAAATGAGAATCATGAGGTCAAAGGAACTGGCCAAGGAGCTCAGAGACAGAATTGTACTTAGGGTGGTTCCTAAGAGCACAGTGGCCTTCATAATCCTTAAATGGAAGAAGTTTAGGACCACCAGAAGCCTAACTAGACTAGGCAGTCCAGCCAATCTGAGCAATTGTGGGAGAAGAGTGTTGGTGAGAGAGGTAAAGAAGAACCCCAAGATCTCTGTGGCTGAGCTCCCCAGATGCAATTGGGAGAAGGGAGAAAGTTCCTCAAAGTCAAAATCCTCTCCTCAGTGCAAGACATGTGAAAGCCCGCATAAAGTTTGCTAAAAAGACACATGAAGGACTCCAAGATTATAAGAAATAAGATTCTCTGGTCTGATGAGATGAAGATAGAACATTTTGGTGATAATTCTAAGCAGTATGTGTGGAGAAAACCAGGCATTGATCATCACCTGCCCAATACAATCCCAACAGTGAAACATGGTGGTGGCAGCATCATGCTATTGGGATGTTTTTCAGCTGCAGGGACAGGACGACTAGTTGCAATTGAAGGAAACATGAATGCAGCCAAGTACAGAGATATCCTGGATGAAAACCTCTTCCAGAGTGTTCAAGACCTCAGACTTGGCCGAAGGTTCACCTTCCAACAAGACAATGACCCCAAGTACACAGCTAAAATAACAAAGGAGTGGCTTCAGAACAACTCTGTGACGATTCTTGACTGGCCCAGCCAAAGCCCTGACCTAAACCCAATTGAATATCTCTGTACAAATCCCTGGTTAGACGGCACATGGAGTACTGTGTACAGTTTTGGGCGATGGAGCTCTGGAAGGATGTAATGGAACTAGAGCGAGTACAAAGAGTGTTTACCAGAATGCTTTCAGGTGCCTTTTTTCAGCCAATGAGCAAGGACGTACACTGTGGGCAACGAGATGACATGTACAGCCTCCACCACCATTTAGAGAAGGGCATTGCAGTGATTGGCTTGCTTTGGGGGCATCATAGTGTCAATAAAAGCCCTGACCGCCGACCTTCATTTTACTTCTGGCGATCTTAACAGTAGGGAGAGGTTGCTGACTGTTTATCAGTAGGGAGAGAGTTATGGCTGGAAAAAGAAGTTCTTCTGTGCTTGTGCTGATAGCAATTGTGCTGCACAGTTAGTGTGCAGTGACAGGGGAGGATTTTCTTGTGTGCAGCAGCGCTGGTTATTAGGCTGCCTGATAGCTGTATTGCTGTGTGTATACTGCTGTGCAGACTGCTTTTTACACAGCACTAAAACTTTCAATCTTTTTTTCTGCACAGTTACCGAGCGTTAATTTTTTTCCCACACCGTATAGAGCTGTACACTCATCTCACACTACCGTGTACTGGCTGGTATCACGGACAAATACATGCTGACTGTGTGTGACTTTGGAAATAAATATGGAGATTTAAATTTTCCTACACCGTGTACAGCTGTACGCTTCTGATACCGTACCGTATTTCTGCTCTTTGTATTACGGTCAAATCCATACTGAGTGATCGTCTGTGTGTGACTCCAGAAATATATACAGAGATTTAAATTTTCCCCTACACCGTATACAGCTGTCCGCTTCTGATACAGTACCGTATTTCTGCTGTTTTTATTAAGGTCAAATCCATACTGAGTAGTGTTGAGCGATACGATACCGCAAGTATCGGGTATCGGCCGATATTAGCTGTATCGGCCTTTCGATACTTTGTTCCGATATTTTCCATATATCGTATACCGGAATCGGAAGTTCCCATAATTCTTTGAGAGGCAATGTGATTTTAGTCAGCCAATGAGGAATCCTAAGAAGTGTGGGCACATCCTGTACTGCTGCGGTCATGTTAACTAATGGCATGGCTGTGATTGGATGCTGAAATGATGTCAGAATGCACTATAAAAGGCGCCGCCGCCATTTTAGCGTCACTGTGCTGTGAATTCAGTTAGGGACAGAACGCTGCTGTGCTGACTCTGAGGGACAGTTAGAGATTGCGATTTAGTGTAGTGTGCTTTAGACAGGCTAGCACCAACCGCTGTGTAAAGCTTCCTTTTGCCTGCAGTGTTGTTTTAACAGCTCTGCAAGGTGTGTGTGAGTGCAGGTGACGCTGCAGTTTGCTCTGCATGCAACGCTGTCTGTAGGCATCTGCACGTGTCACTCACAGACTCTTTTTTTTTTCTTCAGTGTAATTCTTGCTGCTCCATGCAATTTAAATTTTAGTGTGACGCGCTTCCATCCGTATCCAATACATTGGTTGCAAACACTACAGAAGTAGACAAAGTAGTAGCCTTTCACAGATTGTGAACAGTTGTGTTTCAGTGTTCACTACAGTCTGTGTTTTTATTTTTTGAGTGCACATCACGCTCCAGTTACTTGTTCAAGCACTGCTGCTTGTACTCTGCTGAGCGTGTCTCAGTGCCTCATCCTTTTCATTTCTCTCCAAGTGGTTCTGCTCCATTCCATTTAAAATAAATATAATCTATTAGTGTGACGCGCTTCCATCCGTATCCAATACATTGGCTGCAAACACTATAGAAGTAGACAAAGGAGTAGCCTTTCACAGATTGTGAACAGTTGTGTTTCAGTGTTCACTTCAGTCTGTGTTTTTTATTTTTTGAGTGCACATCACGCTCCAGTTACTTGTTCAAGCACTGCTGCTTGTACTCTGCTGAGCGTGTCTCAGTGCCTCATCCTTTTCATTTATCTCCAATTGGTTCTGCTCCATTCCATTTAAAATAAATATAATCTATTAGTGTGACGCGCTTCCATCCGTATCCAATACATTGGTTGTAAACACTATAGAAGTAGACAAAGGAGTAGCCTTTCACAGATTGTGAACAGTTGTGTTTCAGTGTTCACTTCAGTCTGTGTTTTTTATTTTTGAGTGACCATCACGCTCCAGTTACTGTTCAAGCACTGCTGCTTGTACTCTGCTGAGGTGTCTCAGTGCCTCATCCTTTCAATTTCTCTCCAATTGGTTCTGCTCCTTCCATTTAAAATAAATATAATCTATTAGTGTGACGCGCTTCATCCGTATCCATACATTGGCTGCAAACACTATAGAAGTAGACAAAGGAGTAGCCTTTCACAGATTGTGAACAGTTGTGTTTCAGTGTTCACTTCAGTCTCTGCGTAATAACCACACTTAGGCCTTATAACTTTTCTGACTTTCTTTATCAATCTACCAAGATGAAGAAGGCAGGGAGTAAGGCACGTGGTCGTGGCCGTGGAGTTTCAGCAGGGAGAGGACATGGGGATTCTGTGGCTGCTGCCGCCCTCAGTGACACAGCATCCACCAGTTTTACCCATGAGCGTTCCTTTATGCGCACTTTTTTAGGAGCTCGGCGTGCCCCCCTGCTGCGCGAAGAACAAATTGAAGCCGTTGTTGGTTGGATGGCAGCCAATGCATCGACTTAAATTCCTTCCACCTCCTTTCAGGAACACAACACTGTTGAGCAACCATCTGTCTGTTCACCGCCTGTCAAATTGCCCAGGCAGTCAGAGAGTTCTGTACAGGAGCCAGCTGAGTCTCTGCTTCTGTTCTCAGAATCTGTTGGCTCGCAAACACGGGCACAGGCAAGCAGCATTCTGCAATTTGAAGAAGAGGGAGTATGCAGTGATGCGCAACAGCTGTGTCTCTCTCAATCTGAAGAGGCGGGTGAGCCAGTGCCGATGGACAGCACACCGCAGAACGCATCTCATGATGATGATGAGACTCAGTTGCCAGTTTTGTGGAGCATGGTGCTGCCCAGACCATCCAACAGCAGCAGGTGTTGGAAGAGGGTAGTGGAGATGCTGAAGTCCGAGACCCAACATGGCGTGAGCAGCAGGAAGGTGGTGGGAGCAGCCCTGAGGAAGAGATTGGCCCAACGGTACAAAGAGGAGGGAGAGGTAGGCTGCAGACTCGCTTGCCTGTAGCCTCCAGTTTGGCACCTGTTGGGAGCAGTTCTCTTAGAAATGTCAAAATTGGCGCTCCCATGACTTGCACTGCGTGGTCCTTTTTTGACAGACTTGTAGATGATATTTGCTATGTTAAATGCAAGCTGTGTAAGCAAAAAGTTAAAAGAGGTAAAAATATCAGTAACCTGAATACCACAAATATGTGGAAACATGTACGGACAAAGCACGTAGCTGAGTTACAAAGACACACTGGAGATGTAGGCCAACCTACAGCAGCACCTACATCTTCAGGTCGTGTTCGAGCCTCTACCTCCAGCTCACACACACCTGGTTCGGCTTCCTCACAGGATCTCCATGGAAGAACCTCGGTCACTGTTGTCCATAGACAAACTGTTATTCCACCCACAGCAGCAAGTTCACAGTCATCATCACACTCCCAGGCCACAAAACAGCCATCGGTACCACAGGCATGGGATAAAAGACGGCCATACTCGGCAAACCATCCACGAGCACAGGCTCTGAATGCTGGCATTGCAAAACTCCTGTCCCTTGAAATGCTGTCATTCAGGCTGGTGGAGACTGACAGTTTCAGGAACTTAATGGCATTGGCAGTCCCACAATATAATGTGCCAAGCCGATTTTATTTCAGCAGGCAAGCCGTCCCTGCTCTGCAAAAACATGTCGAGGGAAACATTAAACATGCGCTACTAAACGCCGTCAGTAGCAGGGTCCACCTGACCACCGATGCGTGGACCAGTACCCATGGCCAGGGACGATACCTTTCCCTCACTGCCCATTGGGTCAATGTTGTGGAGCCGGGTACAGATGTTGCCAGTGGCGCTGTACGTGTTCTGCCAACTCCAAGGATTGCAGGAATCCAGTCTGTACACATTGATTCCTCCTCCTATTCCAGTTCCTCAGAATCATCGCTGCACGAGCCGTCACGGTATACCTCCACATGGACCCGTGAACGCTTACCTGTTGCGACCGATATGAGCACAGCCGTAGCCAAACGTCAACAGGCCGTCCTGAAAATGATTTCCATGGGGAATCTAAGCCACACATCGCAGGAGGTATGGAATGCCATCAAGCAGGAGAGCGACGTGTGGTTTTTGCCTGCGAATCTCCAGCCAGGCTTGGTAGTGTGTGACAATGGCCGAAATCTGGTGGCAGCTCTGGGCCTTGGCAACCTTACTCACATACCATGTCTGGCACATGTGCTCAACTTGGTCGTGCAGAGTTTTTTGAGGGACTATCCGGATCTTGCTGGACTGCTGCAGAAGGTCCGCCTAGAGTGCGCTCACTTGCGACGTTCCAGCATAGCCAGATCGCGCATTGCTGCTCTGCAACGTCGATTTCGCCTTCCTGAACATCGCATCATATGTGACGTATCCACCAGGTGGAATTCCACGTTACATATGTTGGAGCGGTTGTGTGAGCAGCAGACAGCAGTAATGGAGTATCAGCTGCATCAGGCGCAATCAAGTCGCTCTTTGCGCCGTCCACACTTCACCTCTACTGAGTGGGCCTCTATGAAGGACATCTGTGACGTTTTGCGTGCGTTTGATGTCTCAACGCGGATGGCGAGTGCAGATGATGCACTAGTCAGCATGACTGTCCCCCTTATCTGCCTGCTTCAGAAATCACTGAAAGCACTAAAGGAAGAGGTTTTGGAAGAGGTGGAGGATGAGGAGTCACAAATTCTATTACCTTCAGGACAGTCAGCGCAACGTGGTTCCTCACAAAGGGCTGGGCAGGGCTCACTTTGTGAGGAGGAGGAGGAGTCAATGGAGGAGGAAGAAATCCCTACAGAGGGAGGTACACAACGCTCTAGTCAGTATGTAGTGCTTGGGTGGGGTGATGCAGAGGAGGCAGAGATGACGCCTCTTCCACAGGACAGCTTTTGTTGGCCAGTTGGGAGTCTGCAGCACATGGTTGATTTCATGCTTCAGTGCCTGAGAAACGACCGCCGCATCGCCCACATTCTCACCACGTCAGATTATTGGGTGTACACCCTCCTAGACCCTCGCTACCGGGACAACTTACAAACCCTCATCACACCGGGGAACCGGGACCGTAAAATGCGAGAGTACCAAGACACACTGGTGCAATCCATACTGTTGTACATTCCAGCCGAGAGAGATGCTGCTGCTACTGCTTTACAAAGCAGCTCTGTGCGTCGAGGCAGTGTAGACACCTCTACAACAAGAGGGAGCACAAGCAGCGCCTCTGCACAGGGCAAGAGCTGTATGTTACAAATGTGGCGAAGTTTTTTGACAGCGCCAGCAAGGTCTACACCATCCGAGACGGCTCCAGTCACCAGGAAGAAACGTTTCCGTAAGATGGTGACAGACTACTTGTCTTTCCCTCTAAGTGTACTCCCAGATGCCTCTTCCCCTTTCAAATTTTGGGTCTCTAAGTTGGATACATGGCCAGAGCTTAGCCAGTATGCATTGGAGGTGCTGGCTTGCCCTGCTGCCAGTGTATTATCTGAGCGCGTCTTTAGTGCTGCAGGTGGTGTACTAACAGACCGTCGCATGCGACTATCCTCAGAGAATGTAGACCGGCTTACTTTTCTGAAAATGAACAAGGCATGGATATCACCTGAATTTGCCTGTCCGTTTTAAGATTAAATAACTGTTTAGCAACGTTTTCCATGTCTCCTGTTATGTTCATCTTTCTACCACCTGAACTCTACTCCCTGGGCTACAACACCGCCATTTGTTGCTCGTAAGTAATTGGCAGGGGTACTGACTCCTGGCCAGCCTGGTTACAGCACGACAGCTGTTTCCTGGCAGTGTGAACGTCAATTATCCTCCAATAAGTTGTGCTGTCGTGTTGCATTCGGGTTAGCCGACTCTATGGTGCCTGCAGTTTAGGTGATTCCTATGTGTGTTGTGGGATATGTAAATAAAGGCTGTTTCCATTGTGACAATAGGACAAGCACCCACTGTAGGACTGTGTGATTCGGTAACTGCGGACGGCTTGCGTCCTGTCAAGTTACATTTTCATGGGTGCGTTCTGCAACCCGTCCGGGGTCCAGTACCGTCAACTGGTTCTCCCCAGTGCCTTTGGCCTAGGTGCCTCCATCTCCGTATACGAGTTCCAGCAACGTCTGCTGGTCCTTGGTAGTGCTTTGGAGCACAGGTACCTCCTGCTTAGTAACCGTGTCACAGTAACGTCAGCTGGTACTCGGTTGTGACATTGCCTCTTTTCCTTCTGCTGCCCCTCCGGGTTCCAGCACAGTCAGCTGGTCCTCGTTACTTCCATTGTCTCTTGTTCCATCTGATACCCGTCCGGGTTCCAGTAACGTCAGCTGGTTCTCTGAAATTAGACGACCTTAAAGACCACCCAGAAGAAGATGACGACAACAAGGACGACGAGCATGAAGCCAACCAGCCTGAACACCATCACAAAGAAAAAATAAAAGATTACCCTGAAGAAGATCACCAACAGGACAAAGAAGGTTAAGACAAACTACAAGATACAGAACAACAGACAGAAGAACAATAAGCAGAAGATCAAAAAGCAGAAGAACATGAAGTATAAGACCAAAATGAAGAGCAAAATATATGCTCTAAATTCTAAGCAGAAGAAGACTAAGCAGTGTATGGGGGTGAGTCCGTTCCTCCTTGTGGTGCCCCTGGAAAATGCCTGCTGCTGCAGGCTAAACTGAACACGGACAAATACTGTTGTAATTTAAATCTTTTGTGACAGCAAGAACGGAAGAATGAAAAATTCATACTTTTACAGATTACAAGTACAGGAATCTCTGTCACAAATAAGAATATGATGAAGAAGATGAAGAGGAAGAAGATGAAGAATTTGAATATGAAGAAGATTAATAGTTTAATAATAACAATATGAGTAATGTAAACAAAAACATGAATAGCAAGAAGTTTAAGAAGAAGATTAAGAAGGTGAAGATGAAGAATAATTTGATGAGAAAGATGATGCTGCTGAAGATTATGAAGGAGAAAGTGTGGCACTGGCAAAAGTTAAAAAGGTGAAGAGCATGGAAGCTGTGAAACATACATATTTGCCAAAATAGAAAAAAGGTTAACAACATTGTCAATTTGTTCGTCAATCCAAACGTATTTCCAAAAAAATATATATTAATGCTATTCCAATGCATTGGGTTAAACATGTATGCTTTTATTGTCTCCTCAACCTCCCCAAATACATTCTACATTACTCTTTGTTGTTTTCCTTCATGTACAATTAACCAACAAGGCAAGAATGGGTTTTTTTTAATGTCGATATTTGGTTCCCATAGACTTACATTGGACTTCCGGTATCGGTATCGGGTATCGCCGATATTTTAGTGATATCGGCGATACCATTCCGATCCGATATTTTTAGATATCGAGCAGTATCGCTCAACACTAATACTGAGTGTCTGTGTGTGACTCCGGAAATATATACGGAGATTTAAATTTTCCCCTACTCTGTAAACAGCTGTACGCTTCTGATACAGTACCGTTTTTCTGCTTTTTGTATTCTGGTCAAATCCAAACTGAGTGAGCGTCTGTGTGTGACTGCGGAAAAATATACGGAGATTTACATTTTCCCCTTCACTGTATACAGCTGTACGCTTCTGATACAGTACATGAGGAAGTATGGTGGAAGAGGCCGCGGACGTGGGCGGGGGGGCCAGCTGGTACTGGTGGTGGTGCATCTGCTGATAGTGCCAGAAGCACAATTGCAACTAAGGTAGGAGGTGTTGAGCCTCCATCATCATCTGGCTCCAGAAGGCCTGGAAGGCTCCCTTTTCTGGGAGTAGGTAAACCGCTTTTAAAGCCGGATCATCAGGAACAGGTTTTAGCTTACATTGCCGAAACAGCCTCCAGCTCTATCGCCTCCTCTTCTGAAGTTTAAAAAAATACAAGCACTGACTCGTCAGTGCAGGCTCCTGGTCAGACAGGACACCTTTCCTTGTGTCCTTCACCCCCACCAAAAGTGAAGGTTGCGGCATGCCACACTTCAGATTACTCCCTGTAGCTCATTTCACATACCATGCCTGGGTTATCAAGTGAAATCCTGAATTCCCCATTCCAAGATAAATAGGACATGGAGTGCACTGATGCACAGCCAGTGCTATATGATTCTGCTGGTACATTCATCAAGAGCACTGCATTGCACTGGCAGTCTACTGAGCCAGATTCTGACCCTGATGAAACTCAGGTGCCCCTTCCCGCATACTATACCACCTTACACGGTGACACAGAGGAAGTTGCAGATGAAATTCAAGAGGAGGTGATGGATGAACCAGTTGTTGACCCAGATTGCCATCCATTTGGGGAAGAGAGTGCCGCTGGTAGTAGCTCAGAAGAGGAGGAGGATCCGCAGCAGGCATCGACATCGCAGCTGCTGTTATCTGACAGGTCCGTAGCAGTACAAAAACGTGTTAAAAAAACAAAAAGAGTTGCAGGACAATTTGGCCAGACGGTCAAATTAGCACAGTGTGCAAACCCTGAAAATTTATCCCATAGTAGGAAGAGTGCAGTGTGGCACATCTTGGACCAAAATCCTATTGATGAGGCAAAGGTTATTTGTAAGAAGTGCGGAAGGACATTTAGCCGAGGGAAAAATCTCCGAAATTTGAATACCAGTTGCATGCTTAGACATTTAAACACCATGCACTTGCAAGCGTGGACTGACTACAAAATCTCAGGTAGCACACTTGCACCAGCTACGACTGAAGGTAGCCAGCAATGCTACATCGCTTCACCCACTGTAAGCCCACTGGTAAGCACACCACAAGCAAGAAAAGTAGATATGTCATCGCAAGGCCAAACCAGTCAGGGAATGACAATGTTATTCCAACAAAAGACTGAATCTAGGTCATCACCACCACCATCACCAACCTCCTCTCAGTCTGCCATGTCCACCGCTAGTTCCCCCACATGCAGTTCTCAAGTCCAGCTCACCGTAGCAGAGACTCTGATTAGGACAAGAAAGTACTCATCCTCTCATCCGCGTACACTGGCTTTGAGCACCTACATTGCCAAACTGATCTCATTAGAGATGATGCCCTTCCGTTTGGTTGAAAGCGCAGCGTTCCGAAAGCTCATGACCTATGCTGTCCCACGCTATGACCTACCCAGTTGGCACTTTTTATCTAGAAAAGCCATCCTGCCTTCCACCTGCATGTGAAATATCACATTGTCCATGCACTCAAACAATCAGTGAGTGGAAAGGTGCACCTCGCAACAGATACATTGGCCAGTAGGCATGACCAGGGCCATTACGTGTCCATCACTGTGCACTGGGTCAATATGGTGGATGCAGTGTCCACAGGGGACAGCGGCGGTGGAACAGTGCTGCCTAGCCCACGGTATAGGCAACAGTTGGCTGTAAGCATTCGACCCTCCTCCTCCTCCTCCAGAAGCGAAATCTCGTCGACAGAGCGCAGTCGCACGAGCACTCCATCCGCAGCTGCCAGTGTTGCACACGAGGTGCCCCACTATCGAACAGCTAGTAGTAAGCGTCAGCAGGCTGTTTTAAAGATGATGTCTTTGGGTGACAAAAGACACACCGCGGAGGTACTGGCTGACAACTTGCAACAAGAAACTGAGTCATGGCTGGGCAGTCTACATCTTGAGCCAGGCAATGTAGTCAGTGATAATGGCCGTAATTTTGTGGCGGCCATAGCCCTGGCAAAACTCAGACTCATACCTTGCCTGGCTCACACCTTGAACCTGTTGGTGCTGTGCTTCATAAATAATTATCCGGAGTTACCAGCCCTGCTCCATAAGGTGCGAAGATTGTGCTCGCACATCCGTCGCTCGCCCGTAGACTCCAGTCGTATGCAGAGGCTGCAGAGATCACTCCACCTCCCCAAGCACCGCCTAATCATAGACGTTGTAACAAGGTGGAACTCCACCATGCACATGGTTGAGAGGCTGTGCAAACAGAGGCAGTCTGTAATGCATTTGTCGGAGGATACACGGGCAGGTAGTTTGAGGGCAGACATCAAGTTGTCGGGAGTGCAGTGGTCAAAGCTGAAAAACCTCTGAAAAGTCCTTCAGTGTTTTAAGGAATGCACACGGCTGGTAAGCGCAGACGACACCATCATAAGCATGAGCATCCCACTTATACATCTGCTCATGCAAACTTTGATGCACATTAAGGATCAGGAGTCTGCAGCAGAGGAGGAAGAGTATGTTAGGGTTTGAGTTCCTGCTGCTGCACAAGGGGAGTCTCGAACCAGTCCCGCTGCGGTCCCCCATTCATCTCCGTCCGCAGTGGAGCCTGCTCAGCTTAGATGTCAGTCCCAGCGTCTCGCCAAGTCTAACAGTGTGCAGAGGATTACAGCTGCTCCTCCAGGCTCTGCTATTGTGGCCAGTACTGGTTAGCGGCGAGCAGACGTCTTTAGGACAAAGTCCTTGTATTCCCCTTCTGAGCATGCCCAGAGTGAGATCTCTCATTCGAGATCAGGGGTCACATGCTCAGGTACTGCAGCAGCTCCTATTGGTCTGCCAGGAAGGTCCTGTGACTACTGGTGTTCTGGAACAAGTTTCATTGGTCCTTGTTTCTGGCAGGTCCTGTAGCTGTTACTATAAAAGGGTAGCATGGCTGGGCCGCCATGCGCTAATATCAACCATTATATGCTTTGCGCCAGTGTGGTCATGCGTGTGTGGTTAGGGCCCAGCTGAAATAAGCCCCTAGAATACCAACTTAATCGGTGAGGAGTTTGGTATGCTAGCTGGTCAAGGTCGGTGTCCTAGATGCCCTAGATTACCGGCATAACCGGTGAGGAGTTTGATTGCCGTATTCAGGGTCTGGCGTTCAGATGCCATAGATTGCGGGTGACTCCCGCGATGACATTAACGCATGATCACGTTCTATGTTCGCTTAGCACTTAACTGTGTACCTGGGTGCCTGACAGGACACAGAACTTTTTCTCAGCGGCCCTGTGACGTAACAGGGTTCGCTTTCAACGCTAGACAGCGCCCTAGAGTGTTTATTTTGCAACTCAGTTGTGTTTAGTGAGTTCGCACACATCGCCATAAAGACTGCGGCACTCCTTCTAGCGGCTCTGTGAAATAACAGAGTTCGCACATATTGCCACAGCGCATTGCGGTGTTTATTTTGGTGACTCTGCGGGATAACAGACTTCGCATCTTGCGCCATTTTACTACCAGCAGGTCCCGCCTGCACGGTGGACTCCGGGCTGCGAACGCACCTCTCTACCTCATATATTTGGTGCGTTCCGCAGACCCTTATATAATATTAGCGCCAGGGTCTGGCTAGTAAAATGGCGGATGACCAGCATCTACTGCAGTACATCCAGCAGCTGGAGGGTAGGTTGGCGGCTCTTGAGCGCACAACCTCAGCTGTGGATGTTACCGCAGTCGCTGTTCAGGCTGCTAGCGTGGCTGCAGCCAGTTTGTCCTCTGCCACCTCTGCCCCTACATTATCCCACCTCCCGCTTCCTGACAAGTTTGCTGGTGACAGCAAGCAATGTCGGGGATTGTGAGTCAGTGCTCTATATAGCTCGAGCTTCTGGCTGCACGTTTCCCCACGGATCGGGCACAAGTGGGTTTTGTACTGTCTCTACTCTCGGGCAGAGCGTTGGAGTGGGCATCGCCGCTGTGGGAACGCGACGATTGTGTGGTGCGGAGTGCTCCTCGTTTCCTGGAGGCTCTTAAAAAGGTCTTTTTAGGACGTCAGGTCACCCACGATACGTCGCTACAACTGCTGGCATTGGCACAGGGTTCGTCTTTGGTCAGTCAGTTTTCCGTCCAGTTTCGTACTCTGGCCTCAGAGCTAGACTGGTCGGATAAAGTTCTCATTTCAGTCTACTGGCGAGGACTGGCTGATCATGTAAAGTCGCTTTGGCTACCAGGGAGATTCCCGCCACACTGGAGAAGCTTATCTCTATATCTACCCGCATCGACCTCCGTTTTCACGAGCGGAGGTTGGAGCGGGAACAGTGTAGGCAGAGGATTCGGTTGGCTCCCACCTTTGCCACACCTCTCGAATCCCCCGATCTGGCGTCCAAATCCCAAAAGGCCACAGAGGTTCCTCGTGCAGGACCGAAGTCTCGAGTCGTCCGAGTATCTGTGGTCTGTAACCTTTGTCAGCAGACAGGACACTATGCCAACAAATGTCCAGAGCGATCGGGGAAGCGATCGCGTCTAGTGGCCCTGGGAGGAGGTTCACTAGAGACAGCGGCATTTTCCTCCAAGATGACATTTAAAGGGACAGTCACTGTGGACTCTTCCACACTTACAGTAGAGCTTTGTGTGGACTCAGGAGCAGAGGGGAATTTCATGTCATCCACCTTTGCTCATCGCCACGCAATACATCTGGTAGCGATCGACAAACCAGTGACTGTCCGGGTAGTGAATGGGTTGACATTGCCCTCGCCAATTACACATCAGACTGTTCCTCTTACTTTGTGTGTACCCCCTTCCCATCAGGAAATTATTTCCCTTCTCGTCCTTTCCGAGGGAATAGACAAAATCCTACTGGGAGTACCCTGGCTCCGTTCCCACTCCCCTCATATTGAGTGGACCTCCGGTAGGATACTGGGTTGGAGTGAGTCATGTAAGGACAGATGTGTCAGGGAGTGCATTCAGGTTACCACTACAGAGATACCCGCAGATCTTTCTCCTCTTCCCAAGTGTTATCAGTCATATGTAGACGTGTTCTCTAAAAAGGCTGCGGAGACTCTGCCACCCCATCGTCCCTACGACTGTCCTATTGACCTCTTGCCTGGAGCAGAACCTCCTCGGGGAAGGGTCTGATCCCCTCTCTCTTCCTGAGACGGAGGCTATGTCTCAATATATCCAGGAGAATCTGGCAAGAGGGTTCATTAGGAAGTCGGTGTCACCAGCAGGAGCGGGGTTCTTCTTTGTGCAGAAGAAGAGTGGAGAATTACGTCCGTGTATAGATTACAGGGGTCTTAACGCCATCACCGTTAAGAATAAGTACCCGTTGCCCCAGATCTCTGAGCTCTTTGATAGGCTCCGGGGAGCAAGGGTATTTACTAAATTAGATCTGCGTGGTGCTTATAACCTGATTCGCATCCGTGAAGGGGACGAATGGAAGACGGCTTTTAATACCAGGGATGGGCATTATGAATACCTGGTGATGCCCTTCGGGCTCTGTAATGCCCCAGCCGTTTTCCAAGACTTTGTCAATGATATATTCCGGGATATGCTTTCCACCTCTGTAGTAGTCTATCTGGATGATATTCTCATCTTTTCTCCAGATATTGACTCTCACCGGAGGGATGTCTGCAAAGTCTTCGACCTGTTACGGGCAAACTCCCTCTATGCAAAGTTGGAGAAATGCATGTTTGAGCAGGAGTCTTTACCTTTCCTGGGCTATATCATCTCCGCCCAGGGATTGGCTAGTGATCCTGCCAAACTACAGGCTGTGATGGATTGGCAAGAACTCCATTCTCTTAAAGTGGTGCAGCTCTTTATGGGGTTCATTAATTACTATCGCCAATTCATTTCCCACTTCTCCACTTTGGTAGCTCCCTTGGTAGCCCTCACCAAGAAGGGAGCCAATCCCAAATTGTGGTCAGAGGAGGTCTCCAAGGCCTTTACTTCAATTAAGTCCCATTTTGCTAGCGCTCCCATCTTACATCGCCCCGAGGTTGATAAGCCTTTTTTATTGGAGGTCGATGACTCGTCCGTTGGTGCTGAAGCAGTCCTTTTTCAAAAGGATGCTCAAGGTCGGAAACATCCTTGTTTCTTCTTTTTCCAAGACCTTCACACCAGCAGAGAGGAATTATTCCATTGGGGATAGGGAGTTGCTAGCCATGAAGTTGGCCTTTTCCGAGTGGAGACATCTCCTGGAGGGGGCTCGCTTTCCCTTTCAAGTTTTCACTGACCACAAAAATTTGGTCTATTTACAGACCACCCAGCGGCTAAATTCTCGTCAGGCCAGATGGTCCCTGTTCTTCTCCCGGTTTCATTTCACCCTCCATTTCCTATCCGGTGAGAAGAACATTTGGGCCGATGCGCTTTCTCGCTCCGTGGTGTCCTCTGAGGAGGTGGAGGAGGAGCCTCGGTTGATTGTCCCCACAGAGAGCCTAAGAACTGTGGCCCCGGTTTCGCTTGAGTCTGTGCCTCTGGGCAAGACTTTTGTGCCCACCAATTTGCGACCGGAGGTACTCTTTTGGGCACATTCGTCCAGGGTGGGTGGACATTTTGTGGCAAAAAGGACATCTGAGTTGCTGGCGAGGACATACTGGTGGCCACATATGGTCCGTGACGTCAGGGAATACGTTCAGGCGTGCGTCTCCTGCGCCAAGAATAAGTCCCCTCGACAACGGCCAGCTGGGCTACTTTTCCCTTTACCGGTGGCAGACAGGCCTTGGGAGATGGTCGGGATGGATTTTGTGGTGGGCTTACCCAAGTCTCGGGCTGCACCATCATCTGGGTGATAACCGACCACTTCTCCAAAATGGTGCACTTAGTGCCATTACCACGGTTACCGTCTGCACGGGCCTTGGCAGCATTGTTCATTAGGCATATTTTCCGCCTACACGGTATGCCAGACAAAATTGTCAGTGATCGAGGTCCCCAGTTTGCGTCTCGGTTCTGGAGAGAGCTGTGTCGTTTACTTAGCATTGAGTTGAATCTCTCCTCTGCATACCATCCCGAGACGAATGGGTTGGTAGAGAGGGCCAACCAGACCTTGGTCACATATTTGCGACATTTTGTCTCTGCCAGGCAGGATGACTGGGCATCCTTGCTACCGTGGGCTGAGTTCGCTCTAAATAATGCTGTGGCTGACTCCACCGGACAGACCCCATTCCTCCTGAACTACGGTCAGCATCCGCGGGTACCAGTGCCCATGCCCATGTCTTCCGCCGATTCCAGGGTGGCAGACTGGGCTGTGGAGGCACGGGACATTTGGGACCGCACCCAGGATGCCATTCAAGCCTCCAAAGAGAGGATGAGGTCTTCGGCCTATGCCCATCGGCGCCCCGCTCCTACATTTGCTCCGGGTGACCTAATGTGGCTTTCTTTCCGAAACATCAGGCTAGGTGTAGAGTCCACCAAGTTGGCACCTCGCTTTTTGGGCCCCTTTAAAGTTCTTGAGCAGGTGAACCCGGTGGTTTACTGCCTAGCCTTCCAGCCTCACCTTGGTATCACCGACACATTTCACGTGTCCCTCCTGAAACCCGTGGCCATTTCCCGGTTTTCCGAGTCATCTTCTGGGACGTCGGGTTCATCTACCGACGATCATGAGGTGAACGCCATTGTTGGGTGCAAGGTGGTACGAGGCAAAAAATTTTATTTGGTGGATTGGAGGGGTTATGGGCCTGAGGATAGGTCCTGGGAGCCTGCCGAGCATGTTCACGCTCCACAGCTCATCACTGCCTTTGAGCGAAGCGAGGCCCAAAGAAGGGGGGCCATGTTAGGGTTCAAGTTCCTGCTGCTGCACAAGGGGAGTCTCGAACCAGTCCTGCTGCGGTCCCCCATTCATCTCCGTCCGCAGTGGAGCCTGCTCAGCTTAGACGTCGGTCCCAGCATCTCGCCCAGTCTAACAGTGTGCAGAGGATTACTGCTGCTCCTCCAGGCTCTGCTATTGTGGCCAGTACTGGTTAGCGGCGAGCAGACGTCTTTAGGACAAAGTCCTTGTTTTCCCCTTCTGAGCATGCCCAGAGTGAGATCTCTCATTGGAGATCAGGGGTCACATGCTCAGGTACTGTAGCAGCTCCTATTGGTCTGCTAGGAAGGTCCTGTGACTACTGGTGTTCTGGAACAAGTTTCATTGGTCCTTGTTTCTGGCAGGTCCTGTAGCTGTTACTATAAAAGGGTAGCATGGCTGGGCCGCCATGCGCTAATATCAACCATTATATGCTTTGCGCCAGTGTGGTCATGTGTGTGTGGTTAGGGCCCGGCTGAAATACGCCCCTAGAATACCGACTTAATCGGTGAGGAGTTTGGTATGCTAGCTGGTCAGGGTCGGTGTCCTAGATGCCCTAGATTACCAGCATAACCGGTGAGGAGTTTGATTGCCGCATTCAGGGTCTGGCATTCAGACGCCATAGATTGCGGGTGACTCCGCGAGGACATTAGCGCATGATCACGTTCTATGTTCGCTTAGCACTTAACTGTGTACCTGTGTGCCTGACAGGACACAGAACTTTTTCTCAGCGGCCCTGTGACGTAACAGGGTTCGCTTTCAACGCTAGACAGCGCCCTAGCGTGTTTATTTTGCAACTCAGTTGTGTTTAGTGAGTTCGCACACATCGCCATATAGCGCTGCGGCACTCCTTCTAGCGGCTCTGTGAAATAACAGAGTTTGCACATATTGCCACAGCGCATTGAGGTGTTTATTTTGGCGACTCTGCGGGATAATAGAGTTCGCGTCTTGCGCCATTTTACTAGCAGCAGGTTCCGCCTGCACGGTGGACTCCCGGCTGCGAACGCACCTCTCTACCTCATATATTTGGTGCGTTCCGCAGACCCTAACAGAGTAGGAGGAGGAGGGAAGCCTTGATGACAGTCAGCCATTGTCTGCTCAGGGAACTGTCCTGGACGAGGTGGAGGAAGAAGAGGAGGAGGATGAGGGGGATGATTATTTTGGGGAGGAGGATGCTTCTCAGGGGGCAAGAGAAAATGTTGGCTTGCCAAGGTCAGGTGCAGGGTTTTTTGCGTGACTGGAGGGATGTGGATTTGGCAGAAAGTGCTCCTCCACCCACCACTGGCAGTGCATCATTGACACCTGGAACATTGGCCCACATGTGTAATTATGTATTGCGGATACTAAAAAGGGACTCCCGCATTGCCAAAATTATGAAGGATGACGATTACTGGTTGGCCAGCATCCTCAATCCACGCTATAAAGGCAAATTACAGAATATCATGCCACAGGATAACCTAGAGCTAATATTGGCGACCAAACAACCAACTCTGGTAAACAGTTTGTTAGAGGCATTCCAATCACACAGCAGAGGTGAAGGTTCTATCGCGAGCCGTACTGGGCAACATGGAAGAGGTGTTCGTGGTGCACACAGCCGAAGTGGCGTTGGAGACAGGGGCTTCATGACCATGTTGTGGACTGATTTCTCAAGTACCACTCAAACGACTGTTAATACTGAGTCGATTGCAACAGACAGGAGACAGCAGTTGTCAACTATGGTTCAAAATTACCTCTCCTCCCTATCTATGTTCTCCCTCACAGTTCATTCCCCTTTGACAACTGGGCCTGTAAACTGGACACCTGGCCTGAATTGGCACAATATGCCTTACAGGAGCTCGCTTGCCCTGCTGGTAGTTTGCTATCAGAAAGAATCTTCAGTGCTGCTGAATCAATGCTGACAGAAAAAAGGACCCGGCTGTCGACCCAAAATGTTGGTGATCGCACCTTCATTAAAATGAAATATGCCTGGGTTTCAAAGGATTTTGTACCACCTTCCCCTGATGACACATAGGTTGACAGCAAAATGGCTCGCTTTGTTTTCCTCTTCCTCCGACTTCTCCAATTCCTCCATTTGCAGCTGCTGAACGTACTACCTACACCTCAACATATACCAGATTTTCCACCTCCTTAACTGGGCTGTACCCCCCAGGGCCGGCGTCAGCACCTGGCGCACCTGGGCAAGTGCCAGGGCCCTGAGCAGGAGGGGGCCCACTCACCGACAGAAACACCGGCGTACTATGAGGGGCTCAGTGCCAGTGCTGGCGCCCACGAGTGGCCCCCCTGCTTGCTCAGGGCCCCAGCACTTGAAATACTTACCTCTCCCTGCTCCACCGCTGTGACATCTTCCACGTTTCCTGACAGTGACATTCAGGTCAGAGAGTGCGATAATGTCACGTCTGTGCACCATCTGCCTGAACAGTCACAGTGCAGAGAGCTGGAAGAAAGCGACGCTGAGGAGTCCAGAGTAGAGCAATGCCCAGCGAGGAGAGGTATTTCATTTTTTTTATGTTTGGAGCAATATATTGGGAGCATTATACACTGGAGAATTATATATGGGGCCCATCATACACTTGAGTATCATAGATAGGGCCCATTATATACTGGAGCATTATATATGGGGCCCATCAAACACTGGACAATTATAAATGGTGCCCATCATACACTGGAGCATCATATGGGGCCCATTATATATGGAGATTTATATAGGCCCATCATACACTGGAGCATCATCCATGGGGTCCATCATATACTGGAGCATCAAATGGGGCTAATTATATATGGAGCATTATATAGGCCCATCATACACTGGAGCATCATCTATGGGGCCCATCATATACTTGAGCATCATATGGGGCCCATTATATATGGAGCATTATATGGTACACATTATATATGGAGCATCATATGGAGCCCATAATATATGGAGCATTATATATGGGGACCATTATATTTGGAGCATTATATGGGGATCATCATGCACTGGAGCATCATATATGAGGCCTATCATATACTAGAGCATCATATGGGGTTCATTATTTATGGGGCATCACATAGGGCCCTTTATATATGGAGCATCATATGGAGCACATATGGGGCCTATTCTGTATGGAGCATTATATGCAGCCCATTCTGTATGGAGCAATATATGGGGCTCATTATTCTGTATGGCGCACTTTGTGGTGCCCATAATACTGTATGGAGGACTATACTGTCCGTTTTTTGAGCTATTATAGAATTTACAATAGATATCACTCATGTAATAAAAGAAGAGAAGTATTTGGCATTGTACTATACCTATATTTCTCTGCTGTGTAGGAGCATCATGAATTGTGGTATGTGTTAAAGGGGCCCATTGAGACTTTTTTGCCCGGGGCCCACGAAAACCTGGAGCCAGCCCTGACCTCCCCCACAACTTTAGCCAAATAACCCCAAGTTTTCAATGCATTACTATTATTATAAAGTAAATTAAGTTTGACAAGCTTAAGTAATAAGAATTGATGTCGTTGGCATTGAAATCGGCTCTGTAGGTGTATTTACTGTCCTCCACTCACTGGCGACTTTTATTCCCCATTGACTTGCATTGGGTCGGGTTTCGTTTTTTGTCGAAACTCCGACTTTTGCTGGTAGCTAGTCGGCCGATTTCATTTGAGTCAACTGCATTCACTGTAAACTGATGGTTGTCATCCCTGACTTCAATACTGCAGGCACCCTATATATGTTAACAAAGTAATTTGGCAGATAAATCTCATGTAACTGGATGACACTTAGCCAGATAAGTTTTTTATATATAGTGTGCAGGGCGGTTCACTCAGCTGCTACCCGAGGTAGACACAGAAACACTTTTAGGTTAGAGTCTCTGGATGGTTTATTGTTTCATAAACTTTTATCCCTTTCTTCCATCTGACGTACTATTCCGTCCATGTGCCTTGGAACTTAATTCCCAATGACGGAATAGTACGTCATATGCTATCAGCTGCACTCCCGGGGGGAGCGCAGCTGATCGCGGCCGGGTGTCAGCTGATTATCACAGCTGACACCCACCACTATGTGCCAGGAGCGGTCAAGGACCGCTCCCGGCACATTAACCCCTGGCACACTGCGATCAAAGATGTTCGTAGTGTACCGGGGGCACAGGGAAGCATCGCGCAGGGAGGGGGCTCCTTGCGTGCTTACCTGAGACACTCAGAAGCAGCGTGATGTGATCACGCTGTTCCGAGGGCCTCCCCCTGCAGGACCCCAGATTGAAGATGGCCGAGGGATCCTACGGGTCCTGCAGGGAGGCTGCTTCCTCAGTGCCTGCTGAGAGCAGGCGCTGAGAAAACTTGCTGCACTGCCTGTCTGATCACCGATTTGACACAGTGCTGTGCACTGTGTCAGATCAGCGATCTAACTCTATACAGTGATGTCCCACCCTTGTCCCTGTGGGATAAAGTTAAAAAGTAAAAAAAAATCAAATTATCATGTGTAAAAAAAAAAAAAATCCTTAATAATGAAAAAAAAAATATTCCCCAATAAATTCATTTATTTCTGTAAATAAAAAAAACAATAAAGGTACACATATTTAGCATCACTGCGTCCGTAACGACCCACCATATAAAACTGTCCCACTAGTTAACCCCTTTTGTGAACCTCTTAAAAAAAAGAGGCAAAAAAACAATGATTTATCATTATACCACCGAACAAAAAGTAAGATAACACGCGATCAAAAAGACGGATATAAACAAATATGGTACAGCTGAAAACGTCATCTTTTCCCACAAAAATGAGCCGCCATACAGCATCATTAGCAAAAAACTAAAAAAGTTATAGCTCGCAGAATAAAGCAATGCAAAAATAATTATTTTTATATATAATTGTTTTTATTATATAAAAGCGCCAAAATATAAAAAAAATTATATAAATGAGCTATCGCCGTAATCATACTAACCTGAAGAATAAAACCACATTATCAATTTTACCACACGCGGAACAGTATAAATGCTCCCCCCAAAAGAAATTCATGAATTGCTTGTTTTTGTTCATTCTGCCTCCCAAAAATCGTAATAAAAAGTGATCAAAAAATGTCATGTGCCCAAAAATGGTAGCAATAAAAATGTCAACTCGTCCTGCAAAAAATAAGACCTCCCATGGCTCTGTGGGCCAAAATAAGAAAAAAATATAGCTCTCAAAATGTGATGATGCAAAAACTATTTTTTGCAATAAAAAGCATCTTTTAGCGCGAGACAGCTGCCAAACATAAAAACCCGCTATAAATAGTAAATCAAACCCCCCTTTATCACCCCCTTCGTTAGGAAAAAATAGTAAAGTTAAAAAATGTATTTATTTCCATTTTCCCGTTAGGGTTAGGGTTGGGGCTAAAGTTAGGTTTAGGGTTGGGGCTAAAGTTAGGGTTAGGGTTAGGTTTGGTATTAGGGTTAGGGGTGTGTTGGGGTTAGGGTTGGAGTTAGAATTGGGGGGTTTCCACTGTATAGGCACATCAGGGGCTCTCCAAAAGTGACATGGTGTCTCAATTCCAGCCAATTCTGCGGTGAAAAAGTCAAACAGGACTCCATCCCTTCTGAGCTCTGCCATGCGCCCAAACAGTAGTTTACCCCCACATATGGGTTATCAGCATGCTCAGGACAAATTGTATAAAACTCTTGGGGTCCAATTTCCTCTGTTACCCTTGGAAAAATTAAAAATTGGGGGCGAAAATATCATTTTTGTGGAAAAAAATATGATTTTTTTATTTTTATCGTTCTACGTTATAAACTTCTGTGAAGTACCTGGGGTTTCAAAGTTCTCAACACACATCTAGATAAGTTCCTTTGGGGTCTAGTTTCCAAAATGGGGTCACTTATGTGGGTTTTCCACTGGTTAGGCACATTAGGGGCTCTCCAAACGCGACATGAAGCCCACAGACTATTCAATCAAAGTCTGCAATACAAAATGTCACTATTTCCCTTCCGAGCCCCGACGTGTGCCCATACAGTAGTTTTCTTCCACATATAGGGTATCAGCGTACTCAGGACAAATTGGACAACTTTTGGGGTCCAATTTCTCCTGTTACCCTTGGGAAAATAAAAAATTGGTGACTAAAAGATCATTTTTCCACTGTTTAGGCACAACAGGGGCTCTGCAAACTGAACAAGACATCCAACAAAGTCTTTATTCCAAAATGTCATTACTTCCTTTCCGAGCCCTGCCGTGCGCCCAAACAGTCCCCCCCACATATGGGGTATCAGCGTACTCAGGAAAAAATGGACAACAACTTTTGGGGTCCAATTTCCTTGGGAAAAAATAAAAATTGGGGACTAAAAATCATTTTTGTGGAAATTTATTTTTTTTCACACCCAGGCATTATAAACTTTAGTGAAACACTTGGGGGTTCAACGTGCTCACAACAGATCTAGATAATTTCCTTAGGGGGTGTAGTTTCCAAAATGTTGTCACTTGTCGGGGGGTTCCACTGTTTAGGCACATCAGGGGCTCTCCAAACGCGACATGGCGTCCAATTTCAATTCCAGCCAATTGTGGTTTGAAAAAACAAACGGAGCTCCTTCCCTTCTGAGCCCTGTCGTGCGCCCAGACAGTGGTTTTTCCCCACATATGGGGTATCGGCTTACTCAGGAGAAATTGCACAATAACTTTTTCTGTCCATTTTCTCCTTTTACCCTTGTTAAAATTAAAAATGTTGTTTGTAAAAATTATTTTTGTAAATAAAAAGTTAAATATTCATTTTTTCCTTCCATGTTCAGCTCCTGTGAAGCACCTGAAGGGTTAATACATTTTTTCAATGTGGTTTTGAGTACCTTGAGGGGTGTAGTTTTTAGAATGGTGTCACTTTTGGGTATTTTCTGCCATGTAGACCCCTCAAAGTGACTTTAAATGTGAGGTGGTCCCTAAAAAAATGGTTTTGTATAATTTGTTGTAAAAATGAGAAATAGCTGGTCACGTTTTAACCCTTATAACTTCGTAACAAAAAAAAAAATTTTGTTCCAAAATTGTGCTGATGTAAATTAGACATGTGGGAAATGTTATTTAGTAACTATTTTGTGTGACATATTTCTCTGTTTATAGGGAATAAAAATTTCAAAATTTTCGCCATATTTCCATTTTTTTCATAAATAAAGTTATATCGAAGAAATGTTACCACTATCATGAAGCGCAATATGTCATGAGAAAACATTTGTGAAGATCCATTGAAGCGTTCCAGAGTTATAGCCTCATAAAGAGACAGTGGTCAGAATTGTAAAAATTGGCCCGGTCATTATCGTGCAAACCACCCTTGGGGGTTAAGGGGTTACAGCCCAAAATCATAACAAAAACAGTCTTTCTGGCACAAATAAAAATAAAAAGTCCATACAAAGTCCTTCCCAGTATGGCTCCCTCCTTCTTGGACAAACACACACTACAGCTCTCGCTGGAGCTTCAATTTGGAGGCTTTCTTCCTCCAAGACAGCACAGACAGAAAAAAACACTGACTTGAACTCCCTAAAACCACACCCTCAAGGTGGAGATATGGTGAGTAGGCATCCCACCTATCTCTGACATACTCACCATGAAAGCCAGTGTCTTGAAACAACTGCTTTACTCTCAGCACATATGATGCTGGAGGAAAACTTATATCTTTCACATCACGTAGGATAACAACATTTACAACACATATCTACCCTCACATACGGCGCCAGTGACCGTGTCACAATAATATATACAATATTCCAGAAAAATATATGCTACCATAAAGAGATTTTTCCCAAAATCACAAGTTGCCCTCTATTGACAGTTAGACCCCAATGATCCCAAGTATAGGGCTCTGCAATTATCTATTTTTAATGCGATTTGCATAGTGCAGGCATTAATATACTTTGCATTAATATGGTGCACCTTGCAAAGAGTTTAGTACAGTGCAATGCACTGAGCTTATTGAATTGGGACCCAGCACCTGTTTTGGCAATTAGTTCTTAAGTATTTTGGTAACATTCCCTACCTTAGACCTACGACAGAAGCTTCTGATGTAAGGTACTTTATAGACATAGAGTGGCATAGGTTAGCCTCTGACTTTGATCAAATTTGTTCCATATTTCTTAATAAAATTTTGACTCCGCAGAATTTTAATTTTTTGGATGTTTGACTTGCATGAATCCAGCAAATTAGTGGCCCCATGTGAGGCTAAGCCCAGGCTAGACAATCAGGACTAAAGACCAAAGAGTAGTGTTGAGCGATAGTGCTCGATATCTAAAAATATCGTATCGAAATTGTATCGCCGATAGCACTAAATATCGTCGATATCCGATTTCGATACCGGAAGTCCCATGTAAGTCTATGGGAACAAAATATCGCAACAAAAAAAACCCTTTCTTTCGTTGTAAACACAAAATATACACACATAGAATACATATATATATATATATATATATATACATGTCATTGTGACATATATATACATATATTTATAGTTTATACACTTCTACATAGTAAAATAGACTCTGATTCAATTGCCGGGTAAAGCCGTGACATACCCCATAGAAGTCGACGGGCTCGGTGCCGAGTACCCCAAAAACCTCTGGCTCTGTGCGACTCAACTTGGGCGTCACAAACAGGATTCTGTAGCTCGCTATAAGCGAGTCCTGTGTGCCTGAATTGAACTGGTTTTGTGCTTGAGAATTGCTAAAATCATCAGAGAATGTATTTGCCATTTTTCCGCCATATCTGCGTCACGACGAGGCACTGGTGAAGAAGAAGGGCGTGCTCTTCATGGGTGTACACACTCACTCAGTGACGCGAAAACGATGGCTCTAAATGGTACTGCAATGTAAGATCGTGCCCCACAGCTCTTCAGTTCCGCCTCCTCATCCTCCTCAGTGGGCGGAAACTAACACGAAGGTCCCGCCTCCCTACAAAAGAGGGGCCCTCTCCAGATGCTAATGACACATGTGACTTGGCAGAGATGGCTAATGGACACGAGCAGAAGTGTGAAGGGATGGAGCAGTCAGAGCTCTCCCCCCACGGAAGCGACCCGATCGCCACGGAACCACCGTTGGGCACCCGGCCTGGAAACCCTCCTACGCTGCAAGAAGCGGAGGATACCCTAAGAGGCCTGGCCCGGCACCGGGAGGAGGTCGCCAGGATGGAAGCCAGCTGGCGTGCCCTAAAAATAAACTTGGAGCGGCGCCAATCCCTCTTACCTGAAGTGTCTGTACCGGAAGGTGAGGCACCCGTTCTAGTAGAGGAGCCCTTGCAATGTGATCTGTTGACGTTGTCGCAGTGGAGGCACCCGTTCGTGCAAAAAACGCTGCACCGGCAGCACCCCAGATCACGCTGTCTGCCCCCGTCGCTGAGACAGAAGAAGCGACACCCGTCCTCATGGAGGAGGCCGCGCAGGCACCAGAGCACTACCTGCCTGTACCGGAGCCCCGACTGTCATCTGTTCCAGAGCCGGCTGCTTCCTCCGCAGGTGAGCGCCGCCAGGACTGGGGGCGCCAGGAGAGCTGCCGCAAACCGGACACTGTAAGCGGGCATTTGATGGTGGAGACATGAAGCAGCTGGTGGAGGAGAATTACAACCGGCGTCAGGAGGAAGAGTGGAGACGTTGGGAGCGGGAAGCAGAGCGACAAAGGGAGCAGCGAGAATCCCAAAAACTTCGCCAACGTCAGCTGGAGAAGGACCGGGCAGATAAGGACCGGATGAGAAAGGATAAAGGAACCCTGAGGGAGCCGCAGCGTAAGGGTGCAGTACGGAGCTTTAAATTAAAGGTGGTTGGGGCTTCATCCAGGAGCCTGGACTTTATTTAGAAGTTTTTGTGAACCGGCGGGACGTGGAGGCTCACCTCCCAGAAGGACACCCGGGGAGGGACCGGTTGCCAGGAGACTTGGTGACTTACACCCGACACTGGGGTTACAATGGATGGTACGCCCTAAATGTTACCAGGTGCGACCCCTACTCCCCAGAGTGTCAGGAACCTGTGAGACCCTCGGAGCCTTCAGCCTCCCACATCCAGGCCTCTGCAAAAGTGCCCACCCCACGCCGTAAATCTCCCCAGCCTCCCTCAGTGGTCTCCTCAGCAGCCCCAGCTATGGACATGATAAGTATAGCTGGCCCGTACCCGGCGCCTGTTAGGCCCCCTGGGGTTCGTTCAGTCTGGGACATAGGGTTCCAGACCCGGAGGGAGATGAAAGAGGTGGCCACACAGACCCAGATAGCGGGTCACGACTTGACTGTACAGGCCACACGACGTCATCAGGTCCTGGTGGTCCTTGGTGCCTCGGATGTTTGGCAAGCATCAGAAGAGTACCAGGTGGTACCTGGAACACCCCTGCCAAAGAATTATAAATAACCCGGACAGGGTCCCTGTATGTAAATAGTTAAATTGTTTATGTACCCGGACGGGTGAATGTTCATAAAAAAGTTTTTTAATTTAATAAAAAAAAAAAAACACAGTTTTCATTACTTTTATTACAGTCTCATCCTGCGACGCCATCGATCTCCTGTAAAAAAATGAAAAAAAAAAAAAAAAAAAGTATACCACCTGACCGACGCAGTCCATAGTAACGAGTGTCCCACGATGATCCAGCTCTGCTACATCAGAATGACAGGCAGAGCCTGTCATCCCGGCGCAGCACAGCTGATTACCTGCTTCCCCGGCGGTGACGTCATCGGACTGACTGCTTTACGGCCGGGATTACCCAGCAGT
Source organism: Oophaga sylvatica (assembly GCA_033576555.1). Lineage (NCBI taxonomy): Eukaryota > Metazoa > Chordata > Amphibia > Anura > Dendrobatidae > Oophaga > Oophaga sylvatica. Next base: position 304,810,179 of record JARQOD010000006.1, read on the forward strand.
CACTGCAGTTATCGCAAAAAACTGCATGTGACCGCCAGGGAGAAGATAATGGCGGCCATCAAGCAGTCCAGGACGTGACCGCCGGAGATCTTCTGCCAGGTAAGTGCCGCTGACTCCTGACAGACCCGACCGACGGACACTCACAGTGACAGTGACAAATCCGATTCCGGTATTCGATAAGACGAAAATATCGAAACAAATTATCGAAAGGTCAATAGAGCTAATATCGGCCGATAGCCGATATTTGCAGTATCGTATCGCTCAACACTACCAAAGAGTGAATACTGATCCAACGATCAATCCAAAGCAAGTAGAGAGCTGGATGTGAGGCTATAATAAGTCTAGGACAGTTGAGTACAATCTTTTATGTTTTGTAACCCTTTCCTGATCCACCATTTATGATGATTAATGGTCTGCAGAGACATATGAGCATACTAAATGTTGTTTTGGGCAGATATGATTCTGCTAGCTGATTGAAGTGAATCTGCCCCCAATGAATTTCGGGATATTCACTCATCTCTACTCCCATCTTAAAAATATATAGTAGCAAATTTACTTGTAGCTTACACTTTTCTATGCAATAAAAGTACAAAAAAATATACAGAATTGCACCATTATATCCCACAAGAACATTCGTCCAGAATATAATTTAATATGGAGGCCCATGGATTAATTCAGCATGTGTGCCAGTAGATTGACCAACATGATTTGCCATGTAGTAAAATGAGATGTGAACAAAGCAATTTTTCATGTAACAATAGAAACACATCAGTAAATATTTATATTGTTGGGTAAAATAAGTTATTTCATAAAAATTAAATACTTTTTAGAAAGTTCATGTTTTCTCCAGTATTTTCCTTATGCTCTTTTTTTTGCTCTTTTTACAGGAGCTGGACTATGAAACAAAATCCAGCTATTCACTGAGAATAGAAGCTTCAAATAAGCACGTGGACAATCGATTTCTCAGCGTTGGTCCATTTATGGATACAACAACAGTGAAAATTACTGTGGAAGATGTGGATGAACCTCCAGTATTTTCTCAACTGTTATATACAATGGTGGAGTCTGAAGCAGCAAAAATAGGCAGCAGTATAGGAACAGTATCAGCGCACGACCCAGATTCGTCACACAGCCCTGTGAGGTACGATTGTCTGAGACTATTTTTTTTTATTTTCATGTCAAAAAAAGCCAATCACTTGCTGCGAATGACAATAATGTAGGCTCTGACCCTAATTTCTAATCAACTTCACGAGAGAAGCTGGATTTATCACTGAAGCAGACCACATTCGGCATACAAAAATGTTAATTAAGTCTCTGCTTCCATAAATGTTTTGTAAATGTTCCTGCTGTGTGAATGTTCTCGTTGTGACAGTCATTCGTCATGTATATATGCGTTAAACTAGTAACAGAGTTAACTCATCAATCTTTCTGTCAGCAAAACTAGAAAATGAAATGAGAATCTAACCAAATATGAAGGTAACATGACCTATTGAGATAATAGTCTACATGCATAGATTCATATTAATAGTAATATTACTTAGCTTACTCATTCATTCATGAAATGCATACATTTACTTATTAGAATATTGAAATTATAGGTATGTTCACAGGGTAAAATATTTGAAATGTGAATTATAAACAATTCCCAAATATACTTTCATTAGCTAATAGGTTCTGCTTGGCAAAGTTTCTGCGCCCAAAACAAAATCTATAACCCCAACCATCTGCCATTTCATATGTCTTCTCTATTGGCAGCGAGGTATGTGTGTTCTCACAGCACAAAAAAGCAATTTCTACCTCTACAACCCTTGGAACGAAAGACCTCACTGCTTGAAACACAGATCTGGACCTAGAGCAGAAGCAACTGACACATTCTGCCGAGATACAGTAATATTCCAATGGGAGAGTATGATTATGATACATCAATTCTTATAGGAAATTAACATGCTAAAATTAGTTATGAATTAACCATAAGCATCAGGGTTACCAATAATGAGCTAATCTGCATACTAGAATTCTTGCTCTCTGATCTTGCTTTGCCTCGAGAAAGTAAGGGCACATGGGAGGATTTTTTAATCCTTTTTTTCCAATCTGTCTGATGGACAGTAGTAGACTAGGTGGCAAAGGTTGTGCATTGAGAGAGACTAGACAAATTATAGTTTAATATGAAAGGGAATTTGTCTGCAGGTTTTTGCTATGTAATATGAGGACAGGTTGCTGCAGGGGTTAAAACACTAAATTCAAGTATGTGTCACATATCAGGCTTTGCTGCTGTTTACTTACAGTGAAGGTCTGATATTATCACTGCCCAGACTAGGTCTCATGCAACTGTTAAGGTACTGCCACACTAAACAATCCCGCTAGCGATCACGATAACGACGCATACTAATGCGATCGCTAGCGGGATTGTTTCTATATCGCTAAGTGCGGCCACATTTAGCGATATAGTTAACGACGCTATCGCCGTTAGCGATCTTCTTAACGACTTTAGCGGTACAAAAGTACCGCTAAATCGCTAAGAAAAGGTGCCACACTAGCGATATATACTTACCCAGCGGGAGCGCCGACGAGAAAATAGGGTCCGGAACGATTCCAGCGACGAGCGAGATCACAGCAGGAAGCTCGTCGCTGGAAGCTGCCGCACACAACAACATCGCTAACGGGATCGCTAAATAGTGACGTTTTTTAGCGATCCCGTTAGCGATATTGTTCAGTGTGGCATACCCTTAGACTGCTATGCCCCCTCCTCTGATAAGCAGCTCACTGTCAATATACATTGTACATAGAAAGCTGTGGTGTGGGTGGGGTTAGCTTTCTCAGCTCTGCTTCTTGCTTCATCTAAGAACTTTGATTGTGTCACAACTGCTGCACCTACTAAACTAAGTGATACATCATTGGATTCATGGTATCTTTTCCTATATTATGCTGCTCTCTGATGAGGTAGCAAAAGTCTGATGAATTATTCCCTTTAGGCTGGAGTCACACTCAACGTATAAAAAAACTGTCTGATTATGACGGCCGAGAATCACACCAATGTTCTCCGTATGGTGATCTGTATGTAATCCGTTTGCAATGCTATTTCCTCACATCTAGTATCCGTATGACATTCGTATGAAATGCGATTTTAACATGAGCTTTTACATACAGCAGCTCTCTGTATGTAAAAGCTCATGTTAAAATTGCATTATAACACACAACTGTACACATTGTTTTAAAACCTAATATTCTTCAAAACATATATCTATATATATATATATATTACGGTGATGGGAGCTGCCCCATAGATTAACAGCAATCTGAGTGCTATGCAATGTTTTATCGCATAGCACTCGCCGGTATTCCTCGCCAGTGTGACGCCTGCCTTAGAAAGAATATTATTTATCCAAAGGAACCTATTCTGCCATCTACTTCAACATGACCTCTGAGTCCTCAGAGTGTCTGTTCGATTAAATGTTGTTGACTTGTCATAATTAATACAGCCCTGTCAATGATAAGTAATGCCCAGTCTTTTTTAATTTAGTATTTTAAACCATAAGAAGCCTTATCAAATTAATAATAAGAAAGGAGAGAAAATAGTAATATCCGTTCTCAGCAGCAGAATGTATAAATTGGGATATTTGACTGCCTGAACAAGTGGAAACTCAACCCAAGTCTTCTTTAAGATATTCAACTGCGGTTTTGTATAGTTGGACCACCTTACATTTCCATTTAGATGGTTACATATCATTGTCAATTTTAATTTTCCCATTACATAATAAAAGTAGTACTATTTTATCTCAGCACATCTAAAAATATGTCACCAATTCAAGAATTAACAGGCAGTTAATGGCATTGTAGATGTTGCTTATTCCTTAACATTAAGGTCACAATCTATGTTTCAGGCTCAGAATTTTAATTTTTGCCTCATTGATCATGTGCTCATGGGGAAAATTAAATTATTTCTCATTGTAAAAGGTTTCCTCCAGCCCACAAAATGGTAGAGACATTGACATGTGAAACTGAGAAAAGCATCAGCTGTGCAAGCGTTCTACAGAGTGTGAAATCACCGTATATTATCTTTTACTTTTACCATTTGACATAGCACAAGAAGTGACAGCATAATGAACAAAAGAATTAGCAGGGAAATTGATTGTACTGAGTTTAAACACGCATTAGCACTTATTGTGTTTCTGGGCATACACCTATTGTTGTCAAGTAGAAGGCATTAAATCCAATTACCAAAGGCTATGTCCCCAAATACAATATTATTTATCTCAGTACATGAAAAAAAGGAAATAAAATACAAATAAAAATGAATATGTTGGCTCATATCCCACTTTTACAGCAAGTAATGTCCATTTTTGAGCATGATGAAAAAAAGTGTTTAAAACACTTATTAAATGTAATGCATTGAGTCTGAATATTATCTTATTAGCTTGTTATATTTCACTGACAGCATCACATCGGATAACCATTAAAATCATGTGAGCGAAATAAAAATATTTTTTTATGAAAAACTGTGAAATTCAACACTGCCATCATATAGAATATATAGGTGTAGCCATAATTTCCTTCCCACACGGGTTCTTTCCCTACTTTTGGAAAGTGAATGAAGAAAGATTTTTTTTTTAAGCCTGGAAGTTATTATATTAAATTGTTTTACTCATTTATATATTAACCACAGAGATGCCATTTCTTTTTAATTTGTGAAGATCCAACCACTATTCATGCAATACAGCACCATTGAAAGTGTAGGGCCCAGTGCTTTACTAGTGCTGTGGTTTCTTCACTCTCTGGATGAGTAAGGATTACACGACAAATAAGTAAATCCACTAAAATGCACTCAAATTTGATTGATAAATTTGATTGACAACAAAATAATTTGAAAAAAGTCAAATTTGCCTTTTTAAAACATTCATTATGATCCCAAGGTTTCTCCAATGCAGAGTTAAAAATGGAGGCAGAGTTAAAAATGGAGGCAGCACAGAGATTAGAAACAGAAAAATTGGTGATTTAGTAGCCCAAAGTGGCAGCGATGTTTTGGTCCAAAAAGTAAGACTCTTTATCGAACTTGAATAAAGTTCTCACATTATGAACCGTCGCTGCCATTATAGTGTATTAAATCACCAATTTTTGCTATGATTCTAATCGGTGTGCTAACTCCATTTTTTAACTATCTCTCTATATACACTTCTCAAAAAAATAAGGGAAACACTGAAAAAACACATCCTAGATATCACTGAATGAAATATTCCAGTTGCAAATCTTTATTCATTACATAGTGGAATGCGTTGTGCAAAATAAAACATAAAAATGATCAAAACTAATATCCCATGGAGTTCTGGATTTGGAATGATTCTCAAAATAAAAGTGGAAAATCAAATTACAGGCTGATACAACTTCAGTGAAAATGCCTCAAGACATGGAAATGATGCTCAGAAATATGTGTAGCCTCTACGTGCATGTATGACCTCCCTACAATGCCTGGACATGCTCCTGATGAGGCTGCAGATGTTCTCCTGAGGGATCTCCTCCCAGACCTGTATTCAAACATCAGTCAACTCCTGGATAGTCTGTGGTGCAATGTGGCACTGGTGGATGGAATGAGACATGATGTCCCAGATGTGCTCGATTGTATTCAGGTCTGGGAATGGGCAGGCTAGTCCATAGCATCAATGCCTTCATCATGCAGGAATTGCTCACACACTTTAGTCACATGATGCCTAGCATTGTGTTATAAGGAACCCAGGGCCCACTGAACCTGCATATGGTTTCACAATAGGTTTGAGTATCTCATTCTGGTACCTTATGGCAGGCAGGGTACCTCTGGCTAGCACATTGAGAGCTGTGTGACCCTCCAAAGAAGTGCCTCCCCACACTATTACTGACCAACTGCCAAACCGGTAAAGCTGGAAGATATTGCAGCAGCAGAACGTTCTTCACTGCGTCTCTAGACTCTGTCACGTCTGTCACATGTGCTCAGTGTGAATCTTCTCTCATCTGTGAAAAGCACAGGGTGCCAATATTGAATCTGCCAATCTTCATATTCTCTAGCAAATGACAATTACCCTGTACAGTGTTAGGCTGTAAGCACAAACCCACTTTTGGACGTCTGGTCCTCAAATTACTCTCATGGAGTCTGTTTCTGACAGCTTGAGCAAACACATGGATGTTAGTAGCCTGCTCGTGATCATTTTGCAAGGCTCTGACACTGCTCCTCCTCTTGCTCCTTGCACAAAGCAGGAGGTAATAGTCCTACTGCTGGGTTATTGCTCTTCTATGGCCCCTCCGCATCTCCTGGTGTACTGGCCTGTCTCCTGGTAGGCTATTCCATACTCTGGAAACTGAGCTGACAGACACAGCTACCCTTCTTGCCATCTTGGATGAGCTGCACTACGAAGCAACTTCTGTGGATTGTAGACACCGCCTCATGCTACTGCACAGTATTTTTAGGGGTGAGAGCAATGACAAAATGCAAAAGTGACCAAACAGCCAAAAATTCTAAGAAAAGAGAAATTTTCTGTTGTCACCCCCTGCAGAACCACTCCTTTAAAGTGGGTGTCTTGATAATTGCCTATCATTTCTATTTGTTGTATTTTCCATTTGCACAACAGCAGGAGAAATTGATTTACAATCATTGTTGCTTTATTACTGGACAGGTTGGTTTCACAGAAGTATGATTGACTTGGAGTTACATTGTGCTGTTTAGGTGTTCCCTTTATCTTTTCGAGCAGTGTATATCTGCAGATATTTTTTTATATAAGTAGATATTTATATAAGTATATACATGCATATATATGCATGTATATACTGTATATATATATATTTTTTTTCATATATATATATATATATATATATACAGTACAGACCAAAAGTTTGGACACACCTTCTCATTCAAAGATTTTTCTGTATTTTCATGAATATGAAAATTGCACATTCACACTGAAGGCATCAAAACTATGAATTAACACATGTGAAATTATTTACTTAACCAAAAAGTGTTAAACAACTGAAAATATGTCTTATATTCTAGGTTCTTCAAAGTAGCCACCTTTTGCTTTGATGACTGCTTTGCACACTCTTGGCATTCTCTTTATGAGCTTCAAGAGGTAGTCACCGGAAATGGTTTTCACTTCACAGGTGTGCCCTGTCAGGTTTAATAAGTGTGATTTCTTGCCTTATAAATGGGGTTGGAACCATCAGTTGTGTTGTGCAGAAGTCTGGTGGATACACAGCTGGTAGTCCTACTGAATAGACTGTTAGAATGTGTATTATGGCAAGAAAAAAAGAAGCTAGGTAAAGAAAAACGAGTGGCCATCATTATTTAAAGAAATGAAGGTCAGTCAGTCCGAAAAATTGGGAAAACTTTGAAAGTGCCCCCAAGTACAGTTGCAAAAACCATCAAGCGCTACAAAGAAATTGGCTCACATGAGGACCGACCCAGGAAAGGAAGACCAAGAGTCACCTCTGCTTCTGAGGATAAGTTTATCTGAGTCACCAGCCTCAAAAATCACAGGTTAACAGCAGCTCAGATTAGAGACCAGGTCAATGCCACACAGAGTTCTAGCAGCAGACACATCTCTACAACAACTATTAAGAGGAGACTTTGTGCAACAGGCCTTCATGGTTAAATAGCTGCTAGGAAACCACTGCTAAGGACAGGCAACAAGCAGAAGAGACTTGTTTGGGCTAAAGAACACAAGGAATGGACATTAGACCAGTGGAAATCTGTGCTTTGGTCTGATAAGTCCAAATTTGAGATCTTTGGTTCCAACCACGTGTCTTTGTGCGACGCAGAAAAGGTGAACGGATGGACTCTAGATGCCTGGTTCCCACCGTGAAGCATGGAGGAGGAGGTGTGATGGTGTGAGGGTGCTTTGCTGGTGACACTGTTGGGGATTTATTCAAAATTGAAGGCATACTGAAGCAGCATGGCTACCACAGCATCTTGCAGCGGCATGCTATTCCATCCGGTTTCCGTTTAGTTGGACCATCATTTATTTTTCAACAGGACAATGACCCCAAACACACCACTAGGCTGTGTAAGGGCTATTTGACCAAGAAGGAGAGTGATGGGGTGCTACGCCAGATAACCTGGCCTCCACAGTCACCAGACCTGAACCCAATCGAGATGGTTTGGGGTGAGCTGGACTGCAGAGTGAAGGCAAAATGCCCAACAAGTGCTATAGGAAAGATGTGTATCTTCGTACCGTGTTAGCCAATAGATAGAAAAATATTTAGACTTGGTATCAACCACTGAGGACTCTCAAGTCTAAATATTTTTCCAAAAAGTGCTAAGCATCTTTAGGAACTCCTTCAAGTCTGTTGGAAGACCATTTCCGGTGACTACCTCTTGAAGCTCATCAAGAGATTGGCAAGAGTGTGCAAAGCAGTCATCAATGTGAATACTTCTCCGTCCAATTATGACAAGAGCATTCTTAAAGTGATACCTTTATTGGCTAACCAGAAAATTATATGTTTGCAAGCTTTCAGAGCGCAGAGGCTCCTTCTTCAGGCAAGATTACATTTGGAATAATAAGAAAGACACATTAGATGCTTACTATAGTAGGAAATTTGTTCAAGACCTGGGAGGTGTGATGCCTTCAAAAGATAAGCAAAGGAAATCGAATTAGCATTTTCTTACAAATGGAGAGCTAGTGGGAATGTGTTCTTAGCTATCTGGAGTCCTTCTGGTGAAGGTGTGAACTGTGTCTATGTAGTGGACCATAAAACCGGGTGTTAAGTTGAGTCCTAGTGTCAAAGTATTGAACATCCTAATAAGTTTGAATTCCCATATTTTTCTCTCCCTGTCATCCTTAAAATGACCTTTTAGTATTAAGACTTTTAAGTCTGTCATACAATGTCCAGTTCCAGAGAAATGTTTTCCCACAGGCGTGTCCATTTCATTCCTGATCGTATGTCTGTGTAGATTCATCCTTGTTTGTAGTTTTTGCATGGTTTCCCCAATATAGATAGCTCCAGGGCACCTTGTACATTGTATCATGTACACCACATTGGAGGATGTACATGAAAAGGAACCCATGACCTTATAGTCCTGATTTGTGTTTGGTACACGGACTGTATTTGTTGGTAATATGTGGGTACAAGTTTTGCATTTTTTGTTGTTACATGGGAATGTGCCAGTCACTGATGGTGACGAGAGGACACTTCTGACAAGGAGATTCCTTAAGTTAGGGGGCTGTTTGTAGGAGAGGAGTGGTAGTTCTGGGAATATGTCTTTCAATTTGTGGTCTCTGTGGAATATGGGTTGGAGATCAGCACCAATTTTCCTTAGGATGCTCATGTGGGGGTTGTATGTGACCACAAGAGGTACCCTGTTGTTGTCCTCTCTCAGTTTGTAATCCAGGAGGTTGCTTCTTGGGATTCTTGTAGCCCTGTGGATCTGTTCATCTATTACCAGTGGATGGTATCCTTGTTGTAGGAATGTATTCCTCAGAGATAGCAGCTGTAGTTCCCTGTCTTTACTGTCTGAACAGATCCGAATATATCTCAGAGCTTGACTGTAGATGATGGATTTTTTTGTGTGTCTTGGATGAAAGCTGTTCCATCTAAGGTATGCTGGATGTCCTGTGGGCTTATGGTAAATTGATGTTTGTATGGCGTTGTCCTTGATGTATATGGTCAAGTCCAGAAAATGTATTTGAGACTTTGAAAAGTTGAGGGTGAGCTTGATGGTTGGGTGGTATTTGTTGAAGTTATTGTGGAAGGTGAGCAGATCATCTTTTGAGCCTGTCCAGATTATTAGCAGGTCATCAATGTAGTGGAAGTATGCAAGAGGTTTAATAGGGCAAGATGACAAAAACTCCTCCTCCAGTTTCGCATAAATAGGTTTGCATATTGTGGGGACATTTTGCTTCCCATGGCGCTGCCCATGCACTGTTGGTATAAATTGTTCCCAAAAGAGAAATAGTTGTGATGAAGCACAAACCTGATGAATTGCAGTGTTGGTTCTGTGGCCAGATTGTTCTTTTGAAGGAAATATTTACATGCTGTGATTCCATCCTCATGAGGAATGTTGGAATAGAGAGACTTTAGGTCCATGGTGGCTAGTATCGTGTCCCTTGGAAGTGGGCCAGGCGCTGACAATTTGCAAAGAATATCCGTGGTGTCCTGGATATAGCTGAGTGTGCTCCTCACCAAGGGTTTCAGAATGTTCTCCACCCAGCGGAGATATTCTCAGTTAAAGTCCCAATACCAGAGATGATGGGCCTCCCAGGATTACCTTCTTTGTGTATTTTAGGCAACATGTAGAAGGTGCCTGTTTTGGGATTGCCTGGTACCAGTTCCAGTAGTGAGGATGAAGTAGAATCAAATCCATTAATGATACGTTTTAGTTCCTCTGTGTATTGTTTGGTAGGATCTTCCTGAAGTGGAGTGTAGTATTTTATATTCAAGAGTTGTCTGTTTGCTTCCTGGATGTAATCTGTCGTGTTCATGATGACTATAGCTCCTCCTTTGTCCGCTGGTTTGATGATGATATTGTTGCTGGCTTTTAAGGATTGTATGGCTTTTCTTTCCTCCATACTGATATTGTTTGGCACTTTATGGTGTCTGTCCAAAATGTCAGATTTAACTTTTTTGCGGAAACAGTCTATGTAATGATCCAGAGTTTGGTTGTGTCCAGGTTGCGGGGTCCAGTTTGTCCTCTTATTCTTTTTTGCTGTGTTATTCACATTGTCTTGTGAAGTAATATCTGCATGGTTATGAAAGAATTCTTTGAGTCGCAATCTGCGGAAGAATTCCTCAATGTCACTACAGAACTGAGCCGTATCCAGCTGTTTTGTAGAACAGAATGTTAGTCCCTTTGATAGAACATGCATTTCTCCTGTGTTTGGCTTGTATTTTGAGAGGTTCACAACAGAGGGCAATGTATGTAAATGATTCTGTAAACAGGGCTTACCTTCAGCTACATTGAGACCTGCTTTCTTCCTGAGTCTGTCCAGTTTCTTTTTCTTGTTGATAATGAGGTGATGTTGTAAATTATTGTAGAATTCCTGTAGCGTCTCCTTGATGAAACATGAACCCGGTCCTTGTATTCGGTCCTGTAGGCAATTTATCTCTTTATGGATGGTCCTCTTCTTGTGGATAGAAAAATCCAATGAGATGATTCCGCAGTCTCTCAGATGATCTGTAGCAAAGTTTCTGTGAAAAATGGGTGTTGTAGGTATATTTGTTGGATTCCTTATCATGAGGCCTTTAGGGATTAGGTTTTCCTTTTTGCATCTGGATAGAAAGAAGATGTCGCTGTTCATTTGTGCCAGTTTCTTCAGGAGATTTTTAAAATCCATCTGTGATCAGTACATTGGGGTATCTTCCATTTTCATGGTGTACAATAATAAATTATATTGTGGTACTGTGTTAGCCAGAAAAATCGATGTGAATACTTCTCCGTCCAATTATGACAAGAGCATTCTTAAAGTGATACCTTTATTGGCTAACCAGAAAATTATATGTTCGCAAGCTTTCAGAGCGCAGAGGCTCCTTCTTCAGGCAAGATTACATTTGGAATAATAAGAAAGACACATTAGATGCTTACTATAGTAGGAAATTTGTTCAAGACCTGGGAGGTGTGATGCCTTCAAAAGATAAGCAAAGGAAATCGAATTAGCATTTTCTTACAAATGGAGAGCTAGTGGGAATGTGCTCTTAGCTATCTGGAGTCCTTCTGGTGAAGGTGTGAACTGAGTCTATGTAGTGGACCATAAAACCGGGTGTTAAGTTGAGTCCTAGTGTCAAAGTATTGAACATCCTAATAAGTTTGAATTCCCATATTTTTCTCTGCCTGTCATCCTTAAAATGACCTTTTAGTATTAAGACTTTTAAGTCTGTCATACAATGTCCAGTTCCAGAGAAATGTTTTCCCACAGGCGTGTCCATTTCATTCCTGATCGTATGTCTGTGTAGATTCATCCTTGTTTGTAGTTTTTGCATGGTTTCCTGTTGTGAATGGGTTTGAGATGAGTTCTGAGCAGAGCTCCCTCTGGTGTTACAAGCGGTACTAGTGAGGATTGGGAATCAGGTGTTACTGATTGGTCTTATTTAAGGAATCATTTTCCCATCAGGGTTGCCGGTGATCAATTGTTCTGGTCTGAATCCTTCTTTCCAGTTTCCCTTTAGCCTGCTGTGTCGTGTCTGCATCTCCTGCTATCAGATAAGACAATTTCTTATTTTGTGTTTTTGCTATATTTTGCACTTTGTCCTGCACTTCTGTGGGGGCCTTCTGGTCCCCTCCGGGGGCTTTTGCCCTTCAGTTTAGTCCAGCCACTGTGTTTTGTACTTTTGCTTTTTGCAGTTTTTTCAGTGGCTGCTGTTTTTGTTACACCAGAGAACTAATTTAGGTGGTAGAGGTCGTGTGATCTCAGGTGATTTTGAAATTAGTGGAGTTGGTGTTTTTCAGGGTTTTCTGGGATTGCAGTAAGTACCCTTCCTGTCCTTTTCTATTTAGATAGTTTGGGCCCCAGCGTTTGCTCATACTATTTTCTTTCTGTGTCAGTATTTCCTCTTGTCTAACCGCCATTACATGTTTGGAGGCTTTCTATTATCTTTGGGGTTCTGCTCCGGGGCAGATAGCTTTCCTATTTCTATCTTTAGGTGTAGTTAGTTTCTCAGGCTGTGACGAGGCGTCTAGGACCATCGTAGGAACGCTCCACGGCTGCCTCTAGTTGCGGTGGTTAGTCAGGGTACTGCAATCTCATAGATTCCAACTGCTCTGGTGTATTTCCTTTTTTACCTGCACTCCTCAGCTACCGTAACATAACAGTATCACCAGCCAATAAAAATTGTATGGTACTCACAGAAGGGAAAAAATATTTTGAAGGAAGAAAAGTTGTCAGAGATATTTTTCTGTTTGTTGCATTTTTTTTTTTTTTTCCTCTGTATCTCTGGGTGCTGGGAGGATCTTTTCTCCCAATGGAGTTTGCACAGTTGTCTGGCCGTGTGGATCAGCTTGCCACTGAGGTTCGGAGTATTGCTGCATATCTTGCTAGGTTGCCTGTTGTGGAACCTAGGATCCCCATGCCAGATTTGTTTTCAGGGGATCGAGCTAAGTTTCAGAATTTCAAAAATAATTGTAAATTGTTTTCTTGCCTTAAAATCTAAGTCCTCAGGAAACGCAGCGCAGCAGGTTCAAATTGTCATCTCTCTCCTGCGCGGCGATCCTCAGGATTGGGCTTTTTCCCTGACACCTGGGATCCTGTTTTGAGTGATGTTGATGCATTTTTTCAGGCTTTGGGGTTATTGTACGATGAGCCTAATGTCACTGATCAAGCTGAAAAAGCCTTGTTGGCATTAAATCAGGGGCTTGATGACGCTGAGTTATACTGTCAGAGATTCCGTAGGTGGGCAGTCCTGACCAAATGGAATGACGACGCTTTGGCTGCCCTTTTCCGGGAAAGGGGTCTGTCGGATAATGTAAAGGATGTTATGGTGGGATTCCCTGTCCCCTCTGGTCTCAATGATTCTATGTCATTAGCGATTCAAATTGACAGACGTTTGCGTGAGCGGAGAAGTATGCGTGGAGTGGTGTTGCCTTGTGAGCCAGCTGCTGAGCCCATGCAGTGTGATGGAGTGGTGTCTGGGGCACAGCGTCATAAGTTTCGAAAGCGCAATGGGTTATGTTTCTACTGTGGTGATGCCTCTCATGCTGTTTCAGTCTGCCCTAAGCGGGGAAGACGTTTTGCACGCTCAGTTGTCTTGGGTAGTGTTCAGACTAAGTTTTTATTAACTGTCACTCTGATATGCTCTCTGTCCTCATTTTCTGCTCAGGCTTTCGTTGATTCTGGAGCAGCTATTAACCTGATGGATTATGATTTTGCTAAACGTTGTGGATTTCCCTTGATACCCCTACAGAAGTCTATTCCCCTACTGGGATCGATTCTACCCCTTTGGCTGAGAATAAACCCCAGTTTTCTACTCAGGTGATAATGAGGGTTGAACCTGATCACCAGGAGTGCTGCAAATTTTTGGTTCTATATAATCTGCATGACATTATCGTGCTGGTTTCCTTGGTTACAGTCTCATAATCCTGTTTTGGATTGAAATCTGTGTCTGTAACCAGTTGGGGCTGCCAATGTGTTAATACCAACACTCCTGTTTTTTCTGCCTCCCCCCAGGCTGAGGATGTTCCTGACTTTTGTTTGATTTTTCTGATGTGTTTAGCGAAAGTAAATCTGCATCCTTACCTCCCCATAGGAGCTATGACTGCGCTATTGAATTAGTGCCAGGTAGTAAATTCCCTAAGGGTCGCCTTTTTACCAATATAGATAGCTCCAGGGCACCTTGTACATTGTATCAGTACACCACATTGGAGGAGTACATGAAAAGGAACCATGACCTTATAGTCCTGATTTGTGTTTGGTACACGGACTGTATTTGTTGGTAATATGCGGGTACAAGTTTTGCATTTTTTGTTGTTACATGGGAATGTGCCAGTCACTGATGGTGACGAGAGGACACTTCTGACAAGGAGATTCCTTAAGTTAGGGGGCTGTTTGTAGGAGAGGAGTGGTAGTTCTGGGAATATGTCTTTCAATTTGTGGTCTCTGTGGAATATGGGTTGGAGATCAGCACCAATTTTCCTTAGGATGCTCATGTGGGGGTTGTATGTGACCACAAGAGGTACCCTGTTGTTGTCCTCTCTCAGTTTGTAATCCAGGAGGTTGCTTCTTGGGATTCTTGTAGCCTGTGGATCTGTTCATCTATTACCAGTGGATGGTATCCTTGTTGTAGGAATGTATTCCTCAGAGATAGCAGCTGTAGTTCCCTGTCTTTACTGTCTGAACAGATCCGAATATATCTCAGAGCTTGACTGTAGATGATGGATTTTTTTGTGTGTCTTGGATGAAAGCTCGTCACCATCAGTGACTGGCACATTCCATGTAACAACAAAAAATGCAAAACTTGTACCCACATATTACCAACAAATACAGTCCGTGTACCAAACACAATCAGGACTATAAGGTCATGGGTTCCTTTTCATGTACATCCTCCAATGTGGTGTACATGATACAATGTACAAGGTGCCCTGGAGCTATCTATATTGGGGAAACCATGCAAAAACTACAAACAAGGATGAATCTACACAGACATACGATCAGGAATGAAATGGACACGCCTGTGGGAAAACATTTCTCTGGAACTGGACATTGTATGACAGACTTAAAAGTCTTAATACTAAAAGGTCATTTTAAGGATGACAGGGAGAGAAAAATATGGGAATTCAAACTTATTAGGATGTTCAATACTTTGACACTAGGACTCAACTTAACACCCGGTTTTATGGTCCACTACATAGACACAGTTCACACCTTCACCAGAAGGACTCCAGATAGCTAAGAACACATTCCCACTAGCTCTCCATTTGTAAGAAAATGCTAATTCGATTTCCTTTGCTTATCTTTTGAAGGCATCACACCTCCCAGGTCTTGAACAAATTTCCTACTATAGTAAGCATCTAATGTGTCTTTCTTATTATTCCAAATGTAATCTTGCCTGAAGAAGGAGCCTCTGCGCTCTGAAAGCTTGCGAACATATAATTTTCTGGTTAGCCAATAAAGGTATCACTTTAAGAATGCTCTTGTCATAATTGGACGGAGAAGTATTCACATCGATTTTTCTGGCTAACACGGTACCACAATATAATTTATTATTGTACACCAAAGCAGTCATCAAAGCAAAAGGTGGCTACTTTGAAGAACCTAGAATATAAGACATATTTTCAGTTGTTACACACTTTTTGTTAAGTATATAATTCCACATGTGTTAATTCATAGTTTTGATGCCTTCAGTGTGAATGTACAATTTTCATAGTCATGAAAATACAGAAAAATCTTTGAATGAGAATGTGTGTCCAAACTTTTGGTCTGTACTGTATGTATATATGTATATATATATATATATATATATATATATATATATATATATATATATTACATACAGTACATATATGCACACAAGTCTTAAATTAAGTATTAAACACTTCACCAATTTTCTAAGTAAATATATTTCTAAAGGTGCTATTGACACAAAATTCTCATCAGATGTCGGTAACAATCCATCCAATCCACACAGGCAAAGAAATCAAATCAAAGATATTCAGAATTTACTGCCTTTAATGATGATTATACAGTCTATTTGCTTTTCGTGACCAGTGTATGTTATCTATGGTGTCCTACCTTATTTTCTAAAGGCAAATGTATTTACAATATATTTGCTACAAGAGCGGAGAACATTAAATCAAAAACTGCTCTTAGAACAAAATGATAATAGTGCACTGAACGTTCTTTACACGGTTACATAAAGTAAACCTGATAATGTGAGTGCACTAATTAAAAGATATAAGCCGTTTACTTTAATTACCTATAGATTATAAACAATGAACTCAGAGCATAAGGACATATTCTTTGCAAAATTAATGAGTGTCCGTTTTATTAGACCTTTATAAATAATGAACTCCTTTCACAAACTGAAATTGACAAGTGTGGAGTTGAAGTAGATTGGGATGATTTTCAAAGAGAAATTGTACAACTTATTTGTACACATTTTCTTTTTAAAGATGTTCTCAATCTAAATGTTTATGAAAATAAATCTGATTAAAACTGAGCGAGAATGACACAACATGATGGCTCCCAAGCGGTCTTCACTCTTTTGCTCTCAGATCAGTGACAGTGCACATTAAAATATGTCAGACAGAAAGAAACAAAGTCTAGCTATTATGAATTCTTCTTTAACCCCTTAATCCATTATCCGTTATCCATTATCCTTTAATCCATTATACATGCACGGTGCAAGTCTGTAGCTAGTGTATAGTGCTGCCTCACAAGATGAGCCCATCCCATACCCAGCAGGTAATGGCTATGACACACAATCCGGACCTACTTCTAACAGCCATGGTTGAAGTGGAGCTCAGCCTGCAAATGTTAGCCTATTAAATGACTTGTCAAACTCTAACATCAACAATTACAGAGCCTCGGCATTGGGCGCCTGTGGCTGGGCTTCAAAGGAGGCCCTGATTACTACATACTACAAGTGCATACTACAAGTGATCATACGATCGTTCAGGTCCCTAAAAGGACTAATAAGTACAGTGAAAAGTAAAAAAAAGTTTTTAAAAATATGAAAAAAATAAAAATAATAAGCTCAAATCACACAGCTTTTCCCCATAAAAATAAAGATAACAAAAAATAAAAAATACACATATGTGGTATTGCCACATGCATAAAAGTCAGATCTTTTAAAATATTAAAATGAGCCCAATTGGTAAACATGGTAAAGAGAAAAAAATTCATAATGGCAAAATTTAGATTTTTTTGGTTCTCTGCAATACAGCAAAAATGGTGTAAGAAGCTATCAAAATGTTACTTCTATCCCAGAATGGTATCAATAAATATTTTGTTTTTCCCATCAAAAAAAAGCCATCACACAGCTCTATCGACTGAAAAATGAAAACCTTACGGGTCTATCACCATAATCATACTGATGATGAGACTTATTATGCTTACCGCAAAATGACGCCGTCGAAACAATTCGTATTAAACCATGTCAGAGTTGGAGGGGTTTTTTATACAATAAAAGGAATGGTGTATTTTAAGAGTAGAAGTGGTCTTGCAAACATCAAGCCCTCATATGTCAATGTGGACAGAAATAAAAAATATTTTTTGTCTCTTGCATGATGGGAAGGAAAAAATGAAAATGCATATATACAAATTGGCAATATAAGGAAAAGGTTAATGGAGGTGTCAAGTAGAAAAGCACTGGCAACATGATAACTTCTGGATATTCACCTATTCAGTTTAAATGGTTGTCCATCTTCAGAAAAAAAAGACTGATTTTCCTATAAAATAAAAGTGTAATATTGCAGCCCAGACCCAGGCACTTTAGTAGAGGTGAGATGCAATTTCACATGCAATCCATGGATGATACTGTTTCTTGAGGAAAACATACATGTCTAACCCTGGACAACCCCTTTAGTGGTGAATTGTGTCTCAAACAAGCACAGTAAAGTGATAATGAGTTAATGACCCCTTTTTCTGTTTCTACAGTAATAACCATACTTTTGTTTATTCCTACTTTTCCATGAATATATCACTAGATAAATCCAATACATCACTGTGTCAGCATAATCCTTGGTAGAACACAATGTGCATCACAACATAGAAACCGACTAGACATGTCGTTACAGCATATCACAAAATGATGTGGCTTTTAAAAGTTCATAAATTGTCAAAATTTCCCAGCACACATCTGTGCATATTGTGACCCACGAGGAATGGAAAGGAAGGGCACATCTGTAAGTCTTTGACTTCTTCCAACTGTTGCTTGGGCAAAGCAATTCTAACTTTTATTTAGCAATTTTGCAACACAAGATTTCCAGTCTCCTTTAGCATTCTATACAATTTCCAGTAAGCCGGTGACACTATAACTTCCCTGCTAGCTTTCTGCCTGTAAGATGCAGATTATATTACACCAGTCTGTAGTCTGGATTTTATTTGTAGACTACCAAACCAATGATGGAAATCCAAGGTCATTATAGCAAGCTGAAATTCTACTGCCATTATTCTTGTAGTATACCTAAATTTCTTCTACACGTTACAGAGTATTTTATTTATACAGTTCTTTCATGAAATTGTTAATGTAGAAACTCTTATGCCCAAAAAGACAAAAATCTTCTTAATGTGATACCTTTATTGGCTAATCAGAAAAATGTATATTTGTAAGCTTCTAGAGCACTCACTATTAGAATACTTTTGTTTTTTGGGTGACATTAAAAGTATTTACATAGAGTTTTCTGGCTAACATGGTACCACCATATAATATTTTTGTATCGCATATCAGGAAATTGTTAAAGGGAGCTTGTCAGATGAAAAAATGCTATTAACTTGCAGATATGGGTTAAGCTGCAGGTTAATAGAGTTCTGAACCTAATCGGTGCCCGAATATAGACCCCAACTGCCGGTAGGAAATTAACTTTATTCCTTGCGGCAGCCTCATTTTTTCAGATACGGTGGCGGCACTGGTGTGGATTAAGTCACTGCTGTGTGCCTAGAGAGCGGCGGCTGTAGCGACTCCGCACAGTGACTGACAGCAGGCTCAGCATTAGGACCGGCTATCTATCAGTGCTGGGGGGCGCAGTTACAGCCACTACTTTCTATACACAGTGATTGAAACTGTGCCGGTGCCACCCCTATGACTAAATGCCAGATGCTGCTGCCCTCCTTGCAGAGGGTCTGTAAGTGCCAGTGCCGGACAAGTACAAAGAACTGATAACCTGCAGAATAACCCCATATCTGTAGGTAATAGCATTTTTTCAAGTGACAGGTTCTCTTTAAGTAAGCTTTTTGTACTACTGTCACTAAAACAATATTTTCTATTTAAATTATATGAATTGCATAACGAATTGACAATTAAATAAATAACTTTTAATACTGAATATTTGCCATTTTGTTGTTTTGCCTCAAAATAGATATTCAATTGATCGTAATACCGACCTGGAGAGATATTTTAACATTGATGCCAACAGCGGACTCATTACTATAGCTAAACCTTTGGACAGAGAGACCAATGCTGTCCACAACATAACAGTTTTGGCAATCGAGAGTCGTGAGTAAATGTGCTATTTATTGATTAATTCAGAAAGGCTGAACATTTTCTGTAAAGGTTTATTACTGGCTTATGACTGTAACTCACATGCATTAAAAGATGAAAGGAGGAGAGTCCATGTAGCACAACATGTTAGCTGCCCCTGCGGTACAAGGGTATTAGCTGGCTCAAATTATATTTTGCACAGTAATAGAAAGTAACATCCAGTGCAGATAATTACTCTTGCAAAGCTTCTGTGCAACCTGCTTCTTTTCAGTTTCTGTGGTCCGAGTTCAAGGAATAAGATGTGTAAATCCTATTTTCCTTATGACAAGTTAGAGCCAAGTTGTTAAAACGAACTGTGAGATTTTTTTGCATGTGCTCTGCCTCGACTTAAGGTGTCTGATAACCTCTTATAGGAAGAATATAAAGCCCCCTGCCATTGATTTTACATATGAGCAGAATAATATTACTAAAGTGAATTTTCACTGGTTTATTCCTTTACTTTTTCAAGTACTATAAAATGATCTGAAAACAAATAGCACACCCTAACATACTGTTTATTTTAAAAGCGCTAATAAAAGTGTGTATTGCTTTTTTACTGCCTGAAAGATCTGTTAATTTCTTTTATATTTTCCCCATACGTAACATGATAAGAAATATACACTAAATCAACAATAAATGATTGCCTTCATAGCTCTGTGCATGTGAGAAAAAAAGCTTCAGAAATCTTCAGAAGCTGAAAAATGTGAAGGCGTTATAATACTGTTAGAACTAAAAAATGAAGTATGTTCCCACATGAAATGGTAAAGATAGAACGTATCAAAACAATTTAGGAAGGATTGGACATTTCTTTTCAGGAACAGAATATAGCAGTTTCCTGATTGTAACCATTTATAGTATTGATCCACAGATTTAACCAATTGCCCTTTAATTAAGAAGGTCAGGAAAGAATTAGTCCACCTACAGGGAATATCGCTTCCAAAGGAATAATTTTGCTATTTTTTCCTTCTTTTAGATCAAAATGGAGTTTTAAATATCTATCTAGCTATCTATCTACCTAAATTATAGAAATAAAAAAAGCGGAGGCAGCACACCATTCTTAGTGAAAAAGAGTTACTTTTATTTAGCCCATCTTGGCGACGTTTCGGTTCAAAAGATGTGAACCTTTTTCAACCCTGGCTTGAAAAAGGTTCATATTGTTTTGCACTGAAACATCGCTAAGATGGCCTGGCTTGAAAAAGGTTCACAACTTTTTAGACCAAAATGTTTTCGAGATGGTCTAAATAAAAGTAACTCTTTTTCACTAAGAATGGTGTACTGCTTCCGCATTTTGGATTTCTACAATTAAGGTTTGGTCTTTGCATGGGGGGCTTTGCACCCGATTTTTACTTATTTTCTTGCGCTGCTGTAACTCCTTTTTTGCTATCTATCTACCTATCTATCCCATATCTATTTTATTGTCAAACTACTGTGTTTTTTCTTTTTAAATTATAATGACAACCCAAAACATCCAAATGACCCTGATAAAAAGTTTGCATTCCCCATTTCTTAATACCGAATATTGCCCCCTCTAACATCAATGACAGATTGAAGTCTTTTGTTGTAGTTGTGGATGAGGTTCTTCATTTTCTCAGATGGTAAAGCTGTCTACTTTTGGCAAAAAGCCTCCAGTTCCTGTAAATTCCTGGGCTGTCTAGCATGAACTGCACGCTTCAGATCTCCCCAGAGTGGCCCAATGATATTGAGGTCAGGAGACTGAGATGTCCACTCCAGAACCTTCACTTTGTTCTGCTGTAGCCAATGACAGGTTGACTTGGCCTTGTGTATTTGATCGTTGTCATGTTGGAACGTCCAAGTACTTCCCATGCGCAGCTTCCAGACTGATTGCAAATTTGCCTCCAGTGTTTCCTGATAACTAGAGATCAGCGAATATGTTCGGAAAATGATCACCAAACATAAATACCGCATGAGTATGGTATATTCGGATTTGTGATTAGTAACACGAGCATTTTTCTTAAAATAGGAAAAAGTTGGACTCGGTAACATTCGGTAAAAGACAGAATAAAAGCCGGCAATTCATCTACCGCATTCAGTAAAATCACAGCGTGACAGGTTAGAATAGAATAGATAGAATAGATATATACGCTTAGAATACATAGATATATAGATGTCAGAGACACACACACATATTATATATATATATATATATTATATATATAGATATATATATACTGTATATATATATATTACATAGATAGAAGAAAAGCCGGCAATTCAGCAGCTGCGGTAGTGTAAAATCACAGCAGGAGCCGACAGGATAGAAGACATGGGTTACATACAGTAAATACAAATAGAATAGATAGATATATAGATGTTGCATGGTACAGAGGTGAGTTCACTGGGAGAATTTCACTGCAGTGAATTTCAACTGCGGTGAACTTGCCTCAGCGCCGTGTGACTTTATCATGGTGCTAGAGGGATCTCACCGAGGTCACAGCAGTTCAGGCCTGCTGGGAAAGCAGCTTCAGTGACATCACCGCTAGTCTCTGAGGATGCTCTAACAGCAGTTCAGTCACCAGTGGTTCTGAGCCTGGACGGTCGCATCTTGGCACCGTCCACGTTGAAAATTATTTCTCTCCCAAACATGGATTGCGGCGTGGGACAGAACGATGGATAGCTATCGTATATTGTTGTTTTTTTTTAATTTTTGGTTTGTTACAGGAGAATGAGGGTTTTGTTGTAATTAGGCGAGGTTGTAAGTATGGTTTAATTAAGATTATTAAAGGAGTCTGTGACATTTTTTCAATTAATGGACTTTATTCTGGCTTTTTCTTTATTTACCAAACAACTATAGGATTGGCATTGGATAGGTGTCTTATAGATGCTTCTCCATTACTAACCTCAGGGCTTGACAATACAAAGGTGACATCAACCCCACAAATAAGAACCCACTTGCCACCGCTACAGTGCAAGTGGGAAGAGCAAGGCAATGCGCCAGAATTTGTGCATCTAATAGTTGTGTCTTTTCTGGGCAGTTTCGGGCTGCTATTTTTAGGCTGGGGCAATATCCATGTTGTTAGGGTCTCCGGAACGCACCAAATATAAGATGTGGAGAGGTGCGTTCGCAGCCCGGGGTCCACCGTGCAGGCGGAGCCTGCTGCTAGTAAAATGGCGCAAGAAGCAACTCTGTTATCCCGCAGAGTCGCCAAAATAAACGCCGTAACGCGCTGTGGCAATATGTGCGAACTCTGTTAATCCACAGAGCCGCTAGAAGGAGTGCCACAGCGCTATATGGCGATGTGTGCGAACTCACTTAACACAACTGAGTCGCAAAATAAACACGCTAGGGCGCTGTCTAGCGTTGAAAGCGAACCCTGTTACGTCACAAAGCCGCTGAGACAAACTTCTGTGTCCTGTCAGGCACCCAGGTACACAGTGAACAGCTAAGCAAACATAGAACGTGATCATGCGCTAATGTCCTCGTGGGAGTCACCCGCAATCTATGGCGTCTGAACGCCAGGCCCTGAATACGGCAATCAAACTCCTCACCGGTTATGCCGGCAATCTAGGGCATCTAGGACGCCGACCCTGACCAGCTAGCATACCAAACTCCTCACCGATTAAGTCGGTATTCTAGGGGCTTATTTCAGCCGGGCCCTAACCACACACACACATGACCACACTGGCGCTAAGCATATAATGATTGATATTAGCGCATGGCGGCCCAGCCATGCCACCCTTTTATAGCAACAGCTACAGGACCTGCCAGAAACAAGGACCAATGAGAAACTGTTCCAAACACATGTAGTTTCATGACCTTCCTGGTGGACCAATAGGAGCTGCTGCAGTACCTGAACATGTGACCCCAGATCTCCAATGAGAGATCTTACCCTGGGCATGCTCAGAAGGGGAAACGCAGGACTTCGTCCCAAAAACGTCTGCTCCAGTACTGGCTATAATAGCAGATCCAGGAGAGGCAGCAGCAAGTCTCTGCACAGTACTGGAATGGGCAAGACGCTGGGACCGACGTCTCTGCTGAGCAGGCTCCACTGCGGCCGGAGATGAATGGGGGACCGCAGCGGGATCGGTTCGAGACTCCCCTTGTGCAGCAGCGGGAACTCGAACCATAACATTACCCCCCCCTCCTAGGGCCCCCCCTTCTTTGGGCCTCGCTGCGCTCAAAGGCAGCGATGAGCTGCGGAGCGTGAACATGCTCGGCAGGCTCCCAGAACCTATCCTCAGGCCCATAACCCCTCCAATCCACCAAATAAAATTTTTTGCCTCGTACCACCTTGCACCCAACAATGGCGTTCACCTCATGATCGTCGGTAGATGAACCCGACGTCCCGGCAGATGACTCGGAAAACCGGGAAATGGCCACGGGTTTCAGGAGGGACACGTGAAAGGTGTCAGTAATGCCAAGGCGAGGCGGAAGGGCTAGGCGGTAAACCACCGGGTTCACCTGCTCAAGAACTTTAAAGGGGCCCAAAAAGCGAGGTGCCAACTTGGTGGACTCTACACGTAGCCTGATGTTTCGGGCAGAAAGCCACACTAGGTCACCCGGAGAAAATGTAGGAGCGGGGCGCCGATGGGCATCGGCCGAAGACCTCATCCTCTCTTTGGAGGCCTGAATGGCATCCTGGGTGCGGTCCCAAATGTCCCGTGCCTCCACAGCCCAGTCTGCCACCCTGGAATCGGCGGAAGACACGGGCATGGGCACTGGTACCCTCGGATGCTGACCGTAGTTCAGGAGGAATGGGGTCTGTCCGGTGGAGTCAGCCACAGCATTATTTAGAGCGAACTCAGCCCACGGTAGCAAGGATGCCCAGTCATCCTGCCTGGCAGAGACAAAATGTCGCAAGTATGTGACCAAGGTCTGGTTGGCCCTCTCTACCAACCCATTCGTCTCGGGATGGTATGCAGAGGAGAGATTCAACTCAATGCTGAGTAAACGACACAGCTCTCTCCAGAACCGAGACGCAAACTGGGGACCTCGATCACTGACAATTTTGTCTGGCATACCGTGTAGGCGGAAAATATGCCTAATGAATAATGCTGCCAAGGCCCGTGCAGACAGTAACCGTGGTAACGGCACTAAGTGCACCATTTTGGAGAAGTGGTCAGTTATCACCCAGATGATGGTGCAGCCCCGAGACTTGGGTAAGCCCACCACAAAATCCATCCCGACCATCTCCCTAGGCCTGTCTGCCACCGGTAAAGGGAAAAGTAACCCAGCTGGCCGTTGTCAAGGGGACTTATTCTTGGCGCAGGAGACGCACGCCTGAACGTATTCCCTGAGTCACGGGCCATTTGAGGCCACCAGTATGTCCTCGCCAGCAACTCAGAAGTCCTTTTTGTCCCAAAATGTCCACCCACCCTGGACGAATGTGCCCAAGAGAGTACTTCCGGTCGCAAATTGGTGGCACAAAAGTCTTGCCCGGAGGCACAGACTCAAGCGAAACCGGAGCCACCGTTCTTAGGCTTTCTGTGGGGACAATAAGCCGAGGCTCCTCCTCCACCTCCTCAGAGGACACCACGGAGCGGGATAGAGCGTCTGCGCGAATGTTCTTCTCACCGGAGAGGAAATGGAGGGTGAAATGGAACCGGGAGAAAAACAAGGACCATCTGGCCTGACGGGAATTTAGCCACTGGGCTGTCTGCAAATACACCAAGTTCTTGTGGTCCGTGAATACTTGGAAGGGGAAGCGAGCCCCCTCCAGAAGATGTCTCCACTCGGAGAAGGCCAACTTCATAGCCAGTAACTCCCTGTCCCCGATGGAATAATTCCTTTCTGCTGGTGTAAAGGTCTTGGAAAAAAGAAGCAGGGATGCTTTCGACCCTGTGCATCCTTTTGAAAAAGGACTGCTCCAGCACCAACAGAAGAGGCATCCACTCTAAGATAAACGGTTTATCGACATCGGGGCGATGTAAGATGGGAGACTGGCACAAATGCGACTTGATGGAGGAGAACGCCTTGGTGACCTCCTCTGACCACAACTTGGGATTAGCTCCCTTCTTGGTGAGGGCTACCAAGGGAGCTACCAAAGTAGAGAAGTGGGGAATGAATTGGCGATAGTAGTTAATGAACCCCATAAAGCGCTGCACCGCCTTAAGGGAGTGGGGTTCTTGCCAATCCATCACAGCCTGTAGTTTGGTAGGATCCATAGCCAATCCCTGGGTGGAGATGATATAGCCCAGGAAGGTAGAGACTCCTGCTCAAACATGCACTTCTCCAACTTCGCATATAGGGAATTTGCTCGCAAGAGGTCGAAGACCTTACAGACATCTCTCCGGTGGGAGGCCATATCTGGAGAAAAGATGAGAATGTCATCCAGATAGACTACCACCGAGGTGGTCAACATATCCCGGAAGATGTCGTTCACAAAGTCTTGGAAGACAGCTGGAGCATTACAGAGGCCAAAGGGCATTACCAGATATTCATAATGCCCATCCCTGGTGTTAAATGCCGTCTTCCATTCATCTCCCTCACGGATGCGAATCAGGTTATACGCACCCCGCAGGTCTAGCTTAGTAAATACCCTTGCTCCCCGAAGCCTGTCAAAGAGCTCAGAGGTTAGCGGCAAAGGATACTTATTTTTCACGATGATAGCGTTGAGACCCCTATAATCAATGCACGGACGTAATTCTCCGTTCTTCTTCTGCACAAAGAAGAACCCCGCTCCCGCTGGTGACACAGACTTCCTAATGAATCCCCTTGCCAAGTTCTCCTGAATATATTGGGACATGGCTTCTGTCTCAGGAAGAGAGGGGATAAACCCTTCCTCTAGGAGGCTCAGCTCCAGGCAAGAGGTCGATAGGACAGTCATAGGGGCGATGAGGCGGAAGAGTCTCCGCAGCCTTCTTCGAGAAAACATCGGCATAAGACCAATAGACCTTGGGAAGAGAAGAGAGGTCTATGGGTATCTCAGTAGTGTTGACCTGCACGCTGTCCCTAATGCATCTGCCTTTACATAAATTACCCCAACCCAGAATTCTCCCTGAAGACCACTCAATATGGGGAGAGTGGTGGCGGAGCCAGGGTAATCCCAACAAAACCTCATCTATACCCTCAGGAGGATAAAAAATGATATATTCTCCTGATGGGAAGGAGACATAGACAAGGTGAGTGGGACAGACTGATGGGTGATTTGTGAGGGCAGAATTGCTCCGTTCAACACCCGTACCGATACTGGTTCAGCCAGCAACACCAAAGGCATGGTGTGGCGAGAAGCAAAGGAGGATGACATAAAATTCCCCTTTGCCCCAGAATCCACACACAGCTTGACGGGTAGGGTGGTAGAACCGTGGGTAATTATCCCCTTGAGGACACTTTAGGGGCAAAACTCATAGCGTCCAGTGACCCTGTTCCTACGGTTACTGGGCGCGACCGTTTATTCAACCGCTGTGGACATTGGTTGGCAAAATGTCCCTGCTGCTGGCAAATATAACAATTCGGGGATGGACGAGTGACCCGAGATTTAGATCCTGCAGGAGCAACCTCCTGAAGGTCGGGCGCCTGAACAGGCGACTCCAGAGGGGTGGCGAAGGTAGGAGCCAACCGGACACTCTGCCTACACTGGGCACGTTCCAGCCTCCGCTCGTGGAAACGGAGGTCGACGCGGGTGGAAATAGCGATAAGCTTCTCCAGTGTGGCAGGAATCTCCCTGGTAGCCAAGACGTCTTTCACATGACCCGCCAGTCCTCTCCAGAACACGGGAATGAGGACTTTATCTGGCCACTCTAATTCCGAGGCCAGAGTCCGAAATTGGACAGCAAAATGGCTGACCAAAGCCGAACCCTGGGTACTTGCCAGCAGTTTGAGCGCCGTATCTTGGGTGACCTGAGGTCCTAGAAAAACCTTTTTCAGAGCCTCCAGAAAACGAGAAGCGCTCCGCACCACACGGTCATCGTGCTCCCACAGCGGCGTTGCCCACTCCAATGCTCTGCCCGACAGAAGAGCTATCACAAAGCCCACTTGTGCCCGATCCGTGGGGAAACGTGCAGCCAGAAGCTCGAGGTGTATGGAGCACTGACTCACGAATCCCCGACATTGCTTGCTGTCACCAGCAAACTTGTCTGGAAGCGGGAGGTGGGACAATGTAGGGACAGAGGTGGCAGAGGACAAACTGGCTGCAGCTACGCTAGCAGCCTGAACAGCGAATGCGGTAACATCCACAGCTGAGGTTGTGCGCTCAAGAGCCGCCAACCTACCCTCCAGCTGCTGGATGTACAGCTGTAAACGCTGTTCATCCGCCATTTTACTAGCCAGACCCTGGCTCTAATATTATGTTAGGGTCTGTGGAACGCACTAAATATAAGATGTGGAGAGGTGCGTTCGCAGCCCGGGGTCCACCGTGCAGGCGGAGCCTGCTGCTAGTAAAATGGCGCAAGAAGCAACTCTGTTATCCCGCAGAGTCGCCAAAATAAACGCCGTAACGCGCTGTGGCAATATGTGCGAACTCTGTTAATCCACAGAGCCGCTAGAAGGAGTGCCACAGCGCTATATGGCGATGTGTGCGAACTCACTTAACACAACTGAGTCGCAAAATAAACACGCTAGGGCGCTGTCTGTCTAGAACGTGATCATGCGCTAATGTCCTCGTGGGAGTCACCCGCAATCTATGGCGTCTGAACGCCAGGCCCTGAATACGGCAATCAAACTCCTCACCGGTTATGCCGGCAATCTAGGGCATCTAGGACGCCGACCCTGACCAGCTAGCATACCAAACTCCTCACCGATTAAGTCGGTATTCTAGGGGCTTATTTCAGCCGGGCCCTAACCACACACACGCATGACCACACTGGCGCTAAGCATATAATGATTGATATTAGCGCATGGCGGCCCAGCCATGCCACCCTTTTATAGCAACAGCTACAGGACCTGCCAGAAACAAGGACCAATGAGAAACTGTTCCAAACACATGTAGTTTCATGACCTTCCTGGCGGACCAATAGGAGCTGCTGCAGTACCTGAACATGTGACCCCAGATCTCCAATGAGAGATCTTACCCTGGGCATGCTCAGAAGGGGAAACGCAGGACTTCGTCCCAAAGACGTCTGCTCCAGTACTGGCTATAATAGCAGATCCAGGAGAGGCAGCAGCAAGTCTCTGCACAGTACTGGAATGGGCAAGACGCTGGGACCGACGTCTCTGCTGAGCAGGCTCCACTGCGGCCGGAGATGAATGGGAGACCGCAGCGGGATCGGTTCGAGACTCCCCTTGTGCAGCAGCGGGAACTCGAACCATAACACATGTCTCCTTAAAAGCCTGAGAATACCAGCCCCCAGCTGTCAGCTTTAGAAAGGCTGGTTGCTAAAAAAACAGCGTGTGGACCCCTCTATCCTTCATAACCAATCTTGCTAACGCTGACAGCTAAGGGTTGAAGCCAACTGTGTTTTGCCTGGTTGGTTATCAAAAATAGGGGGAATCAGCAGGGATGATTTCACCGCCGACCAGAAGGGCTACGCTGGTGTTTCCCACACTGTCACACAGCTTGGGAAATATCTGATTTTGTGCTGTGTATGTTCGGCTATATTCAGTGATTCAATAGATGATTAAATCTGTGAATATTGTAAATTCGGCAATTGTGAGCTGAACCAAACATTGAAATATTAGCTCATCGCTACTGATAATGTGTTGCATTCATATTTCCTTCAACTTTGACCAACTGTCCTGTGATTTTGTAGCTCACACATCCCAAAACAGTAGGAATGGTGTTCCTTTCATCATAGGCCTTGCTGACCTCTCTCCAAATGGAATGTTTATGGTTGTGGCAAAAAAGTTCAATTTTTGTCTCATCACTCCAAATTATCTTGTTCCAGAAGTTTTGAGGCTTGTCTCTGTACTTTTATTGCATATTGTAGGTGAGATACTTTGTGGCATTTGTGCAGGAATTGCTTTCTTCTGGCTACTCGACCATGCAGCCCATTTTTCGTCAAGGGCCTCCTTATTGTGAATCTTGAAACAGCCACACCGCTAGTTTTCAGAGAGTCCAGTCTTTTAGCTGATGTTATTTGTGGATTTTTCTTAGCATCCTGAACAATTTTCCTGTCAGTTGTGGATGAAATATTTGATGGTATACCTGACCGTGGTTTTGTTTTTACAGAGCCCCTGATTTTCTATTTGTTAATCACAGTTTGAATGCTGCTGACTGGCATTATCAATTCATTGGACATCTTTTTGTATCCATTTCCTGTTTTATACAGTTCAACTACCTTTTTCCATAGATCCGTTGACAGTTCTTTTGCTTTCCCCATGACTCTCAATCCAGAAATGTCAGTGGCTGGATGAAAGATGTAAGAGTCTATCTGGACACCAAAAACTAACTCAGCTTTTATGCACACACACTGATTAAAAACAAACAGGTCACAGGTGAGGATGTTACCTTTAGTAGCCGTTCAAACCCATTTGTGTCAACTTCTGTGCATGTTATCAGGCCAAAATTACCAGGGTATGTGAACTTTTGATCAGGGTCATTTGCATGTTTTGAGTTGTCACTATGATTTAAAAAGCGAAAACACAGTAGTTTGATCATAACCATGAGTGGAGAAAAAGTTTTTGTGTTTTCATTCATATTCTCTGAAAAAAAGGCCAAGAAAGCAAAAATTCTGCTGGGGCATATAACTTTTGAGCACAACTCTACCTATCTATCTATCTATCTATCTATCTATCTATCTATCTATCTATCTATCTATCTATCTATCTATCTATCTATCTATCTATCTATCTATCTATCTTTTTGTCCATTTTAACCATCAGTGTGTCATCAGTGTTTTTCCATTATGGGTAAAGAAACAAATTAATTACAAAGCTTTTCCAATACTTTGCAATGTTAAACACGTACAGCACACAGACTGTACATGGATGTCATCCATGTGCTGTATGTATATTTCACTGACTCATGGACTTTTATTGGGCCTTGACAATAGTGCTGGCCGAAAAAAAATTGACATGTCTCTGAGTATTTAGCAAAACTATGCCACATGTACTGGAAACATATGAATGGAGTCTAACTCAGCATCAGTGCTAAGCACTCTAGAATGGCTGTCCAATGTTATAGATGTGAAGTCACCAGTGAAAACTAAACTGTTGGGGGCAGAGCGGAACTGAGGCAACAAGGTATTCAATAGAAAAGTTCTGATTTTTTATTACAATGCCTCACCAATGTTGACCCCCAAGTTAATTAAACTAACCAATTTTTGTTAATCATATATTGTTTCTCCTGGTTCTAAAATGTTATTTTGTTTTTTATACCTTTTAACATTCCTAAAGGAATTGCCTAGTTTAGAAAATACATTTTCAAACGTTGTGTCTGGGATTTTTGTCTTTTCTTATTTGTTATTTTGATGATTTAGCTAAAACCAGTCCATGGTGAGGCTCAGCTTGTCCATGTACTATACAATGACAGCCCATTAAAAAAAAAATTCAGAATTTTAGGGAAAATGTTTTGAGGAAACGGGCTTAAAATATTCCAATGCTCACCTCTACAAATCCAGTCAGTCTCTGCTTACTTCTCGCAGTAGAGCTGTACATCATGTCACCACTGCCGCCAATCACTAACTTCAGTGTTCATATGCTGTACTTGCTGGCGTTCCTGCTAAGGCTAATGATTGTCTGCATCTTTCACAAGAATGATGCATTTCACATAATAAATGCAAGAAAGTAAGAAAACTGTCAGGGACCAACTATAGGAGCAATGATGCAAGAGGGTATAGGGTTTCTCCTTTATTTTACTCCATAGTCTAGGCCATTTATCATAAATCTCAGAAACACTCTTTCATTTCAATGAACACTATGTAATACTTTATTTTCTCACAGTTTATAGCTGATTGCTAGGAGTCTAGGCCAAGATAAATTCTACAATTAGCAGTGTGCCATCTAATTAATTCACATCAATGGGGGCTGAGCTACAATTCCTAAGAATGGCCACTACACAAGGCTGTAAAGCTGTGGTATTCCATCTCCATATACTGTGAACTTTGGGCATTTGCAGAACCTGGTCACGGACCGCTCCCGGCACATTAACCACTGGCACACCGCGATCAAACATGATTGCGGTGTACGTGGGGCACAGGGGAGCATCGCTCAACGAGGGGGCTCCCTGCGTGCTCCCCTGAGGCTCTCAGAACAGCGCGATGTGACCACGCTGTTCTGAAGGCCTCTTCCCTGCAGGAACCCGGATCCAAGATGGCTGCCTGGTCCTGCAGGGAGGAGGCTTCCTCAGTGCCTGCTGAGAGCAGGTGCTGAGGAAACGTGCAGCACTGCCTGTCACATTGCTGGTGTGACAGTGTGCTGCGCACACTGTCACACCAGCGATCTGACCCTATACTGTAATGTCCCACCCTGGGACAAAGTAAAAAAGTTAAAAAAAATAAAAATAACAAGTGTAAAAAAAAAATTCCAAAATAAAGGAAAAAGAACAAAAATTCCCCAATAAATTAATTTCTTACTGTAAATAAAAAAAACAAACCAATAAAAGTACACATATTTGGTATCGCCGCGTCCGGAACGACCCGCCCTATAGAACTGTCCCACTAGTTAACCCCTTTAGTGAACCCCTTAAAGAAAAAACAAGAAAAAAATCAATGCTTTATCATCATACCGCCAAACAAAAAGTGGAATAAAACGCGATCAAAAAGACCGATATAAATAAACATGGTACCGCTGAAAACGTCATCTTGTCCCGCAAAAAACGAGCTGCCATACAGCATCATTAGCAAAAAAATATAAATGTTATAGCTCGCAGAATAAAGCGATGCAAAAATAATTATTTTTTATATAAAATTGTTTTTATTGTATAAAAGAGCCAAAACATAAAAAAATGATATAAATGAGGTATCGCTGTAATCGTACTAACCCAAAGAATGAAACTGATTTATCAATGTTACCACACGCGGAACGGTATAAACGCCCCCCAAAAGAATTTCATGAAATAAAAAGCGTTCAAAAAATGTCACGTGCTTAAAAATTATACCAATAAAAACATCAACTCGTACTGCAAAAAATGAGACCTCACATGACCCTGTGGGCCAAAATATGCTAAATTATAGCTCTCAAAATGTGGTGAAGCAAAAACTATTTTTTGCAATAAAAAACGTCTCTTAGCGTGACAGCTGCCAAACATAAAAAACAGCTATAAATAGTAAATCAAACCCTCTTTATCACCCCTTAGTTAGGGAAAAATAATAAAATTAAAAAAATGTATTTATTTCCATTTTCCCATGAGGATTAGGGTTAGAGTTGCGCCTAAAGTTAGGGTTAGGGTTGCGCCTAAAGTTAGGATTAGGGTTATGGTTGGGATTAGGGTTAGGGGTGTGTTAGGGTTAGGTTTATGGTTAGGGTTATGGTTAGGGTTGGGACTAGGGTTAGGGGTGTGTTGGGGTTAGGGTTGGAGTTAGAATTGGGGGGTTTCCACTGTTTAGGCACATCAGGGGCTCTCCAAATGTGACATGGTGTCTGATCTCAATTCCAGCCAATTCTGCGTTGAAAAAGTCAAACGGTGCTCCTTCACTTCTGAGCTCTGCCATGCGCCCAAACAGTTGTTTACCCCCACATATGGGGTATCAGCGTACTCAGGACAAATTGCACAATAACTCTGGGTGTCCAATTTCTTCTGTTACCCTTGGGAAAATAAATATTGGGGGGGAAAAATATTTTTTTTCTTTTTCCGGCTGTACGTTATAAACTTCTGTGAAGCACTTCGGGGTTCAAAGTGCTCACCACACATCTAGATAAGTTCCTTGGGGATCTATTTTCCAAAATGGGGTCACATGTGGGGGATTTCCACTGTTTAGGCACATCAGGGGCTCTCCAAATGCAACATGACGCCCACAGACCATTCCATCAAAGTCTGCAATCCAAAACGTCACTACTTCCCTTCTGAGCCCCGACGTGTGCCCATACAGAAGTTTTCTCCCACATATTGGGTATCAGCGTACTCAGGACAAATTGGACCACTTTTGTGGTCCAATTTCTCCTGTTACCCTTGGGAAAATAAAAAGTTGGAGACTAAAAGAACGTTTGCGGAAAAAATATGATTTTTTTATTTTCATGCTCGGGCATTATAAACTTCTGTGAAGCACTTCGGGGTTCAAAGTTCTCATCACTCATCTAGATAAGTTCCTTGAGGGGTCTAGTTTCCAAAATGGTGTCATTTGTGGGGGGATTTCTACTGTTTAGGCACATCAGGAGCTCTCCAAACACGACATGGCTTCCAGCCAATTCTGCGTTGAAAAAGTCAAACAGCACTCCTTCCCTTCCAAGCTCTGCCATGCACCCAAACAATGGTTTACCCCAACATATGGGGTATCAGCGTACTCAGGACAAATTGCACAATAACTTTTCGGGTTTTGTTATCCTTGTGAAAATAAAAATTGGGGTGAAAAGATAATTTTTGTGGAAAAAATATGATTTTTTAATTTTATGGCTCTAGGTTATAAACTTGTGTGAAGCAATTGGGGGTTCAAATTGCTCACCACAGATCTAGATAAGTTCCTTAGGGGGTATAGTTTCCAAAATGGGGTCACATGTGGGGGGTTTCCACTGTTTAGGCACATCAGAGGCTCTCCAAATGCAACATGGCATCCAATCTCAATTCCAGCCAATTTTGGTTGGAAAAAATCAAATGGTGCTCCTTCTTTTCCGAGCTCTGCCATGCGCCCAAACAGTGGTTCCCCCCACATATGGGGTATCAGCGTACTCAAGACAAATTGGACAACAACTTTTGTGGTCCAATTTCTCCTGTTACCCTTGGGAAAATAAAAAAATGGTGACTAAAAGATAATTTTTGTGGGAAAAAAATAGGATGTTTTATTTTCATGCCCGGGCATTATAAACTTGTGTGAAGCACTTGGGGGTTCAAAGTGCTCACCACAGATCTAGATAAGTTCCTTAGGGGGTCTAGTTTGCAAAATGGGGTCACTTGTGGGGGGTTTCCACTGTTTAGGCACATCTGGGGCACTGTAAATGGAACATGACACCCATCAACGTCTGCATTTCAAAACGTTATTACTTCCTTTCCAAGCTCTGCCGTGCGCCCAGTTTCCCCCCACATATTTGGTATCAGCGTACTCTGGACAAATTGGACAACAACTTTCGGGGTCCAATTTCCTTGGGAAAAATCAAAAATTTGGGATTAAAAATTTTTGTGGAAATTTTTTTTTCTCACCCAGGCATTATAAACTTGTGTGAAACACTTGGGGGTTCAAAGTACTCACAACAGATCTAGAAAAGTTCCATAGGGGGTCTAGTTTCCAAAATGGTGTCAATTGTGGGGGTTTCCACTGTTTAGGCACATCAGAGGCTCTCCATACGTGACATGGCGTCCAATCTCAATTCCAGCCAATTTTGGTTTGAAAACATCAAACGGCGCTCCTTCCTTTACGAGCTCTGTCGTGTGCCCAAACAGTGGTTTTCCCCACATATGGGGTATTGGCGTACTCAGGAGAAATTGCACAACAACTTTATCTGTCCAATTTCTCCTTTTACCCTTGTGAAAATGAAAAAAGTTTGTTAAAGATCATTTTTGTGACTAAAAAGTTAAATATTTTTTCCTTCCAATTGCTTCAGCTCCTGTGAAGCACCTGAAGGGTTAATAAACTTCTTGAATGTGGTTTTGAGTACCTTGAGGGGTGCAGTTTTTAAAATGATGTCACTTTTGGGTATTTTCTGCCATATAGACCCCTTAAAGTGACTTCAAATGTGAGGTGGTCCCTAAAAAAAATGGCTTTGTAAATTTTGCTGTAAAAATGAGAAATCGCTGGTCAAATTTTAACCCTTATAATTTCCTATCAAAAAAAATGTTTGGTTCCAAAATTGTGCTGATGTAAAGTAGACATGTGGGAAATGTTATTTCTTAACTATTTTGTGTGTCATATTTCTCTATTTTAAGTGAATAAAAATTCAAAGTTTGAAAATTGCAAAATTTCAAAATTTTCGCCATATTTGCGTTTTTTTTAAAAATAAACACAAGTTATATCGAAAACAATCTCAGAATCGCAAAGATACGTTGAAGCGTTCCAGAGTTATAACCTCATAAAGAGACAGTGGTCAGAATTGTAAAAATTGGCCCGGTCATTAACGTGCAAACCACCCTTGGGGTGAAGGGGTTAATATCTTAGTCCTGATCAACCCTTTCAATTAAAAGCATCAAGCAATATAACAATAATAATAATTCTGCTACTTGACAAAGCTATTACACTATATGGACAACTATTGGTGGACAATTTTGTACTGGAGAGCACTTGCTGAAAGCTGGTGTTGAATGAGAGGGTCTGTCTTGCAATCTCATTTTAGTTGATCCCTAGTTTGATTAATGTTCAGAAACTCAGGGCTCTTTGAGGGCTATTCAAGTTCTTACACACCAACATGTCTTTAAAGGTTTTGCTTTATGCACGGGGACACAGAAAAATGCCTTAACCAAAGTATTCTTACAAATTTGGAAGCCATAGAATTGTCTAAAAATTATTAGAATGATGAAGTAGTAAAATTTCCTTTTATTCAGACTGCGGGCAAAGGCCAACCACTAAAATACAATTCTATAACATTAACTCTCTCCAACTAAACCTTACAGTTAGCACAATGCAGTCAGGCACATTATGTTTTCCTTGCATTTGCCAAACTCACATTTGTCCCTCAGACTTTCATATAGACAAACATGATTTGTCACTTCATAGAACACATTTTCACCTCTTCAGAGTCCAGTGATGGTGTACTTTTCACTCTTCTACTCTTCTAAGATTACTTGGAGATGCAAAGGTTGCATGTAGCTGCTCAGCCATTGATATCCATTCCATGAAGCCGCTTGGCACACAATTTTAATGTTGATGTCTATTCAAAAAGAGGTTTGGAGCTTTGTAGTCATGGAGTCAGCAGAGCATTGGAAATTTTTAGGCACTTTGTGCAACCGATCTCAGCAATCTGGCACTGTAATTGTATGAGTCTTCCATCTGTTTGCACTGCACTTGATGTAGTTTCTAATTGCTTCCACTTTTCAATAATATTACTCCCACTTGATTGTGAAATATTTAGGAGGCAAGAAATTGCATGAATTCATGAATTAACTTGTTATAAAAGTGTCATACTCTTTTTGTGCCATAATCAAATTCAGAGAGCTTGTTAGATTTACTCATTCCTTCATAGATGTTAGTAAAGGCAGAATGAATGGATAGGGGCTGCATTTCAGCCACCTGTGCTAATGGGAATCAATAGAAACCCTGAGTTCAACGATTAGGACTTGTGACCCAATAGATTAATCCAAAATATAGTATGTAAAGCTAAATATTGAAGATAATGATCTTGAGCGCTAGATATCACAGGATACCTTCAGAAATCTTGTTTCAAACATCTCAAAAGTTATTTGCATTTTTAGAGGAGCTTAATACAATATTAGGCAGGTGAGTTTATTGTTATGGCTGATTGGTATAGGATGATTTTTTTTCCCTAAAATACAGATTCTTTGTACCTATTGTTTAAAAGCTTTCAGCGATTTGGTCACAAGAGTAATTAGGATGCTTAGACCAGTAATATAGAGATAAGTGCACAAGGTAGGACAGATCACATTGTTAATGCAAATTACAGTTAACGGCTTCCTTATATCCAAGCTTGGTCTGGACAATGAGCCTGCACTGGAATGAAGTTTACTGAGCTGACTATTTAAAGGCAGATCACAGGAAAATTCTAAAAAATAATTGTTTTTATTTTTGTGACTTTCCTATGATTTGTCCTTTAAATAATCAGCTCAGTAAACTTCATTCCAGTGCAGGCTCATTGTCCAGACCAAGCTTGGATATAAGGAAGCCGTTAACTGTAATTACATTATAAATTGTAATGTTATGACAAAAAGATTATTTTTTAAATAAAGCTTCTTTGCAAAAATTAATTTTAAGAAAATTGTTGTATTGGGCAGAATTATACAGTAAACTTTTTGATGTTATATAAATTCTGTTGTGATGAATTGTGTTTCTAATTTTACACAGAAAATCCTGCGCAAATTGGGAAAGGCTATGTTGCTATTAGCATTCTAGATATTAATGATAATGCACCTGAATTTGCTATGGAATATGAGACCAGTGTTTGTGAGAATGCACATCCAGGACAGGTAAGTCTGATAACGCATGCGCTGACATAGACACTTGCGCATGCATATACCTTATATCTGCTGGAAGATGGAAATATGTGTATCATTCTTCCTGGACTCTTTTTACTTT
Organism: Oophaga sylvatica; assembly: GCA_033576555.1. Classification (NCBI taxonomy): domain Eukaryota; kingdom Metazoa; phylum Chordata; class Amphibia; order Anura; family Dendrobatidae; genus Oophaga; species Oophaga sylvatica. The sequence goes on from JARQOD010000006.1 coordinate 304,847,964, forward strand.
TGTTTGTGATAATGATATAATGACATAATTCATCTATACTGGCATTTCATATTGTGGTTGCAGAGTTGGCTGGAGTAAGATTTATTCAATAAGAGATGTGATCCTATTAATGAAGTTGGCACGTTTCAGTTGGAATGAACCAGAGTAAGAATTGTACTCCAGTCTTTGGCTGAGGTACAATTCTCCAATAATTAATGGCATTTTTGTGAAATAAATTATAATGAATTTTCATGGCCTCGCTAGATGATGCCACCTTATACTAAGTAGAGATGAGCGGATTAGTCCATGGAGGATCGAGTTCAGTTGAATTTCCTGAAGATCAACGTTTCACACAAATTCAAACATTTTGAGGTTCAATTCGCAGTTTACTAAAACAAGCAGAGAGTGGGCAAATATAATTTCTCTCCAAAATGCCCTGCAGCCATGACATCTGACATATTATCATACCTTGCACAGTGCTGGTCAGTATCTGAACGATTACAGATCAGCACTTCCCAGTGGAGCACAGTTTGCATGTCAGAGTTGTGTTCCAACTCCAGAGTCACTGAGTAGGTCTCTCTGCTCTGTAATGTGTAGCTTCTCTGTCATTCTCTCACCTGTATAGTGTAAGATCTTGTCATGCAGGTATCTATCTATCTATCTATCTATCTATCTATCTATCTATCTATCTATCTATCTATCTATCTATCTATCTATCTATCTATCTATCTATCTATCTATCTATCTATCTATCTATCTATCTATCCATCCATCTATCTATCTATCTATCTATCTATCTATCTATCTATCTATCTATCTATCTATCTATCTATCTATTTATCTATCTATCTATCTATCTATCTATCCTGAAAAGTGTAAGCTCTTATGGTCAGTAAGGTCTTCTTTCACTCTCACCTCTAAAATTAAGCT